>JAKOGI010000525.1:2500-537380 GCA_029747015.1 Carnegiea gigantea | reverse complement strand
GGGTTTGGTGAGATCCGGCTGTAGGCAACCTTACCTCTACCGACATCCCTGCCCTAGAGAGGCTGAATTCAAGAGACCCACAAAAATAAGACTTTATGAAAGCATTTTATAGAAGAAGGATTTTGTGAAAACTTTTTATTGAAGAAGGATTTTGTGAAAACATAAAATATACGTACAACAAAGTAGAGGAAAGTACCTACCTTAACAAACAGTGGTAGGAAAACAATGTCTCTTCCCAAATGTGTGTAGCACCTGCGTACAAATATGACATACAAAACCTACCCTAAATCAGGTGGCCGACTCTCTACAATTCAAGGTCCTAATCCTATCCCATCATAGTCTCCTATCCTGAGTCGAGTTCTCTGTCAATCCTACGACTTTCAAATCCTCTCTAATTACCTCGTCCGAGCTCTTCTTTGGTTGTCCCCTCCCTCTTTTACATTCGGGGATGTTAATCCTCTCACATCGCCTTCCTGAGGCATTCACACTCATTCTTTTCACATGGCCAAACCATCTGAGTCTTGTTTCTCTCATTTTATCTTCTATGGGAGCCACTTTAACTAAATCTTTTATTACCCTATTCCTAATCCTATCGATTCTCGTATAACCACACATCCACCTAATCATCCTCATCTCTACTACTATCAACCTTTGGACCTGTGTCTTTTTTATAGGCCAACACTCCAATCTATACAGTACAGCTGGTCTAACTACTATACGATAAACTCTGCCTTTTAAACCTACAGGCATCCTTTTATCACATAGTACACCTGAACCATACTTTCATTTTTGCCAATCTGCTTTTATACGCTGGTTAATATCTTCGTTAATATCCCCATTCTGCTGAATGACTGACCCTATATATTTAAACTTCTCGATCTTTGGTATCGCCATCCCATCAATGATGACTTCTCCCCCCGCATCTTCCCTTCCACTAAAATAACAATGTAGGTATTTAATTTTGGATCTACTTACTCTAAAACCTCCAGACTCCAGTGTATGTCTCCATCGCTCCAACTTGTCATTAACTCCCTGTCTGGACTCATCAACAAGAACAATGTCATCTGCAAATAACATACACCATGGTAACTCATCTTGAATCCTATTTGTAAGTTCATCCATAACTAGAGTAAAAAGAAAAGGGCTTAAAGCGGAACCCTGATGCAGTCTCATACCCACAGAGAAGTCATAGGTGGATCCTTCTGATGTCCTAACACTCATCCTATCTCCCTCGTACATATCCTTAATAAGGCGAATATACACAGGAGACACGCCTTTCTTTTCCAAGCAAGCCCATAACACTTCACGCGGAACTCTATCATATACTTTCTTGAAGTCGATAAACACCATATGAAGATCTACCTTTCTATCTCTGTACAAACCCATGAGCCTTCTAAGGAGGTAAATTTCCTCTATAGTTGACCTGTCAGGCATAAAACTAAATTGATTCTCTGATATCGAAATATCCTTCCGCAATCTTCTCTCAATCACCCTCTCCCACAACTTCATAGTGTGACTAAGCAATTTTATACCTCTATAATTATTACAATCCTAAATATCACCTTTGTTCTTGTGCAATGGGATGACTGTGCTAAACCATTCTCTGGGCATCTTAGCCATCCTACAAATAACATTGAAAAGTTGTGCTATCCACTCTAATCCCGCTTCACCCAAACACTTTCACACTTCCACCGGGATCTGGTCTGGCCCCTCTACCTTCCCATTAGCCATGTTCTTTAGGGTCTCTCTAATCTCGTCCTTGCTAATAGGTTCACACAAATGAGGATCGGGGTGCCTCTCACTACTCTCTCTTTTCCAACTTCGAAAAACTTCCACCGCTTCCCCATTGAGGAGTTTGAAAAAGTACCTTTGCTGTCTCTCCTTGATCTCTACGTCCCCAGACAACACCATACCGCTTTCATCTTTGATGTACCTCACCACACCCAAGTCTCTAGTTCTTCTTTCCCTAGCCCATGCTAGTTTAAAGACTTCCTTCTCCCCTTCCTTGGTCTCTAGTATTTAATATAATCTATCATAAGCCACGCTCTTAGGTACAGCAACAGCTTTCTTGGTTACCTTTTTTGCTGCTTTATATCTAACTCTACTAGTCTCTTTCTCTTCATCCATTTCACTGTTCATGAAAGCAGCATAATATATATATATATATATATATATATATATATATATATATATATATATATATATATATATATATATATATATATATATATATATATATATATATATATATATATATATATATATATATATATATATATATATATATATATATATTATATATATATATATGTATGTATATAATGTATGTACCTATAATATATATATATATGTATACCATGTGGTACGTTATGTGTGTGTGTATATATTATCTATATATATCTTTGTATGTGTATATAGATGTGTATATGGTTATATATATATATATATATATATATATATATATCTATATATATATATATATATATATATACACACATACACATACACACATATTATATAGTATTGTTATATATACACACACACACACACACACACACACACACAACATATATATATATATTACACCACATAGGTATATAGTTTGTGTGTGTGTGTTTGTGTATATATGCATGTATATATACATATATTATATATATATATATATATATCTATATATCTTATATATGTATATATATATAGATATATATATTATATATGTATATACCTATTTGTTTGTGTGTGTGTGTATATTATTGTTGTACCTAATATGTACATATACACATATATTATGTGTATATATGATGTGTGTGTGTCATTCTAGATTATTATATGTATATGTGTATTATGTATGTATGTTATGTATGTATGTATGTATAATACATGTATATACGTGTATATATATATGTGTGTGTGTGTGTGTGGTGTGTGTGTTACGTGTTATATATATATCTATATATATATATATATATATATATATATTATATATATATATATATATATATATATAATATATATAATATAATATATACTTATATATATATATATATATATATATATATATGCTGCACACTTGTTTTGCAATCCCAAAACGTAGTTGCTATACTATGCAACCTGTATGGTAGTATTGTATAATTTACGGTCCAAAGTCTAAATGAACTACCACTGATGCGTGGCCAACCATGGATTTATTGTCGAATGACTCACTTGGCTTGCGTACAAGTTCTGTTTTGGGCAAATTACATCAAGTTAAGTGACATAGGGCATTGGTAAGAGCTAGGAGTTGGTCCTTGGCTTCTTTGATTCCATGCTTGCTAACGACAAGTGACTAAAATTTTATATTTTATAAGCATTTTAATGTTTCTATTTTTTAAAAAAAAAAACTTTAAGCATTTGCTTGTTTTTCTTTTTTTTAATTATTTTTTCCTAGCAGCCAAAGTTTGTTTCGCAAATGAATTATGTCTGTAAAAAATTGTTCACTAAATAATGATCTTTTATTCATTGAGTATTGTTCAATGAGAGTGCTCTATTGTTCACTAAAAGTATTCTAATGATGAATAAAATAAATAAACATAAGTTGCAAGTAATGATTTTATTTATTCAGTTATCAACAAAAAAAAGTTGAGAACTTATACTAAACAATGTTCTATTATACACCAAAAGTAAAACCCTAGTTTGCTGAACAGTGTTTGATTGTACACTAAATTATGCTATGTCATGCACTAAAGATTTTCTATTATACGTTAAATCCTACTATATTCTACACTAAAATAATGTAAAAATGAATATATATGGATACAATTGATGAATAAAAAACTGAACATGTATGTATACATACACTGAACACTATTATGTCTTATACTAAAGTAATGTTAAAATTTAACCTTTCTATTATTTGTTTTAAAAAATTAAACATTTAATTAGTTTTCTTTCTTAATTTTTTTTGCTATTAGCCAAAGTTTGCTTTTCAATCAAATTTAGTCCATCAAAAATTTGTACTAAACAATGATCTTTTATTCATCAAAAATTAACCTGTTGTTCAATAAAGAGTGTTCCGTTGTTCACTAAAAGTATTCTAATTATAACACCCCAAATGCACATAATCCACTATTTGCATTTTCTCCATTGATTTTGTCAATTGGAAGTGATAACCCCAAGGTCGGGGCGTTACCGCCATCCAAAAAGGACAAGACTTGGCTTATAAATAATAAACATAATTGAGCTGAACATCCCTGACCACCACAAGACATTCACACAATCGCAAACCATCAAAACCATACGTAAACAGTTTCTAGTATCTCAAAGTTCACACCAAAATGTAGTAACTCTTTGTAGAGTATATAGTTCTGATATCAGAATATTTCACAATATAGTGCTAAAAACATCTCAACTCTAAAACACCATTGTTTCTTTCAGACTTCTTGGCTCATTTATCTCTTTCAGTTGGTCTACCATCCCGAGGGTGATTCATTGATTATTTGCATAAAACAAAACATGAAAACATTTCGAACTGTGAGCCGAAACTCAGTACATGCATTTTTGTATTGTTAAATATTTATTGCAAAGCTAGTTGGGTCCGCATCACCATTCGTTTTAATTTAAAACCGGGAATGAGATGAAAATAAAACTGTGTTGCTAATTATTATCTGATAGTGAACCCTGGTAACTGTTATGATCTGAAGATAGGTGTACAACTGTCAAATTGATCAGGGGACCTGGCCTGAAGTCGCACGGGTAATTGAAGGGTAGTGCTCTGTAATTGATAATTGATAGGATCACTAATTATGTGACAAATTACTAATTAAACTGATTCATAAATGTACTTATCAAAACATTATAATTTTGATAAATACGTGCTGATTCTAAAAATACAGACAATGAACGTACCTGATACTTTTAATGAAATTTCACTGAGTATGATTATACACAAAAGGGGAGGAAATGATAGATTAGGCCCTCATTCCATGCAAATTATAGGAATATATAGTTAGTAAATGTTTTTACTTTCATAGTTGATAGTTTTAGTTAACAAGTAAAGGCTTAATAGTAGCTAAAATAAGACTCGTAACTTAATCTCCCGACCTCCAGCTGAGACCTAATTCCCCAATATATAAAGGTTAAAAACTCTCACAAAACTTTCATTTACAAAGCAAAACATGATTCTCACAATAAGGTTCTCAAAATTGAGTTAGAACACAAGGGTGCCAATTTTGGTCTATTCTATGCAGTCCTAGAAAAACGGCCATAGATTTTGCCACAGAACTCAGATTAAGGCAATTAAAAAGGCATTTAAAAGATAACTCACTAATCTATCTACCCACAAAAATTCATGATTTTTTGCTGGGCCGACCAGTACCAGTTTAATTGCAAAGTTTCCTTTATTTTTATTCTGTTCACAGCCACACTATTTTGTTTTCCCCCTTTTTTTACATAAGTTCCCATCTAAAAATCACTCCTTAAAATCATTTAACAAAGCCCTGGGTCTTTCTCATCCCCATACAAAGCAATATTACTCAATTTCGCTCCATAATCATCTACATCAAGTTTTAAATTCTTCTCTTTCGTAAACCCACTCAAAACACATCCATGATCCCACTTATTTGCCCTTTATAATCAATTGAGAAAATTTTCATAATTCGTCCCTTTTTCAAGAATCACACCAAATCATTTTTCAAGTTGAAAGACACATTAAAGATTCATTTCTCAACCAAATATACACAAATGACATGCTTGATATTAAAAGAAAGCTAAACCTTACATAATCATTAAAACCCTAGCTTATGGCCAACTTGGATTCACCTTTAACTCATTCAAAACCACACTAACAGCACCATAATCATTTATGATGCTAAAGATTACCCCAAAAAAATACAAAACAATCTATAAACATCACTTAGGCTTAAGCTTGCATGGTCATGAACCATCTCAACTCCCACATACTCCCAAGCTTCACCAACAATTTAAACACCTAAAAATAACTCTTATTTCTATCAAAACAATATGATCAACAATCAAAAATAACAAAATAAGAATCAAAACTAACACACAAATAAAAAACAACAAGATATGGTTAGAGTTACTCATTTTGATACCTAGAAGAGGGGTGAGAAGAGTGGTTGATGAAGGTGGGGTTGAGAGGAGATGGTGGCTGAGTTGTTGGTAGTGGACTGGTAGTGGTGGCTGCTCCAGTGGGGGGCTGGTGGCAGCAAATAGTAGCAGTAAAAGGGGGGCTGTCGTGGCTAAGGGAGAGAAAGGGGAGAGAGGCTTGTGTGAATTACTTGGCTAGAAATGATTCAAAAAGTTACTTGGCTGAATTTTATCCCCCATAAAGTAGCTTTTACTAATGACAAATTAGGCATGATAAAAGAGGACTAGCTAAGTCAAAAACATAACTTGTTGGCCCTTGTTTGAGCTTATACCATTTGGGCCCGCTAAGCAAAATGGTCTTTGAAATCAAATTTTGCATAGCTCTAAAATATTTGGGTTGTTATGAATAATAATTCAATCTTTCGAAAAGCTTTGTTAGGACCATCTATCGATTCATCCGAAATGTCATAATAAAAAAAATGAATTGCAAATTAGGGCCCAAATGAATTTTTCCCCTACAGGAATGCTTAAAGGCGATAAATAAATATGAGAAAATCATTAACGTTAGGTAATTAAATAAATAGATATGATTTATCGTGGGGCTATTACGCTATTGATGAATAAAAATAAGTTCTAACTAATGATCTTATTTATTCAATTGTCAACAAAAGAATTGAAAGGTTACCCTAAACAATGTTCTAATGTATACCAAAAGTAAAACCTGGTCCACTGAAAAGTATTCTATTGTGCACTAAATAATGTTCTATTACACTGTAAACACTGTTATATTATACGTTAAACTGAATAGTGTAAAAATGAATATGTACGTTTGTATTTGATAAATCTTCAATCATAGCACAATTCAAAATCTGAACCTCAAAACATCAAACTCAGTGAACACTATTCCAATTTTAACGCTCTAACCATTAAAAATTAACCTATTATTCACTAAGAAGTATATGAATACTTTTATTGCCAAAGAGCATTCTTTTGTCCACCAATAATTATTCCATTGTACACTAAAATTTTTATGTGTAAACTATACTTAGATTAATAGAATACCTTTGTTAAGGTAAGTAACTATTATAAAAAAAATTAAATGGTAAAATTCAACAAAAAATTGAGAGAAATACATAACACAAAAATAAGTGAAATTGCTGCCCAAAAATAAGAGTAACGAATTAAAAAAAAAATTGATTTGTGGTTTATGGATTTCAAACCCATGTCTTTTTTAAATTTTAGATTAACTAATATCATCTCTACCATTTTTTGTTTTAAAGAAACGTAAGTGAATAATACAACCTAAGAAGCCCTTCTTTCAAAAGTGATTCATAACTTATTCTTGTAAAGTAAACGAAGAAGGTCCTATGTGGAACCTCATTCCACACTTTCGTGGAATGTCAAGAGAGCTCAAACTTAGCCAACCAATCTACTGCATAGTTTTCCTCCCTAAAAATGAAGCTAGCTAATTATATATTGAATCACTACTTGAATTTTCCATGGTGTGGATATGTTAGCTAACACATGTAAATGTAACAATAAAAATATTAATTTGATTGTTAGTGCGCCTTAGATCTTCACAAACATTGACATTTTATAAACACTAGCTAAGACTTGCGTGTTGCTCTAGGATTAATTTTTTGAATAAGTATACATTCTTTTAAATTATCACTAAGATAATTGTTCATTTATATAATATTCAAACTAAAGTGTATTACAAATCAAGTTAAATGGGGGACAAAAGACAAGCAAAATAAATAAATTGTATAATATCACTATTATATGCAAATTAGAATATAATAGTTAAAAATAGCCAAGCTAATGATCTAGTAACCACCATTGAAAAGAAGAGCAATGAACAATATAATTTGTATCTATTGGGGGAGAAAGTACAAACGCAAGTATAACCTGTACTATAAAAATGTCATGAAAAGCAATAAGAATGAGTTACACCTACGATATTGAGATTTTATCATTCCTTTTGATAGACAAAATTGTACGTATCAAATTCAGAAAATAAACCTAAATATGCTCTAAAGTTAACTTAACTTCTACATTTGATGAGTTATCGTCCTTAAGCTTCTTCATGGCAAAGTGTGCATCGCTTTCAATTATTATCGTGGCATTTTTTCCTTGTGTGTTCGCCTTTCTTAATGGCAAACGCTTTTGCAAGTTCAACTTATGCTTTAGAGGTTGGCTTGTTATCATGTTTGGACACCATAATCTACCATGATCTCCCGTTGCAAAGGCCAAATCATTCACCTAGACCAAACAATAAAGTGAGAATTTAGTTCATCTAAACACTGGGGAAGGAAGGTTAAGGTTGCACACTTATTCGTCCAAATGAACCATTGAACTTTAATGTGACTAGTCCCTGCTGCCAGTGGCTCTCATAGAAGAATCCGTACCTTGCATAATCCTTGGACCTTAAGTAAATATGTAGTAGATCCTCAAAAGCAATTTCTAAATATTAATGATTCAAGCCAAACACCACAAGGCAGCAACCACCATTTCCCTTAATGTTAATATTAAGTCTCAACTTCAAAATAATGTGGGGAACAACTTAGTATTATAAAATGGAAATGAAGATTAGTTACAAAACCAAAAAAAAATACACATGTAGTTATTGAAATCACTTCACACATGGAAGAGCAGTTGAAGGCACATTAGAACAAAGAAAACTTGTAGGTTTAGCCATGGAAATATAGGGTAGTCATTTCAATTACCAAGATCATAGCATAATAGAAGCCATTGGGTATGTAGTCACCAACGATTAGTAATATCCAACATTGTTCTCATCTAAAATTTTTTAATAATTCCTAATTGCATCCAATAAATAGCTAATGCATGCATGAGTAACTGCTTAGATAGCCCCTTTGCAAATCAAGAGTCATGTTTCTAACTGAACTTCCATGCATGGAAGCCCTAGCTTCTTAGTACTAACTTGAAGGCAAGGGACCTTGCATAATTCTTCCTTTTGTAAGCTCCCTACACAAAATTTAGCCCATAATTGCAATAGCCAAATAAAAATGGTCCATAATTAGTTTGCTGAAAAGGTAGGTTTTACAATGTAGACTTATCCTACCCCTACCCCCTTTAACCACTTTGACTTAAGTCAGTTCTTGCCGTTTATATAGTAACTCTAAAGAAACCATTTGCATTGCTAAAACGGTCTTAGGTGCTAGCGTACGCTAATTTTGAGTGAAAAATAAAAGCCGCAAGCGTACAACTTTCGCAGTAGTACTTGAGGGTCGTGTCCTCAGGGACGAGGTTGAGATTAAGCTCACAGATAAGAGCCTATCTAATTATCAATTAGATTAAAGCTAATAAAACATACTCAATGCTATTAACAAAAGAAAGAAAATTCATCAATATCAAACAACTAGCAACCCAAAGCAAATCTAACTTAGTGAAATCTATGAAAGGCCAAAGCTATTTGCATTCTCAGTTTTGATATGAATCAATAAACAATCTTAAGCTGGGCAATCCAACATGAGCTAATCAGAGCATAGCAACTTAAAGTAGAGCTTAGGTTTAGAACCATCATCATCATCATCAGCATCAGCATCATCATCAAACTACTAAAATCTGGAACAACCAAAAACAAACTACTAATCTTAGCATACAATCAAAAACAGCATAGCACTTCATTATCACTAATATGGAACATGAACCAATCTTAGTGAAATCAATTAAAGTAGAGCATAGCAACAAAGTACTAAAATTAACTCAACTAAAAACAGCATACAATCAAAAACAACCAAACAAACCATCATCATCATCACTAGGTTATAGGGAAGGGAAACCAAGAGCACAAACAAACAGAGGAAGCGAGCAACACTTCAGAACCTTGAATAGGGAGCCGAGGGCAAGAAGGACGCCATTGACATTCCACCAATCTGACCATCATCATCTTGAGTTCACAGGATCTTGACTAGCACTCGAATAGGTGCAAATTCAGGGGAAAGGGGAGAAAAAACAAATTAAGAAAATAGGGGAACTTATAAGAGAATCCCAGCTCAATCCTGAGCTTATCCCAACAACACCAACTCCATTTTTGGAGCCTTAGCAACCGTCAAGAATGGCGGAGTCGCCATTACCAACCACTACCAGAATTCGAAAAGGGGAGGGAGAAAAACTAAAATTACTCAAGAGTAGCATAGTGTAAATCGTAATTATCGACTGAAAAAATTAACAAAATAAGATTAATTACATGAATCTGAAGGCTAAAATTAAGTCTAAAAACAAGAAAAGCAGGAACCCTAATCTACCAATCTCTGAAATTAAAACGAAAATATCGAAATTAAACCTAAAATCTGAAGCTAAACCTGATTCCAAACTCCCCAACCCTAATTTTGGAGCCGAATTCTTCAATTTATAGTCGAACCTGCTTCAATCTCATCCCTTAATTTGTAGATGCCGTGGACGGTCACGATGGGGAAGACAATGTGGTGTGCTAGCAGTGCGTGGAGCATTGATGGTGGATGAGGAATTCGGATGAGGATGGAGGATGGAGGATGTGGATGGAGGTGGCATGGTGCTAGTGGTTCGAAGAGAGAGAAAGAGGGAAGAAGATGAAGAACTGAAAAGGGGGGGTCGAGTTTCCAATTGAGTGAGGAGAGAGAAGATGAGAAGATTAAAGGGGGGTAGATCACATGCCGCATGCGTGGGGCTGGGGGAAATTTCGGTTTTCCTTTTATTTTTTTTCCTTCCTTTTCTTTGGGCTAAACAAGATAATGGGTTTAAGGTTTGGGTCGGGTTTGAGTAATCTGGCCCATTGCTTTATTTCCGGCATTTTTCATCTTTTTCTCTCAATTTTTCCAATTTATTCAAAACCTACAACATAAAATCAAATAAAAATCTAAAAATAACTACTATAACAAGCATAAATCGGGTATAAAAGTATCGTAAAAATAACATATTTTTTGTAGGAACAGCTAGTCATTTTTCTGAAAGTTATTTCATTACATGGATTCTATGAAAGCCATACAACTATTGTCTCTTAAATACTCTTTACCATTTAATCATGTAAACTATCCACTATGTGGAATTTACTACTACATCACAAATTCACAAAACTACGATCTTTGTTTCCATCAACTCCCACAATGCAAAGAAATTAATCTTACCTCATGTACTAAGCATTCAGCTATGGTCTATGCTTCTTAACCGTTTGGTATGAAGTTGCACCTTTTTTTTTAGATAGAAAGCTATAATGCCTAACCAGAACAGAAGTGCTTAAATATAATATTGGCATGATCCCTAATAGCAAGCCTCACTATTCAATTGTATAGAATTAAGCAAACAATATTGCCAAGGCCACCAATTGATAACTTAAGATAAACTTGCCATCGTGATGTTGACATGCCAACTTTCTTTAAAATCTATATATTCACAAAATTTCATCAATCAATTGATAAATAGTCATATGAAAATACATTAGAAGGCAATCAAATGGGTTTTTTTAATCATCAAGATGGGAACCAAACGTTAATAATGAAAGTAACAAAGACTCCAAACAAAGCATATAGAAAACTAAAGAGAACTGCTTGTAATAATTAAATCCCAAAGAAAAGTGGAACTTCAAACAAAAAATTAGACCAAAACTTCAAATTTTTAGATAAAAATGAAACAGCCAAGGTCTAGGGGGGAAAAAGTTGTGGCTCCTAATACAAACTAAGATTTGTTGAGAGCAGCATTTGACATACCTTAAACAAATTGAAAGTAACGATTTTGAAGATTTTACGGGAGCAAAAGATCGGCGGCTAAAGGAGACCTTACTCCATGCACAGTATACTTAGCCCTTTCAACACAGAGAATGGCAGTGATAGGAAGAAAATGCTTGAGTCTGAATACTCTATTTCGCACTCGTTTGGAGAAGAAGGGCCCTTCTTTGCTAGCGAAATTAACAATCCAAATAGTTGAAACCAAGAAGGGGGATGATTGGGTGTGCATGAGTTGCTTTGGAGGTGCTCTGCAAAGCACAACTTTCATGGTGGATGCATTAAGTAGTGTTGGGAATGTAGAGTCGGTGGAGGCATGGTTGAGAGAACTGGACCGGACCGGCCGATCGGACCGGTTGGACCGGAACCCAGTTGGAGCAGTGGGTCGGATAAGCATTAAAAACTTTCTGCCCATCGAACCGATAAAACCCGGTGAAACTCGGTTGACCCGGCTGACTCGGTCAAACCGGTCAACCCGCGGTTGGACCGGGTTTTCCCAATTCAAATAAAAGCTTAGCCTGCCCAGATTTTCAAGTCTCCTCACACTCTCACAACCCAGTTGACCCACCATTGTAGTACTCATTATGGTCAGAAATTTGTGGGATTGTTGATGAAAGAGCGAATGAAATTTTGGGGAACATAAAAGGGGATTCGATAAACCCTAAATCAAACCAAATCAAATCAATGTATATGTGTATGTCTGTGTGTTTGAGAAAGAGAGAGAGAGAGAGAGAGAGAGAGAGAGAGAGAGAGAGAGAGAGAGAGAGAGAGAGGAACCAAGAAGTCTCACTTTTTTTAATGCCCACCGCCACTGTCGCGCTAGAGAGAGGAAGTAGATGGAGTGATAACTTGATTATTTATGGTGCACAACTCACTTCAAAAGTCACCCTAGTTTCTTTTTTTTAAAATGAGAAATAAATGGGCCAGCTATGGAGCTAGGGGATGCACTAATTGGGCCTTGATTGTACAATAACTTCACGCCCATGCAGTGTTCTTCGTTGTTCTCTTTTTTGGAGCAATTTGGTGCTTAATCTTTTTTTATTGGTTTTATATATATATATATATATATATATATATATATTATATATATATATATGTCTGTATGTATATATGTATATATATATATATATATATGTGTGTATATAGATATGTGTGTGTGTGTGTGTGTATATATACACACACACACACATATATATACATATATACATATATATATGTATATTTGTATATTTATATATATATATATATATATGTATGTTTATGTACATATCTGTACATACATATGCATATATATACATGTATGCATACATATATTTATATATATATACATATATATATACACACACACATATATATATATATAATTGACCACGTCAAGTCCGGTTTAATTCGGTTCAACCGTTAACCGGGTTAACCAGCCCAATGCAGTTCAACCGATCTAACCGGTCAGACCATTGATCCACTTCTTTGACCGGTTCGATCACCAGGCCAGTTCTCTTAACATTGGGTGGAGGAGGAGGGAGGAAGAAGAGAGGAAATAAAAGGAGGAAGAGAATCGTGGGAAGTTAATAGTGAGAGGTACAAGTGGAACTATAGAAGTTACTAAGTCAAGGTTTGGGAAGAGATGTGGCCTGGAGCAGTTTTTCGACTGAATTGTCAACAATTTTAATTAATTTTTTGTAAAGTAAATTTCTGATTAACTGTTGTAATTGCACAAAACATTATTTCAAAGGTTATAAACTACAAAACATCCGCAATTCTATAACACCCCCAGCCCCTAGGGTCAGGAGTGCTACGTTTTCTTACTTCTTACTTAATTTCTGGGATGAAACGGATAGAGTTTCGTCTATAAACTGATCATTTCCTGGGCGAAAAGTCTTACAAAAAATCCCTGCATGGAATGGAAACATATAAAACTTCTAGAACAAGCTCAGCGGCTACATACCGGAGTCCACAGCTCTGCAGGACACTCGCCTGGAGCACACCAACCATAAAGTTCATTAATAGAGAAGAAAATCAAATATACAACTCAACGGTTTACACAACCGGAGTACTGGGGTTTACATCCCAAAACACAGCTAATTTCAACTAAAGACATCTAACCAATTAGATGGTTGGCTCAGATGGCCATACAGAGCAACTCATAAACAATATGCATTATATGAGTTAGAAAACTTAGTTTACAACAATTACAAACCAGAAATACGTTATATTACATCGTTAAACTCATGAATCCACTTCTATATGGCACACATAACTCTTGTTCAACTAGGGGTAAACTTCAACTCCGTATAAGTGGCTTGACTGTCACCTGTCATAACAAAAGCCTGGAGAAAAAGGGGAAAGAGTAATGGGGTGAGCAACCACACGCTCAGTGAGAATTCCCCTCCTTCTTAAAACCAAAACAATTATAGGCAATAATACCAATAATAGTCACATATCACGTATTTATACTTTACTATCATATTAGGCAATCATAATCTCCAAGGAAAGATTACCCTCTTTAAACTTCATTCCAGCTACTCAACTCAATTTTAGGCCCTCAATGACCAAACTTCCCTACTAGCAGGCATTCAGGCACATAAGCAAGTAGACAACAAGGATTGAATACAAAGGCCTTCAAACTCACTTTTAAAAACATAGTGACTCTCGATAAATACTAAGAAGGGTTTATAATTCACACCAACTCCTTTAGAGCTTATAATTCTTTCTAAAAGTTCTCAAAACATCTAAACTGGTAAGAAAGACTTGTCAAGAGCATACTTTCATAGAATATGCACATTGAAACGAATAATGCAACATTTAAAACTTCATTTGACTATACTTAGAAATTCTTTCATAAAAGATGAACAGGAAGTGCACATTTGAAAGCTTTTTTTCTTTTCTCAAAAACACTTTACTCAGCCTCTTAAGGCTCGTATTCTTTAAAAGAAACTCCTTTTCTCACTTATTAGAAACTTACTCATAACATAAAAATATCTTATTATACTGGCTAGAGAGGTCAGCATCGCCCTCAAGTCAGATCGTCACTCTTAATCTACGTTATCCCCGAGGTATACGTACTTAACTTTTGGTCAAGACGCATCTTAGCAGAGCAAATCTAACCTCAATACTGTCCTCTGTGGGGCAACAGCTCATACCAGGATAATCATATCCTGAGTCCAATCCTCCTTAAGGTTTCTTACGCATCACAACTTCATAACTTATCTGGGGAACAGCTCACACCAAAATAATTCATATCTTGAGTCCAGTTCCCAGGAACAGCTTACTCCAAGATAATTTATATCTTGAGTTGAATTCCTAACATTTCTTTAGGGGGAAAAACAGCTTGTTGATTATATTTAGTTTTGATGATAACAAATCCAAGAGTAACATATTTGTCTAAGTAATGTTGTTCCAAACAAGCTCTCCAAACAGGGCCTAATACACCGTTGTTCCTACACCGCTGTTTGTGATATTTTATTAACATAGTGGCTAAATGTTGAGAACAAGTCTTAGGAACAGGTTCCGAGCTTCAGTGACACAAGATCAGCAAACAACACATATGGTTTAAGTCTTGAGGAACATTCAGCTACACAAGATCACCCAAGGAATCAAGGTGACCAAGGTGTTTTGGAGCAGCATATTCACTCTTGACAAGACAACTAATTCTTACAAGGAGTCTTGGTTAATTTAGTTTTTATCTTTTAGACTCTTGTTAATATGCCAATCTTGAAAGTATCATTTTTAGCACTTCTTGAAAACGGTTTTCGAAAAGTTGCTTTGGGACACCATTTCCAAACAACCCTGCAAACAGGGTGCCTAGGGTGTTCTCAAAAACTACAGCAGCTACATCAGTCTTATCTGGAAATTTGCTTCGGTTGGCTGCCAGATCTAAAAAGATTTGTTTTGAATTTGAAAAAAAAAAAATTGCAAAACCGTTTTTGCTAAAGATTTCTCTTGAAAGATTCTTATCCCTTATTTTTAGGTCTTGATTGAATTTGGGATAAATCAAGATTTTATCCTTTTCAAGCTAGATTACTCGGCCAAGATATTTTAAGAAAATCTTCTCTCCTCTCTTAGCCATTGGAAATCTTTGGTGAATCTTCTAAGCGACTAAAAATAGAGGATTTTTCCTATCTTTTGAAAAGAATAGCCGTTGGGTTGTACGTTTAAATATTGAAATTCTCTCTCCCATTTGACAATCCGGTTTTTACAAAGAAGTAAGAGATTCTTAGAGCTGAATTTCAAAGAGAAAAACCGTGAGAAGATTGTGCTTAACTGAGCTTTTAATTTCTTGGCATAATAGGACTTCATTGTACCTTACATCTGCTTAAGTCAGAAGCACTCCAGTAAGGTGTTTTGTACTCCTGTTCTCAGAACAGAAAGTGAGTGAGTGTGTCCTCAGTCGTGTGGACTTTGGACGTGTCTTATCTGGTGAGATTGGACGTGGTGTAACCTGTCTTAGGGAAGAAGGTTACGTGGGTTACAAGTTGTAACAAGGAGTGTTGGTTTTTTAACGTTTTCAGCCCGTTAGTGAAATGGTTAAATCCTACACGAGGTAGGTCGTGGTTTTTCACACCTCAGTTGGGCTAGAGGTGTTTTCCACGTAAAAATTGTGTGTGCTTTATTTCCGCATTTATTACTTTGAATTTCGCTACTGAATCAATTGAGAACAACCGCTACAAACAAGGCGTAAGATTGTTTGTGATTTATAAACAATCTCTGCAATCAAGTGCTACAGTTGTTTGTCAGTTATTAGGCGAAAATCGACCACCACAATTCACCCCCCTCTTGTGGTTGTGTACTCTTGGAATTCAACAAGTGGTATCAGAGCGGGTTCTCTCAAAAAGGGCTAACACCTTGAGAGATTCTGAAGATGAGTACACCACAAGGAATCCTTGAAGGGCAATCCATTACTCGTCCACCCTATTTCAACGGCCAACATTATAGTTGGTGGAAGAATAGGATGGAGAACTATATTCAGGCAGAAGATTATGAATTATGGATGCTCATCAAGAACGGGCCCCTTGTTTCCACCAAGGTGCTTGAAGATGGTAAGAAGGTTCCCAAGGAACCCATAGAGTTTGATGGTGAAGACTATAAGAAAATGGAAAAGAATGCCAAGGCCAAGAAGCTATTATATTTTGGCCTAGGTCCATATGAATATACACGTATCTCGGAGTGTGAGTCAGCTCAGGAGATATGGAATGCCCTCCAAGTAGCTCATGAAGGAACAAGTCAAGTCAAACAATCACGTATTGAGCTACTTATGAGGCAATATGAGTTGTTTGATATGGGTGATTATGAGAACATGATGGATATGTACACACGCTTCACCCACATAACAAACGAGCTAAAATCCCTGGGAAAATCCTTCACCACAGAAGAGCTGGTGAGGAAGATTCTAAGGATTTTGCCTCGGTCTTGGGAAGCGAAGGTGACAGCCATCCAAGAAGCTAAAGACATGAATAAGATCACCCTCGACGAGTTGATTGGCAATCTTCAAACCTATGAACTCAGAAAGAACTCACAACAAAAAGAGGAGCAGAAGAAGGATCGTGGGCTTACCTTGAAAGCACAAGACGATGATGACTCTGACCTTAAGGATGAAGAGATGGCCTTAATGACAAGAAAGTTCAAGAAATTCTTCAAAAAGGTCAAAGACAACAGCAAAAGAAAAGACTTCAGTAAGTCCAGAAACACCCTCTGAGAACAGTTCACAGGGGGTTTCAAGTGTGGCAAACCAGATCACATTGTGAAGAACTGTCCACTACTTCGAGAAGAGCAAGAGCAAGAAAACCCCAGGAAACAAGGTAGAAAACAAGCTGCAAGCAGTTCTGGGAGACGATTCTCGAAGGCTATGCTTGCTGCCTGGGGAGATTCCTCTGAGGATGAAGGCAAGTCTGAAACTGGTGAAGGTGCTGTAGCTCTCATGGCACAAAGTGACACGGATTCAGATGATGAATCAACAAACAGTCTTACTAATATCAAGAACAAGGTACATGGTCTCAATAAAGCACCTCTCGAAGAACTTTTGTATACCTTGATGGATACTTGTGCTGAATTGAAACGAGATGTCCGAGACCTAGAACTAGAAAATGAGATCCTTAAAAATGAAAAAATGGGCTTACATGAAAATATTAATACGCTCAAAGAAAACCTCTTTATAAAAGAAGGAGATTATTCTCGAATGGAGGAAAAACTCTTTGAGGTGGAAGGAATGGTTGAGTCCTTGCTCAGGGAGAACAAGGGTTTGCATGCTAATATAGAAAAACTGAAAACCGAGCTTATCACAACCAAGCACTGGAACAAGTCCTCACAAGCCCTTGATTGGTTAAACACTCACCACAGTCGAAACAAAAAGGGACTTGGATATAAGCCTAAACGAACAATTTACCCAATTCATAGAAAGTATGTGGGATTACCTGAAAACATTGTTTGCTTTCATTGTGGTAAAACTGGTCACTATCGATATTCATGTCCTCTGAGAAGGTATGTTATTGAAAAAAATAAAAGGTATGTGAAACAAATCTGGATTAGAAAAGATGAGCTTTACTTGTCTAAAAGAATGGGACCCAAGTGGATCTGGGTTTCCAAAACTAACCTGTGATTTGTTTTGCAGGCTGAAGTGAGAGAGAACAACCCCACAAACAACCCAGCAAACAGGATAAGAAACACCCTGTCAAACAGATCAGAAAACAACCTTGAAAACAGGCAGCTGTGGTATGTTGATAGTGGGTGTTCGCGACATATGACTGGAGAAAAATCAAACTTTCTCTTACTTACAGCTTCAACCGGTGGGAGCGTGGCTTTTGGCAACGGCAAGTCTGGGACAATTGTCGGTGTAGGTAGCATTGGTAAAACTCTCTCCCACTCAATTGATAATGTGCACTTAGTTGATGGTTTAAAGCATAATTTACTAAGTGTGTCCCAACTGTGTGACAAGAACAACCTAGTGGTGTTCTCACGAACACATTGCTTGGTTGTCAATGTCAACACAGGAGATGTCGTATTAAGGGGGAAACGACACAAAAATGTTTACAAAATATGTATTTCCACTCTTCCCCAAAACAACCTGACTTGTTTAAGTGCTGTGAATGATGACATAATGCTCTGGCACAAGAGACTAGGTCATGCAAGCCTTACTCTTTTAAACAAACTTGTTTCAAAAGACCTGGTTATTGGACTACCTTCCATCAAATTTAATGATGACAAGGTATGTGAAGCTTGTGCAAAAGGCAAACAAGTCAGATCTTCTTTTAAATCGAAAAAATGTGTAAGCACTACCTGACCTCTAGAATTATTACACATTGATTTGTGTGGTCCCATGAGGATAACTAGTAGAGGTGGGAAAAAGTATGTGCTTGTTGTAGTGGATGATTACTCTCGATTTACTTGGACCTTGTTTTTGGCATCCAAAGATGAAACCTTTGAGAATTTTATTGCCTTTCTCAAAAAGGTTGAAAAGAGAGTAGGACACTCCTTAATTAGCTTGAGATCTGATCATGGAACTGAGTTTGAAAATGCAAGTTTTATCAACTATTGTAATGAACATGGTGTTGATCATAACTTCTCAGCTCCAAGAACACCCCAACAAAATGGGGTGGTTGAGCGCAAAAATCGCACCCTGGAAGACATGACCAGAACAATGCTTATTGCTAGTGGTCTTCCTAGGTATTTCTGGGCAGAAGCATTGAACACCTCATGTTACATTATAAATAGATGCATGATCAGACCCATTTTGAACAAAACTCCTTATGAACTTTTCAAGGGCAGAAAACCCAATATTACGCACCTAAGAACATTTGGTTGTAGGTGTTTTGTGCATAATAATGGGAAGGATGCCTTAGGAAAGTTTGACCCTAGGAGTGATGAGGCAATATTTCTTGGCTATTCTTCTCACAGCAAGGCATACAAAGTCTTTAACAAAAGGACCTTGTGTGTTGAGGAAAGTGTGCATGTGCTTTTTAATGAATCTAACTTGTTGAGTGAGTATGATGCACAGGAAGATGAACTTGAATTAGGTCTCGTTCGAAAAGAAGTGTTGCTCCAAGATAAACGAGGTAAGAACACCATGGAGAAAACAACTCCTGAAGGTGTTCCTCAGAACAGCAGGCAAGGTGAACACCAAACAGGGGGAAACACCGTTGAACCCTGTTCGGGACCATGTTCTTCAGGAACAGGCTTACAAACAGGTGCAGAAACAGGCTCAGGAGATGATCGTAAGCTTGATATTACGACTAGAGTAGAGCATGGGTCTGTGGATCCTCTTACTCCACGACCATGGAAGTACCATAGTTCGCACCCCCTTGATCAAATTCTGTCTGATATTAACAGTGGAGTGCAAACTAGGTCTAAGTTTAAGAATTTCTGTGCTTTCTATGCTTTTCTCTCTAATATTGAGCCAAAGAGTGTGAATGAAGCTCTTGCAGATTCAGATTGGGTCACGGCAATGCAAGAAGAGCTCCATCAATTTGAAAGAAACAAAGTATGGCACCTTGTACCTAAACCTGCAGAGAGAACAATCATTGGAACCAAGTGGGTGTTCCGAAACAAACTGGATGAGTGAGGAACAGTCACTAGGAACAAGGCACGGCTGGTTGTTCAAGGATATAATCAAGAAGAAGGGATCGATTATGAAGAAACCTTTGCACCAGTTGCTAGAATTGAGGCTATTCGAATCTTAATAGCCTTTGCAGCTCATATGGAAATCAAGCTATATCAAATGGACGTGAAAAGTGCATTCCTCAACGGATACCTTAAAGAAGAGGTGTATGTCAAACAACCCCATGGTTTTGAAAAAAGTGAATTTCCTAACCATGTTTTCAAACTTGACAAAGCTCTTTATGGCCTAAAACAAGCTCCTAGAGCTTGGTACGAACGGTTGTCAAGTTTTTTAATTGAAAATGATTTTAGAAGAGTCAAGGTAGACAATACCTTGTTTTTAAAATCTAAGGGGGAACATTTATTGATTGTCCAAATATATGTTGATGACATTATATTTGGTGCAACTCATCATGATTTATGCAATGAATTTTCAAATATGATGAGGAGTGAGTTTGAGATGAGCATGATGGGTGAGCTTAACTTTTTCTTAGGCTTACAAATCAAGCAAACTCCAAACGGCACCATGATCCATCAACAAAAGTATATCAAGGAGCTACTTAAGCGTTTTGGGATGGAGTTGGCCAAACCTATAGACACTCCTATTTCTCCTTCAACCAGGTTGGTTATGGATGATGGGAGTCCCTCAGTTGAGGAGAGACTCTATAGGGGCATGATTGGGTCATTCCTATACCTAACCGCTAGTAGACCAGATATTGTTTTTAGTGTTGGTTTATGTGCTCGTTTTCAATCTAATCCTAAGGAAACTCATCTTAAGGCTGTGAAACGGATACTAAGATATTTGAAACATACACCCAATTTAGCCTTATGGTATCCTAGAGGTTGCAATTTTGATCTTGTTGGATATGCTGATACTGACTATGCTGGATTCCTAGTTGATAGAAAGAGTACCTCAGGTATGGCTCACTTTCTTAAACCTTGTTTGGTATCTTGGGCTACCAAGAAGCAACATTCTGTTGCCATGTCCATAGCAGAAGCTGAATATGTTGCAGCAGCTTCATGTTGTGCTCAACTGTTGTAGATAAGGCAACAGCTTAAGGACTTTTGTGTTGACACTGGATGCATTCCTATTTTTTGTGATAACACAAGTGCAATTAACATTGCCAAAAATCCATGTCAACATAAAAGAACAAAGCATATTGACATTCGACATCATTTCTTGAGAGATAATGTTGAAAAGGGTTTAATCTCTATGAATTTTTGCACAACGGAAAATCAAATTGCTGATATATTCACTAAGGCACTAGCTAGAGATCAATTTGAGAGAAATAGACTGGAACTAGGGTTGGTGAGAACATCCTGAGATACCTGTTTCCAGAACATGAACTGGGTTTGGTAAGATCAACCTTTACACCCTGTTCTCTCCCCCTGTTTGCAAATCTTATTAACAACGGATGTGATTGCATACACTCGAATTGCGTGCATTTTGTCTCTACTTATCCACTTAGTGCAGCATAAGGGGATGTACTGGAGCCGCCTTAATACCATTAAGTCCAATCAAGATCAGACGGCAAAGAACAGGCATAACGAAGAGAACAGGTACGCCCCTTGGTTGCTCGATGTGTTTTCTTTCCTTCCCAAGGCACAAGCTTTTAATGCTCACACCCGTTGCAAACCGAGAAATCTTCTAAAGATTTTGGGTGCTCTCTCTCTCTCTCTTTATATGCCCTGTTCTCAGTTCTTCCGTTCATCTCGCACACAAGCAAAACCTGAAAACCCTGCAAAAACCTTAAACCCTAATCTCTCTCTTCTAGCAACAATGGCTCCCAACAACTCCTCTCAATCAAAAGCCCTCGTTCTTGTGTCCTCAATCCCTGCTCCCCCTCGCCCAATCCTGTACAAGCCTTTCAAATTCCTGAAAAGCTTGTCCCTACAATCAGTGGGAATGGGGATGGATGATATTCCCTTCGAGTGTGGAAGGGAATTGGTGTTCCTTGTAGGGACAATTGCTTGTCCCATTAAAGTCGAGTCAGAGGGTACACTATCGGGGTCTCAAGACCAACTCTTGGAAACCCCTGAAGGGTTTAATTTTGAGCCCTATTCTTCTGAGTTGTTTCCTGACACAGCGACAGAAACAGGGGCTGCCTCTGTCGAAGGTGTGTATGTGGAGGATCTGAATGTCGACTTCCAAGGGAAGTCGAATGAGACATCATAGGAGAGTTTAGAGAAGGATTCTCTCCCTGAGGCTGAAACCCCCACTCCGGTCGCTTAAACTGGAGAGAAAAGGAAAAGGGTGAAAATAGTGGCCAGGCGTAGCAGAACGCCAAGAACACGGCCACAACCAAGGTCTTAGCCCTCTCAAACTCCCTCTTCTCCACAATCCCCCAAGCCTTCTCGCAAATCTGCGAGAATAGCTTTTTAATCCTCTCACCGTATCTCCAAACCCTCTACTCCTGTCATCGAGGAGATTTCCTCCTCTTCTACCGAAGGGTTCTCGAGTTCTGACTCTGAGAACACCACCTTCAAACATGGGACACCGGTGTTCTCCGAGTCCTCTGAAGAACAAGCCCCTCCAAAATCAACCACTAAACCTGCTGTGAAGCCCACTCCTGCAAAAACACCCCTCAAGCGAAAGCCCAGAACAGCCCCCCTACCAGAAGCTACCACCTCTGTTCCTGCCTCCAAACGCCCAAAGCAGTTCACTCCCTCTCCTATGTCTGACAAACATGCGCAGTTGCTTAAGCGCAATGTCGTCAGGGGGAAGGTAGTGAATGTAAGCTTTTTCGAGGAACAGGGTTTGGGGGTGCTCCTGACCAAGTTGCGCGCTCAAGGCTAGCTCGACTTGTTTGCAAACACCCAGCTGGGGTGTTCTGTGCCTGAGTTGGCTGAGTTTTACGCCAACTGCAGTGTCACCGAAGGAGTGGTGACTAGTTTTGTGAATGGGCAACGCATTAAGGTTGATGCGCCCACACTTAGGAAAATTTTGGGAGTACCCTCCCAAGGCTTTGACGTATATGTGAGGGAAGACAAAACAGCCCTAGAAACAGCCAGGCTCCTAGAGGTGTCCCAACGTCTCAGTCAAAAACAGGGCCTGAGAACACCCCTCTCTGTTAAGAAGGGTGAAATGACCTCCCTGCACCAACTATTGTTTATGTTCACTATCAAGAACATAATTCCGCGAGGTCAAGGGCGAAACTCAGCTGATGCCCTCGATCAATGCCTGGTGGACTTACTGGATCGGGAGGAACCAATCAACCTCCCTGCAATCATGATTCGCCACATAGGGCGAATTGCGAACACCACCCGGGCCCATGATCTTGGATATGGGTTTCTGCTGATAAGGGTGTTTGAGCACCTTGGGATAGTGCTCACACGGCGAGTGGAGGCCCAAGTCGTTGATGCGATTGGGATTGACACTCTGCTCGGGTGTGGCTATGAGGTTGGCGAAGGGTCAGTCTCCAAACAGGGTCGTCGACCACCTCGACCACCTGTTTCTGGGCAACCTTCCATTAAACTTGAGGCTGTTTTTGAGGACAATGCTCGCCTCAAGGATGAGCTCTCAGCTGTCAAGGCTGCTCTTGCTGAGGAGCAAGCCCTCTCCGCCAAACGCCATGAGGAATTGCTTGCCCTTCTCTCCACTCTTGCCCCCAGCATTCCTCCTCTGCAAACGAGACCACCCCCTGCAACCTGATTCACTAGGCTGTTCTCTTGTCTCCTCCCATCTTCGTTTTTGGCATTGTACTGTTTTTAATGCAATATCTCCTTAATGATGCTTCTTGCACCTTATGCTCTATATTTCTTTTCTTGCATTCATACTGTTGTTTATGCTTTTTAATGATGCCAAAAGGGGGAATAAGACCATATGAATAAAACCATATGACGTGCTCTATGACCTAGCACCTAGAGGATCCCTATCAGCATTAAACGTTGTTAAGCTTTTTAATTTTGTCAATATGGTCACTTGGTTTGTCATCATCAAAAAGGGGGAATTTGTTGATTATATTTAGTTTTGATGATAACAAATCCAAGAGTAACATATTTGTCTAAGTAATGTTGTTCCAAACAAGCTCTCCAAACAGGGCCTAATACACCGTTGTTCCTACACCACTGTTTGTGATATTTTATTAACCTGGTGGTTAAATGTTGAGAACAAGTCTTAGGAACAGGTTCCGAGTTTCAGTGACACAAGATCAGCAAACAACACATATGGTTTAAGTCTTGAGGAACATTCAGCTACACAAGATCACCCAAGGAATCAAGGTGACCAAGGTGTTTTGGAGCAGCATATTCACTCTTGACAAGACAACTAATTCTTACAAGGAGTCTTGGTTAATTTAGTTTTTATCTTTTAGACTCTTGTTAATATGCCAATCTTGAAAGTATCATTTTTAGCACTTCTTGAAAACGGTTTTCGAAAAGCTACTTTGGGACACCTTTCCAAACAACCCTGCAAACAGGGTGCCTAGGGTGTTCTCAAAAACTACAGCAGCTACATCAGTCTTATCTGGAAATTTGCTTCGGTTGGCCGCCAGATCTAAAAAGATTTGTTTTGAATTTGAAAAATTGCAAAACCATTTTTGCTAAAGATTTCTCTTGAAAGATTCTTATCCCTTATTTTTAGGTCTTGATTGAATTTGGGATAAATCAAGATTTTATCCTTTTCAAGCTAGATTACTCGGCCAAGATATTTTAAGAAAATCTTCTCTCCTCTCTTAGCCGTTGGAAATCTTTGGTGAATCTTCTAAGCGACTAAAAATAGAGGATTTTTCCTATCTTTTGAAAAGAATAGCCGTTGGGTTGTGCGTTTAAATATTGAAATTCTCTCTCCCATTTGACAATCCGGTTTTTACAAAGAAGTAAGAGATTTTTAGAGCTGAATTTCAAAGAGAAAAACCGTGAGAAGATTGTGCTTAACTGAGCTTTCAATTTCTTGGCATAATAGGACTTCATTGTACCTTACATCTGCTTAAGTCAGAAGCACCCCAGTAAGGTGTTTTGTACTCCTGTTCTCAGAACAGAAAGTGAGTGAGTGTGTCCTCAGTCGTGTGGACTTTGGACGTGTCCTATCTGGTGAGATTGGACGTGGTGTAACCTGTCTTAGGGAAGAAGGTTACGTGGGTTACAAGTTGTAACAAGGAGTGTTGCTTTTGTAACGTTTTCAGCCCGTTAGTGAAGTGGTTAAATCCTACACGAGGTAGGTCGTGGTTTTTCACACCTCAGTTGGGCTAGAGGTGTTTTCCACGTAAAAATTGTGTGTGCTTTATTTCCGCATTTATTACTTTGAATTTCGCTACTGAATCAATTGAGAACAACCGCTACAAACAAGGCGTAAGGTTGTTTGTGATTTACAAACAATCTCTGCAATCAAGTGCTACGGTTGTTTGTCAGTTATTAGGCGAAAATCGACCACTACAATTCACCCCCCTCTTGTGGTTGTGTACTCTTGGAATTCAACACAGCTCATGCCATCTTTGTGTCCAGTTTTCAGGAACAACTTACACCAAGATAGCTCATATCTTGAGTCCAGTTCATACCCTCTGGCCAATTGCCTAGCACTTTCTTAGCCTTTAAGACCGTATTTCATTTCTCTTTTTCAAATGCTTACTTTGCTGAAAACTTACTTTTTAACAAAACGACTATAATCTTTCTAAATGCTTATAGCTCATTTCGTTTTTAATATAGAAACTTCTTATAAACGTACTAACTCGTAAAATGACTTTACTTTTAACTTTAAAAGCTTCTTATAAATGTAATATGTTTACTAATTCATAAAACGACTTCGTTTCTAACTTAAAAGTTTCATATAAACGTAATTAGTTTGCTAAATCATAAAACGATTTCGTTTTCAACTTAAATGCTTCTTAATAACGTCATACGTTTGTTAGTTTGTAAAACGACTTAGTTTTAAACTTAGAAACTTCTTATGAATGGAATAAGATTTGTTAACACGTAAATCGACTTCGTAAATAACTTAAATTGGCTTCTTATAAACGTAAAATGTTTACTAAATCGTAAAACGACTTAGTTTCTAACTTAAATGCTTCGTATAAATGTAATAGGGTTGCTAAATCGTAAAATGACTTCGTTTTCAACTTAGAAACTTTGTATAGATGTATTAAGTTTACTAAATCGTAAAACGATTTCGTTTTCAACTTAGAAGCTACATATAAATGAAATACGGTTGCTAAATCATAAAACGACTTTGTTTTCAACTTAAAAACTTCTTATAAATGTAAAACGATTGCTAACTCATCAGACGACTTCACTTTTTATCTAAAAAGCTTCTTTTAAACGTAATACATTTGCTAAATCGTAGATCGAAACTCATTTGAGACATAACATGCTTAGTTAACGTTTAATTCAAACTAAGTTCGAAATCGAAACCCATTTGAGACTTAAATACTTAGTTAGCAATAAATGCAAGCTAGATTCGTTTGAAAATTCAATTTTAAAACTCAAGATGGGTGTAAGGATAAACTAAAGGCTTAAAATGTTCCCAAACTTGCTACCATTCAAAAACTTAAAGCACTTGGCTCATTTATGAGGCAAACATCTCTTCATAAACTTTCTATGTAAATGCTTCTTGAAACGTAACGGTTTTACTAGCTCTTAACTCGAAATTTCATAGAGACTCAAGTAAGCAAATAGCATACAAATCAGCTAAACACACAATTAGCACCTTAAGATGCTCTTTTTTATGTTGTCTGAATTCTTTTAAACGCAAGGAGAAATCATACACTAACCGATGCCATAAAACATTTTCGAACTCACTTTTAGTTTGCTTTTAAACTTCCTAAACCTATCAACTATTCAGTCGACTCACTACCTGAGCAGATCGACGGTGTAGGACCTTTTTACACTTTAGACGTCCTAACACGCGAATAAACAACTGACAAACATAAAAGTATTTTCAAACGTGTAAAACAAACTTTCTAAATGACCCTTTCTTTTTAAAGACGTCTAAAGTTTAAAGAATCAATCATATAACGTCACATAGCATATTGGGAAAAAGGGTTCACATATAGCACATTCATACACTTCATATCACAATTCATTAAGCCACACATGGCCTCGTAATCCACATGATTGCGACAATTCACAATCCTATCTCCCTCTTCACACAGCACCGACCACAAGAACCTCAAACCACTCAACCGTTCCACCTCAAATCATCCAACTACCAAACTCGATTCAATATTAACATGTACAAACCAACAGTATATAAAACGATCGTACATAGGTATAATATTCATATTTAATAGCCAACTTAAGATTTAACATGCTAAACTGATGCAAATAGAAACTTCAAGCGATATTTACTTTCTTGTTCGCAAACCAATATACGTAGGCATAGTATTTCCTTTGTAATTACCAAGAATAAACCATTAACATGCTCAAACTGACTTAGTCATAACTTTTAGACATTATTCAGTTTACATCACAATTACTTCAACCGTCCAACTAGCACTCCTAAGCATTAAATAGTCCTTCAGATGCGACAACTGATGCTAAAGCAGCCCACTATCAACGTTCTATTTACTTTCAAATCCTCAATTTAATCGGTTCGTTCAAACATGCGTTTACTCAACAAGCGATTCATCAAAATCAATACCATAATTATAATTTCTCAATATCGATTCTAACTTCCCCAAATTGATTTCTAACTTAGAATTATCATACATTAACTAAACTTAGCTAAAATTGTTGGAAATTAATAGTAATTTAGGAGGAAAGGAGCCCTCACCTCGATTCTAAGCCGGATGATCGTTCGAAGCTGCTAGGCTCGACTCTAGGTGTTCGAACAGGACCAACCCCTTGACTCCTGCTCACCACGCACGAACAGAACCCTAACCATGCCCAAATCATGTAAATCGAACCCCAATTTTGACCCAAAGCCTCACTCACTGACTTGAATTTGAGATAGATGCCTGAAGCTATGAATTTTACTCCCAAATTAAAGAAGATTGAAGCCACTAGAAGCTAGATTGTATGGCTAAGCTAAGGGCATGCGTTCGTGCTTCAAACCGTCGCCCAATTCAACCAAAAACGTGGTGACATCCTTCGAAGTTTGCCCAGATTTTGCAACGATGGGCTTGTATGACATTGCGGAGGTGAAATTTGAGGATTTTCGAGCAGGGGGAGGCAAAAATGTTAGTGGGATTCTAGTACTTGAGGTCATGGGTGTGAAGAGGAGAAGAAGGAGATGTAGAAGCAGAGAGAAAGAGGTGAGTTCTTGGGGGGGTCACGTGAGGAGGAAGAAGGAGAGGGGGTATCGCACAATTTACCAAAATGCCCCTCCCTCACTCTAATTTTTTTGTCCCAAGCTGATTCATATTCCCAAACCTATCTAGGTTCAATTTAATAATATCGAACTGCTTCTAAGGTTGACAACCTAATTGTATTCGGGTTTTTAATCGATTTAATACTCGTTAATAACCGTTAATAGCGCTTATTAAAAATCATCAAAAGATTTTCAAAACTAATAATAATATTAATAATAATAATCAGTGACAATAACATTCTTTTTAATAAAATTAACATTCACATAGGCACTTAGAAAATAATCTTCGTCCATATCGCGAATCAAATACGGTTTTTATAACGTAAAAAGGTGTGATGAACAGCTTATCAGAAAATAAGGTACGCGGGCCTTACAAATTCTCTCTCATGGAAGTCAACTATGATTTACTTTTATTATAGATATAGCAAAGATTATACGATAATTGATTTTTTTTTCAATTATCATGGTTAAATTACATGACCGTCGTTGATTTTATAATGACAAATTCGTACAATTGTTTGTGTGTTTAGTATCCTGCTACAACCAATAATTTGTGACTAAAACATTCCTTTTTTTTTTTCTATTTTGATAAGTCATTCTTTCTCTTTCTGTCTCCCCTCCCCTTTCTCAATATGGGATTGGGAAAATAGAGCTACTCTGTTGCAACGTTACGACACCCAAGTAGTGATGGGGAGGAGGAAGGAGATAAAGATATTGTAGGTACAACAATTGTGGCCAGCTCCACCCACTAGGAAGGCCCATGATGGTCTTGTCGTCAACCTTGTGTTTTGCTTTCTATTTTTTTTTTAAGAATGCCTTAAAATCACATATACTTGAACACCCTCTTTCCTTGGATAGTTTGCTATTTAGTTTGTGAGATTGTTTGGACAATAAATAAGAACCGACGAATTTCAGGAACAATTTTGATTTTCCTTAATTTTTTTTTTTTGGGTGAGCAGGGGGCAAAGAGAGATGGATAGAGATCGAGTAGATTTTGAAATGGACATAAATATTTGTCTTTCTCATTCTCTATTTCTCTAAGTCTTTGATATTTCTTTGAACTCGGTATCTTTTCTTTTAGTTTTTAAATGAATGGACATGCAACCAAGTGATGCCCCTATTGGGTTCATGAAATCTTCCTTTCAGGAATGCAGTCTTCCCAATTTGAAATGGACACCAAGCACTTGCCTTTTACTATCTATACGTGTCTTCGGAGTTTCTCCAAAATCCCCTAGCAATGTAAATTAATGGGCATCAAACTCCATAAATTTTGTACACAACCAAAGCTATAGCCCCTAATGAAGGCATACAATGAGCATTGATTCAAGATGGTCAGAATTCACATTGGTGCAATGTTTAATTTGAGCACTAGAATACATTAATTTTCTGGTGAAGCAATCAAAGGTGGACATTAGAATTAGGATTTTTTGGTTTTTTTTAGGCACTTTGCTCTATTCAAAGCTTCTAGTGATAGTGGTTATGGAGTTTTTGGAGGAGAGATGAAAAGGGTCAGTATTCAGTAGGAGAGAGAAAGAAACAGAACCACACCTAGACTATAAGAGGAAGGTTCTTGACCTATAACACCGTTTAAAGGTTAAAAAAAAATAATGGCTGAGATTTGTTTATTTTAGATCAATGATTCAAATTCATCAATTATTATAGTTGAAAAAAAATTCAACCTATAGTAGAGTTATCATGGATATAGATTGCTATACTACTGGATATATTGTATAATTTGCCCCCAAACCGATATTAGGGCACTCCCACCCGAGGGACCACATACCAGGGTCAGGCCTCGTGTGGCACACGAGTCATCCCCAGCTAGGGATACGCTTGGCGTGAAACGGCAGGTGGAACTCGCTACAGTTCAGTCCCGCATTGCTTTTTTTTTTTTGGTCTTTTCTGGCCTCAAAACACAGCATTGCACTGGCCTTTTGTGAAGCGAACGGTGCATTTAATGTTTCATTGGGCAAAAAAAAGAAAGTTTGTTGAGGTATCACTTTTGCTTTTTTATTGAGTCCCCATTTTATAAATGAAAAGCTGTTTTTTTGCAGTTTCCTGGGGATACTTTTCAGTTGGGGGCCCACCTCCTGACACCAGACTTTTAGATTTCTCTCTCCTTACACACTGCCCTTTTCTCTCTCTATTTTTGATTCAAGCTGTAGGCCTGAGCATTGCTCTTTATACTAGTAGCAGCACAAGAACCAAAAGAGTGTGAATGAGCATCAAAAAGGAAAAAAATAAAAGATTACTACAGCAAAATACTTTTCATTTGAAGAATATTCTATAAATTACAAAAATTAAAATACAAATACAAAATCAGAAGAATAAGAAAGATTAAAATCAAATTATCCATTTTTAATGTCAACAAAAAAAATCCTTAATTTCGAAAATAAAAAACATTCACATAAATTACAAAAGTTAAAATACAAATACAAAATAAAAATAATAAATAATAAGGTATGTTTAATTGTGGGCTTCATGGCCAGTATTTAATTTAATTGTTCTGAAATTAGTTTTAATAGCTGGGAAACTAACTGGAATGCAAGCAAAATTACTGCTGATGTGACAGACCTGAGTTTTAAAACTAAAATTCAAACTGGGAATGCCATGAACGGTGAGAGGAAAGAGAAACAAAAGTCACTGCAACTCGCATGTTCACAAAAAGCCAAACGTAATCATCTCTCTGAATCAATAATTGTAGAAATTTTAAGTGGAGAAATTTGAGGCAAATTCACAGCTTTAATGTGCCGTGTGCTTGTATTCGATTTTCTGCTCTTGTGCATGATAATGGTGCAAGTATTTATACATCAAGCAATCCCTAGTCCTAGTTAACATAAAATTCCTAGGAAAAGAAGTTTACAGGAACTACAATTCTATTTGGAAAGAATTTCGCTTCCAACACTCCCCCTTAAGTTGGAGCACGTATATTTATCATGCCAACTTGCTCTTAAGATACTGAAACTGCTTCTTTCCTAGTGCTTTGGTGAAGATATCTGCAGGTTGGTGGGAAGATGTCACATGATGTAATGTAAGAAGTCCAGCAACAAATTTCTCTCGAACGAAATGACAATCGAGTTCAATATACTTGGTTCGTTCATGAAAGACCGGGTTTTGTGCAATATGTAATGCTGCCTGACTATCACAAAACAATTTCATGGGTTAGTGATGAAAAACACCCAGAGGGCAAGTAGACTTCTCAACCACACTAATTCACTGGTAGCAGCAGCCATAGCCCTGTATTCTGCTTCAGCTGTGGATCGAGAGACAATGGCTTGTTTTTTAGTCTTCCAGGAAAGAGGAGCCCCTCCTAAGCTCATGAAATAACCTGTCAGGGACTTCCGAGAGAGTGGACAAGCACCCCAGTCAGAGTCACAAAAACCATAGAGTTGAAGATTGTTGTTGCTAGGAAGAAATATACCTTCCCCTGCACTGCCTTTTAGATACCGTAGGACTCTGCATGCTACCTCCAAATGTTCCTTGTTAGGAGCTTGCATAAACTGAGACAGTATGTGAACCACATAGGTGAGTTCTGGTCTTGTGATGGTCAGGTATATGAGGCATCCCACTAACCTGCGAAATTTGGTAGCATCATTCAATAGGCGCCTAGTCGTTGTGGCCAGCTTGTGATTTTCTTCGATGGGAAATTCAATGTGCTTAGCCCCCAGTAGTCCACACTCGTCTATAATGTCTAATGCGCACTTCCGCTGACATAGAAACATACCTTCGGGTCCTCTAGCGACTTTAATACCAAGGAAGTATTTTAGCTGCCCGAGGTCCTTGATACTAAAACAAGCATGAAGATAGGCCTTGAATGCTGTAGATGCTTGTGTATCATTACTGGCCAGAATGATATCATCCACATACACCAACAATGCCATGAATATATTATTCTTGCGATAGACAAATAAGGAGTAATCGGCATAAGAACGAATAAAACCGTACTCATATAACTTAGTAGATAATTTTACAAACCATTGTCTAGGGCCCTGACGAAGCCCATATAATGATTTTTGAAGACAACACACTTTGTGCGGGTCTGATGAAGAAAAACCAGGAGGCATTTGCATAAATACCTCTTCCTCCAAGTCCCCATGCAGGAAAGCGTGGTTTACATCCATCTGATGCAATGCCCATCCCTTGGCAACAGTGACTGCTAAGAAACATCATACAGTCATCACTTTGGCGACAGGTGCAAAGGTTTCGTTATAGTCGAAACCTTCCACTTGATGATCTCCTCGGATGACTAACCGAGCTTTATAGCGTTGGATACTGTCGTCAGAATTATATTTGACACGGTATACTCATTTACAACATATGGGCTTCTTCCTAGATGGGAGATCTTGAACAGTCCATGTCTGATTCCGTTCTAAGGCATTTATCTCTTCTGTCATGGCTTTTTGCCAGAGTGGATCCTTAACTGCTTCCTGAAAATACTTAGGCTCCACAATTTTTGTTATAGCAGCCAAAAATATTTGATGTGAAGGAGTAAATTTTTCAGATGATACATATTTTGCTATAGGATATCGCATACCTGAGGACCTTGGTTGGAGCAATGGAACAACGGAGGAGTGAACAGGGTCATTGGGTCATGCGCTATAGCACAAATAATCATCAAACTGCGCTGGCCTTCTACTGGGCCGAACAGGTCGGAACACTGCTGGACTTGTTTGTTGGGCCTGCTCATGTTGGGTCGTGTGTTATGTAGTCTGGCCTGAAGCTGTTTGCTGACCTGAACGTGTGCCTGGAGTCAAGATAACCTCGGCCTGACCTGTCTCCCCCTGGCTCAATGCGTCTCTGGACTGGACCGCGGACCACTCACCTCGGGCCTGCTCGCTGTGGGCCGTGGAAGACTCCCCCTGAATCAGAACATCAGGGGCTGGTCATTCCTGGTGGGCTGCGATGAGACTCGGATCTGGGTTGCTCACATATGTCCCAGAAGGAACTGGCCCAAGTTGAGATGGGTTGTGAACAAGTGGACTATTGGGCTCGGAAAGCTGGTGAGCAGAAACATCAAGCAAAGGAGGCTGTAAAGGTGGTGGATCTGCTGTAAAGTTGGGCACCGAATCCGTGGTGGTGGCACTATGATGATCGGTTTGTGCTCGAAATGGAAATATGATCTCTTGAAAAATTACATTCCGACTAACAAAAAAATTTTGTGTCTCGAGGTCGTAGAGCCGCCAGCCCTTTTGACCCAAAGGATATCTAACGACAAACATTTTCGACTTCGAGATGTGAACTTGTCCTTGGATGACAAGTGATTTTTGGCAAAGTATAGGGTGCCGAAGACCCGTAGGTGATCATAGACGGCGGCCTTGTTATAGAGAATTTCGTAAAGAGTCTTGCCGGATAACAATTTGCTGGGAGTCCGGTTGATAAGATGAGAGGCCGTTAGAACACTCTCACCCCAAAATTTCTTAGGCAAGTTAGCTTCAAATAGGAGAGCACGCGCTACATTTAGAACATAGCGATGCTTGCGTTCGACACGACCGTTTTGTTGAGGTGTGTCGACACAACTGTTTTGACGAAAATACCATGCTCTCGGTAGAACACTTGCATGGGATTAGAGATAAACTCAGATCCGTTGTCGCTATGCACCACTTTAACCTTTTTGCCAAACTGGGTGAAAGCCATGATAATGAAGCTTCGGATGAATTGACTTGCTTCACTTTTTTCATGCATAAGATAAACCCAGGTGGCCCGACTAGCGTCATCCATGATCGTCAAAAAATAGTGAGCACCACAGGATGAGGGTTCTCTATATGGACCCAGATATCACAATGAATAAGCTCGAAAACACATTCGACTTTATTTTGACTAATAACAAATTTTGCACGAGTTTGCTTTGCTCGGGTACAAATTTCACATACACCATTGTTTCGACTAGAAATACCTAAATTCTTTGGTAAAAAGGCTAAAACTTGATTTGAAGGGTGCCCAAGGTGCTTATGCCACAGGTTGTCAATAGTAATAGCATTGGCTTGAATTTTTCCCAATGACCCGTGTTTGTAGTAGTAAACTCCTCCACGTTGTTCACCCGCACCAATCGGAGTCCTCATAGTATGGTCCTGCAAAATACAAGCATCGTCAGAAAACGTTACAGTACAGTGCATATCCTTGCATAATTGCGCAATAGATATCAAGTTGCATTTTAAGGTGGGTGCATATAACACATCAGTTAAATGCAATTCATTCCCAAGACTCAAGGTCCCTTGACGAGAGGCCACGTTATGGGTTTCGTTTGGCAGTCCAATAGGAACTGGCATAATTTGCTTGACATTGTGCAACTCCTTGGCGTTACCCGTCATATGACACGAAGCGCCGCTATCGAACATCCATGTAACCATACCTGAGAGTCGATCACCACCTTGCTTGGGCACTTCGAGTAGGCTTAGGAGTCGTTATACCTGCTCATCAGACCCAGGATGGTCACTGGTGCTGGGTCAGTTTCGGTGCTGCCTGAGAGTGTCTCGGTCTGAGCTAGAGCAGTGTGGGCTGCCTGCTGCCTTGAGCTTCTTCCTCGACTGTTCCCAGAACGTCCGCCTTGAGCTCCCCGGTTGCGTCCTCGGGTTCCCCAATTTGATGGGTAGCCCGCCAACTCGTAGCAATGGGCTTCCTCATGGCCGAGCTTTCCACAGTGAGCACACACAGGCCTCTTAGTCGACGTCTTCTCTTTGACCGCAAAGGCGACCTGAGACACGGTACGGTGGTCTCCCTCCATCATCAATCGCTTGTGGTTTTCCTCCTGCTGTATGATATTGGAAATCTCGTCTAACGGTGGCAAGGGTTCTCTAGCAAGAATTTGGCTACGTATGTTGCCAAAAGACTCAGCATTGAGTCCCATTAAAAACTGATGTGTTTTGCCTTCATCCACCATCTTAACAATCCTCTCATCTACTTTACACTCACACTTGCCACAAGTACAATGTGGAATTTTTGTGTAATTATCTAGTTCACTCCATAAAGCCATCAGTTTGTTATAAAATTCGACAACTTCTAAGCCTTCTTGCTTACATGATGCAAGAGCGGTTTTAAGTTGATGAATTCTAGGAGTATTACCAATAGCATAACATTTTCTTAGGTCTTCCCACATTGATTTGGCTGTGTCAGCGTAAGCTATGCTAGCATTGAGTTTTGGGTCGATGACGTTAACAATCCATGAATAAATCATGGAGTTAGCCATCTCCCAAGCGACTAATTCAGACTGATCTTCTCCTTCTTGTGGAGTTGGTTTGGCTAAGGTTTCATCGATGAACCCTAGTTTATTTTTGGATTTGAGTGCCGTTCTTACAGCTTTATTCCATAGTTCATAATTTTTCCCACTGAAGACGACCGAAGTTATAACAACTCTGGGTCCTTCAGATGGGTGTACATAGTAGGGTGATTGGCTGTCAATGACGAATTTCTTCCCCCCGGTCATGACTCTGATACCATGTAGAAATTTTAAGTGGAGAAATTTGAGGTAAATTTATGACTTTAATGTGCCGTGTGCTTGTATTCGATTTTCTGCTCTTGTGCATGATAATGGTGCAAGTATTTATACATCAAGCAATCCCTAGTTGATGTATGTCTTAAGGGAGGAAGGATCCCAAGCTAACACACATCAAAAACACAAAGGTGTGTGTCGGGTCAAGGTGGCACGGCCGTGCTTAGGAGCACGGGTAGGCCGTGCCACTTTTCTGGTTGTGGAAACTGAAATTAGCTCACTTGAGCCCGGTTGTATGTTCTTGGTGATGGATGTGTTTGCTAGGCCTTTTGGATGCTTTAGACCGTGGAATGGGATGGAAGGAAGGGTATGAAGGATGAGGGAGTGAGGGGATTTGAGGGAGCTTCAAAGTAAAAGATTATTAACTTATAAACTTAAGCTAATAATCTTACCTTAATCCTCTCTTAAACCGGTTGAGGCAAGCACGAATAGGATAGGCTAAACTCAATGAAAGGATACAGGAACACCACCAATCTTGAGTTTAGGGCCCTTAATCTTGATTAAGATACAGATATCACCACTTAATCAAGGTTAAGACTTGACTTGAACACCACCTTAATTGGCCTAATTAAGGATAAGCAAGCAAGAATTTGAGAGAGAAAGCTTTCAAGCTTTCAAACTGATTTTCATTCAACAAAAGCTGGTTTCCTTGCCATGGCCGTGCATTCCTTTAGTAAGCATGTCAAGCAAGCACACAAGCAAGCAAGCACCTTACTAATCCTTTCCTTCCTAGGGGGGAAAAGTCTTAATTAGCTAAACATACCCGGTTAGAGCAAAATCGGTTGTCACCTAGATTTAGCTAGCTTTATTACATCCTTTAACATTAAGGAAAGCAAGACAAATGATGATAAGCCTCCTCTCTTGCCATTGGACCGCCGAAAAGGGAACAATGCTTTACGGCTAGCCAATTACAAAGAGGGGACATCTTCCATGGCAGCTTCTCTCCCATTGGTTGTTCTTCTCAAGGTTGCAGCTCATCATTGGGACTTTGGGATGTGTGCCCAGCCTTGAGGGGTGTGCTATATCTGCTGAAGTGAAGAAAACCCACCGGAGAAGGCAAAATAAAACCGGACTGCTGAACCGGGTTCTTGGACAGTTTTGTGGCCGGTTTTGGGGCTTGGTTTAACCTTGACAAAAGCGAGTTTGATTCTGGTTTTAACCCATGGGAAGAAAGTTTAGGATGTGTTTAAACCCTCCCAACCAAGAAATTAAGGTTAAACAAAGTTTAAGTGTGGTTTTCAAGCTAAAAGAAAAAACCATGTAGATTGGGTGCAATTCTGACCGGTTTGACAAAATACCTTGTTCCTCCTTTCTATGACTTGGATAGTGGTAAACTAATATTGGGACATGAAAGGGGACATCTTAAGGTTTAGCAAAATGCAAAAATTAAGGACTTAAGCCTCCTTAAAGCTTAGGAAATCAAGTGCACAAAACCGGGTAAGGTTTGGTTCTTGAACCCGTGTGCACCTCCTTGGGATGTTTGGACAATTTGGACCATGGCTTGTATCTTGGAGCTTGTATTGGACCTTGATTGACTTGTTGGACCTTCTTCATTGCTAATGGTGGTGGGGACTACATCATCCTCCCCTTGTTGAGAAGATTTGATCCTCAAATCGGCAAGGTAATCATCTTCATGGTAAGCTTGCAAATCAGCTACATTGAATGTGGCTGACACTCCATAATCACCTGGCAAATCAACCTTGTAAGCATTATCATTAAGACGTTCGAGTACCTCAAAAGGACCATCTGCTCATGGCATAAGCTTGTTCTTTCTTTTGGATGGGAATCTCTCATTCCTTAGATGAATCCACACGAGGTCTCCTGGTTAAAAGGCAATCTTTCTCCTATGCTTGTTGGCTTGAGCTTGATAGGCTTCATTAGACTTCTCAATCTTGCTCCTCACCAACTCATGGATCTTCTTGATTTATTCTACCCTTGCTGCTGCATCTGGATGTGGCTTCTGATCGAAAGATCGTGAAATGAGATCAAGTGGACCTAGGGGATCAATTCCATAGACCACCTTGAATGGAGAGTGACCAGTAGCTCTGCCTGGCGTCCTGTTATAAGCAAACTCTGCATGGGGTAAGAGCAAATCCCAAGCCTTGGTATGAGGTTTAATCAAAGTTCTTAGGAGAGTCCCTAAGGTGTGATTAGTAACCTCAGTTTGTCCGTCAGTCTGTGGGTGACAAGTGGTACTATATTTCAGCTTGGTATCCATTTTTTTCCACAATGTAACCCAAAAATGACTCAAAAACTTGGTATCCCTGTCAGAAACAATTGACCGAGAAATACCATGCAATCTCACTACCTCTCTAAAGTACAATTCAACAATGTGAGTAGCATCATTTGTTTTGTTACATGGAATGAAATGAGACATCTTAGAAAACTTATCAACAATAACAAAAATAGAGTCTTTGTTCCTTCGTGTTTTAGGTAATCCAAGAATAAAGTCCATACTTACATCAACCCATGGTGAAGTGGGGATTGGCAATGGAGTATACAAACCGTGGGGTAGAGAATGACTCTTTGCTACTTGACAAGTTCCACACCTTTTAAGTATATCTTGGACGTCTCTTTCCATAGATGGCCAATAATAATGCTCTCTCAGCATGATAACAGTCTTGTTTTCTCCATAATGCCCAGCTAATGATCCTCCATGAACTTCTCTAATCAATAGCTCTCTTGTGCTACACTTTGGAATACATACTCGAGCTCCCTTGAATAGAAAGCCCTCCTGAACATGAAAATCTCCTTTGGGGTGTTTAGAACATTCAGTATACAGTGCCCCAAAGTCTTCATCATTGTCATATAGAATCTTTAGATGCTCAAAACTAAGTATGCAAGCATCTAATTGAAATAACAAGAGATACCTCCGTGATAGAGCATCTGCACCTTGATTGAGTTTACCTGACTTGTGCTTGATGGTGAAATGATATGACTGCATAAATTCAACCCACTTGGCGTGCCTGGAGCTTAACTTATGCTGCCCTTGTATGTACTTCAATGCTTCATGGTCAGAATACAAGATAAACTCACTAGGAATGAGATAATGACTCCAATGCTCTAAACATCTCACAATAGCATAAAACTCTTTGCCATAGGTGAAATACTTTCTTCTAGATTCACATAGCTTCTCGCTAAAGAAGGCAAGGGGTTTACCTTCCTGTGTAAGAACTCCACCAATACCTACATCAGAGGCATCACATTCAACTTCAAATATCTTACCAAAGCATGGTAAAGCAAGTACCGGTGCTTGAGTAAGTTTTGATTTGATATCTTCAAAGGTAGATTGAGCTTTGGCAGTCCATACAAAGGATGTTCCTTTGATCACTTCAGTCATAGGAGCCATAATAGTGCTGAAACTGCGAATAAATCTCCTGTAGAATGAAGCTAAACCATGAAAAGCTCTAACATCATGTATGCTCTTAGGTATAGTCCAAGACCGAATTGCTTCTACCTTACTTTCATCTACCTTTATACCATCTTCAGTCACAATATAACTAAGAAATGTAACTTCAGGAGTGAAGAAAGCACACTTCTTAAGGTTACTAAATAACTTCTCACGTTCTAAGACAAGCATAACTTGAGTTAGGTGATCTTGATGCTCATGCTCATTCTTAGAATAAACTAGAATGTCATCAAAGTATACTACCACAAACTTTCCAATATAAGGTCTAAACACTTGGTTCATTAACCTCATGAAAGTACTAGGTGCATTAGAAAGATCAAAAGGCATTACCAAACATTCATAGAGTCCACCTTTTATTTTGAAAGCTGTCTTCCATTCATCACCTTCTCTAATTCTGATTTGGTAGTAACCACTTCAAAGATCAATCTTTAAAAACACCTTGGAGCCATATAACTCGTCGAGCATATCTTCAAGTCTTGGTATGGGATACCTGTACTTAATTGTAATCTTGTTAATGGCCCTGCTATCAACACACATTCTCATTCCTCCATCTTTCTTTGGTACTAGAAGAGCTGGAACGGCACAGGGACTCAAAGACTCTCGACTCAATCCTTTTTCCTGCAACTCTGCAACTTGTCTTTGAATCTCATTAGTATCCTTTGGGTTCATCCTATATGCTGGTTTGTTAGGTAGGACGGAACCAGGAATAAGATCAATGTGGTGTTGTATGTCTCTTTTTGGGGGTAAACCCGTGGGAATCTCATCGGGGAACACATGACAGAAATTTTCAAGGAGTGTCTTTGCAATGGGGTGAGTAGGCAACATATTTTCTGGGTCACTTTGGACGTTCAATATCCATTCTCTAAAGGCCTTAAACTCATGTTAAGAAGCCTTTAAAATGGATTCATTCACGGATAGCAAACAATCAACATGCTTAGGCTTTTTTGGTGGTTGAATTTCGTGGAGCTTGGAGGGGGATAATGGGGTTAGGGTAATCTTCTTGCCATCTTTGGAAAACAAATAGGTATTAAGATAACCATTATGCATAACCTTTCGATCATACAACCATGGTCATCCTAATAACACATGACATGCATCCATAGAAATAACATCACACCATAACTCATCTTGATAGTTCTTTCCAATGGAAAAGGAAATCAAACAACGAGAATTCACCTGAATACCCTTTCTTTGATTTAGCCACTGGATGTTGTATGGATGTGGGTGAGTCATTGTTTGTAGCCCTAGTTTCTCAATCATGCTTAAAGAAACCACATTAGTGCAACTTCCTCCATCAATGATCAAAGAACATATCTTTCCTTGGGTGGTACATCGAGTGTGAAAGATATTCTCTCTTTGTTCATCCTTAGCTCCTTTCTGATTGCTTAAAACTCTTCTCAAAACTAAGAGTTCACCTTCATCTGCTTCCTCAATAACCTCATCTTGAGTTTCTTTAATTTCTGACTCACTTTCAACCTCATTTTCTTCCTCTTCAAAATCCTCTTTCACGGCAGTCCACTCAGCCAAAGTGATAACTTTTTTGTTTGGACATTCTGAGGCAATATGACCAAGCCTTTGACACTTGAAACATCTTCTATTGCTCATGGGGTTTGGGTTAGGCTGAAATGGGGTTGCTGGAGCTTTTTGAGGAGCCGTGGTTCTTTGTGGATTAAAGGGAAAGGGAGTTTGTGGCTTAAAGGGAGAGGGAGTTTGTGATTTAGTAGGTGGGTTGGAACTCCCCTTGTTAAAAGGTTGGTTCCGAATGAAAGGCTTTGTGTATGTAGGTTTTTGAGGCTGTTTAGCCTTCTTTTGCTGCTCCACCTTATGAGCTAATACACAAACATCATCAAATAAAGCATAGGCTTGCAACTCCACCACATTAGAATACCTAGGATCAAGACCTCCCAAGTATCTAACTATGGTTTGTTCTTCAGGTTCTTGTATGTCACATTTAATCATCAACTTCTCAAACTCACGAGTATACTCTTCAACATTCATAATACCTTGAGTGAGATTATGAAATTGGGAGAAGCAATTTTGGACATACGTTGGTGGAAGGAACCTTGCTTTAAGCTTAGCTTTCATCTTTTCCCAAGTATGGATTCTTGCTTTTCTTTCTCTAAGCCTTTTAGCATTCAAGTTCGTCCACCATTAGGATGCATACTTTTTGAGTCTTAAGGTTATCAACTTAACCTTCTTATCATCAGGAATATCCTTATATTCAAAGACTCTTTCAACTGTATTCAACCAATCAATAAACTCTTCAGGATCAAGTTTACCTTCAAATTCCAGAATTTTAACTCTGAAGTCGTTGGTACTGGTTTGATTTTGTGGCTCTCTTCTAGCCATCCTAGGCATTTCTTCTTCACTTGACGAATCAACATCATGACTATGAACTTGCTCACATGCCTTGGGTTCAGATTGTAGAGTTTCTTCATTCATTCTTTGCTTTTGCTTCATGAACGAACCCAACTGCTTCCTTAGGTACTCATTCTGTGCTTGAGCTTCTTGGTTTCTTTGTGAATCCTCTCGGATTTTACTTGCCAAGAACTCATTTTGCTTCATCAATGACTCAAATCTTTCTTCCAAAGACATGCTTGTTGAAGACATGTTGGAATTAAAGGGAGAAATCAATTTGTGGAGAAGAAGGGAAGTGGATGTTTTGTGGAAGTGGAAGCGGATGCTAGGCCAAGGTGAAACTTTTGCTCTGATTATCAAATATGATGTATGTCTCAAGGGAGGAAGGATCCCAAGCTAACACACATCAAAAGAGATCAAAAACACAAAGGTTTGTGTCGGGTCAAGGTGGCACGATCGTGCTTAGGAGCACGGGTAGGCCGTGCCACTTTTCTGGTTGTGGAAACTGAAATTAGCTCACTTGAGCCCGGTTGTATGTTCTTGATGATGGATGTGTTTGCTAGGCCTTTTGGATGCTTTAGACCGTGGAATGGGATGGAAGGAAGGGTATGAAGGATGAGGGAGTGAGGGGATTTGAGGGAGCTTCAAAGTAAAAGATTATTAACTTATAAACTTAAGCTAATAATCTTACCTTAATCCTCTCTTAAACCGGTTGAGGCAAGCATGAATAGGATAGGCTAAACTCAATGAAAGGATACAGGAACACCACCAATCTTGAGTTTAGGGCCCTTAATCTTGATTAAGATACAGATATCACCACTTAATCAAGGTTAAGACTTGACTTGAACACCACCTTAATTGGCCTAATTAAGGATAAGCAAGCAAGAATTTGAGAGAGAAAGCTTTCAAGCTTTCAAACTGATTTTCATTCAACAAAAGCTGGTTTCTCTTGCCATGGCCGTGCATCCCTTTAGTAAGCATGTCAAGCAAGCACACAAGCAAGCAAGCACCTTACTAATCCTTTCTTTCCTAGGGGGGAAAAGTCTTAATTAGCTAAACATATCCGGTTAGAGCAAAACCGGTTGTCACCTAGATTTAGCTAGCTTTATTACATCCTTTAACATTAAGGAAAGCAAGACAAATGATGTTTACATTATAATTAGCTTAAACATAAGCCAAAGCAGCTGATAAGCCTCCTCTCTTGCCATTGGACAGTCGAAAAGGGAACAATGCTTTACGGCTAGCCAATTACAAAGAGGAGACATCTTCCATGGCAGCTTCTCTCCCATTGGTTGCTCTTCTCAAGGTTGCAGCTCATCATTGGGACTTTGGGATGTGTGCCCAGCCTTGAGGGGCGTGCCATATCTGCTGAAGTGAAGAAAACCCACCGGAGAAGGCAAAATAAAACCGGACTGCTGAACCGGGTTCTTGGACAGTTTTGTGGCCGGTTTTGGGGCTTGGTTTAACCTTGGCAAAAGCGAGTTTGATTCTGGTTTTAACCCATGGGAAGAAAGTTTAGGATGTGTTTAAACCCTTCCAACCAAGAAATTAAGGTTAAATAAAGTTTAAGTGTGGTTTCAAGCTAAAAGAAAAAACCGTGCAGATTGGGTGCAATTCTGACCGGTTTGACAAAATACCTTGTTCCTCCTTTCTATGACTTGGATAGTGGTAAACTAATATTGGGACATGAAAGGGGACATCTTAAGGTTTAGCAAAATGCAAAAATTAAGGACTTAAGCCTCCTTAAAGCTTAGGAAATCAAGTGCACAAAACCGGGTAAGGTTTGGTTCTTGAACCCGTGTGCACCTCCTTGGGATGTTTGGACAATTTGGATCATGGCTTGTATCTTAGAGTTTATATTGGACCTTGATTGACTTATTAGACCTTCTTCATTGCTAATGGTGGTGGAGACTACATCACTAGTCCTAAGTAACGTGAAAGTCCTAGGAAAAGAAGTTTACAAGAACTACAATTCTATTTTGGAAAAGAATTTCGCTTCCTTCAATAATACTGCTATACCCGCGGCTGCAACTTCTTTTCATCTCTCTCTCTCCATATATATATCAAGCTGCGTCAGCTGCGTTTCAACTCACTGCAACTTCCATTCCATTTCTTATGTCACTGTAACCTCCCCCTGACGGGTGGCACGCCATTTCTCTCTACTCGTTCACTCATCAGCACCCTTCCAAGCCAAGCAACTCTCTCTCTCTCTCAAACACATGAGCTTTTTGTTGTTTCCCCAGAAATTCTGCAGCTGAGGTCTGCCTTTAGTTGAAAGTGATGGAGAAGCTTATGATCTTGTGAATTAAAATAGGGAAATTATGGTGCGAATTTGTTTAGATTCTCTGTGATGCGGTTTCATTCAATTCAATTTAATTCAGTTCTGGTTCTCGATCCGCGTGCGCCATTGAATTGAATTGAATTGCTGCTGTTATTATTGTGATTATGACACGAAGTTCGGTGTTGATTTGTTTTGTACCATATTCCTTCATCTTTCATCCCATTCCATTGATCAATTCTCAGGTTCCTGTTTTTGGTTCTTCTTTGTTTGCGATTAATGCATATGTTGTTGTGTCTGATTTATTTGGCCTAATTATGTTGAATTGGCAGTGATAGGTGGTGAATCTTGGCGGCAATTTGGAAGCTAGTTGGTAGTCACATGGTAATGTTGGTGGGGAATTATGATACTGGCCGCTGTATCTTCCCTTTGAGGAGTTTACAAATCGGGTATTTTGCAGTGTTGATTTCTCCTGCCTTCTAGATGCTTGAATTTGGCTTATGAGTGATGACCATGCTTTTGTGTTTTTGTTTTAGTTATCTGATTTCCTGCGTTTTAGATGCTTGAATTTGACTTATGAGTGGTGACCGTACTTTTTTGTCCCTGTTTTAGTTGTCTGATCTCACCACTTTGTAGTAACGTGTGATTTTTGTTTGAGTTCTACCTTCTCAGGGATGAGGTGCCCTTTATGGTGGCTTTCCTACTGTTGCCCATGGCATCTGATTGGACCGAAGTATTTTCTAGTTAGCAGTTACCCTTCCGCATGGGGTGTCCTTCAAAAACCGTTGCTGGGTTAACTGTGAGATGTTAACATCTTAGAACTAGTTACATGTTAACATCTTAGAACTAGTTACATGCTTATGTGAGAACTCAAGAGAGGATGGCCCAAAATCCGAAGGCCGATTTTTATTTTGCAAAGGATAAACAAGCAATTGTCTTTATCTTAAGTGCATGAACTCTTTAGACAAAACCTCGATGGACAAGGAAAGAGGAGGTTTTTAGAAAGAGTGTGATTTTGCAAGGGGGTGAGAGCAGGCATTGTTTTCAGTACCTCACAAGGCGAGGCAGTATCTTGTTTGGATCTCAGGGTTTGGTCTTTGTTCTTAGGTTGACGAAAATCACCCTAATCTCAAATTCCACATAAATATAAGAGAGTACTAGGAACCTATCGCATTCAAATTCAAATACTCGTGTGGGCCCTTTGAAATTAAGCGTCAAGGCTAATCATAGCTTCTTTATATTGCAGATTGGATCTTATGGTACAACATATGGTGCTTCAGTGCTTCTGTGATGGGGTGCGCACAAATGAATTCCAGTTCTTGCAAATCTTAAAACAAATTTGTATACTAAAGGGGGGAAAATATAGAAGTAAGTTGGGAAGAGATAGTTAGAAATCTTAAAGCCATCTTTGTCATCCGTGACCTTATGCTAGTTTTGTTGCTCATGATTTTGTACTTCATGCTGGTGGCTTAGATAGGTAGGGTTCAGATGGCCTCAGATTTAATGGAGAATTGGTGCACAACAAGGTAATCATTGCCATTATTGTGTGCCTTAATCACTTCTTGCAATGTTGGCATGAGGAAAACAAAGGATATACCTAACTTGGATTTAAGGGAGGGAGAAAAGAAGCCCATATGCATGTGATGAAGTGAAAATTCTGTTTGAATTGACAATGAAGGGGTCCAGGGTTCTGGATCTGCAAAGTGGGAAGATATGAGTAAATTGGAAATACAATTAATAAGGGGAGGGCAAGACCGCTGACTAATTGGTTGGATTGGAGTAATAGGCTGGGCAGAGTGATATTGACTTCAATGACAATAAAAAGGAAGTCAGTTAAATCAGAAAACTGGTCAATGAATCATAGGTGATGTTGATTCAGATTTTGATCTATATTACGCTAAATTTGTTAAGGTTGACATCCCTGGATAGAAGACTTCGATATTTTCTAAGCGATTGCCTCTTCTTTAGATAAAGAAAAACGGATTATTTTTGATTTGAAGAAACAATCTATTATTGTGTTTTTATCTGTTGATGCTTATCCTAATCCTACATGCTTTACCAAAAGTGTGTGTGTGTTTTTTTTAAAAATCTCTTTTTATAAGTAGTGCAGTATAGCTGACTCAAAGCTAATGTACTGGAATTTATAAATTACGTTCCAAGTTCCAGTGTACATAGCAATGTGCCTATCACAATGGGGTTGTCATGCAAGATTCCTGTAAGTTTCTATTTTGGGCTAAAATCTCCAAGCATAAGCCTAATCGGATTGTTGTCTCAGATTCTCGGAGAGGTGCTTTTTTTTCTTTTTTTTTGGTTTTTTTTTTGGGGGGGGGTGGTTACGCCACCTTATCGTTGTAATTGAATATCGTTGTAATTGAATTGTTACGGCTTGTTTTTCTTGGACCCTCTGGCGTCTTTTTGAAAGTCATTGATGGCAGCCATTTCACAATGAATGGAGGATAGTTCATTGAGGCCTTTTCTTTAGTCCACAACAATACTGCCCTGTAAGAATTACCCATTTGACACTCCGTCAGCATATCCTGAATATAATCTAGCATTTTAAAAAAATAACGGTAATTGATAGATTCTGTGATTCCCTGGGTTAACGGAAGTGAATAGTTGATTGATGAGAAAAGAAATTTAATATTAGTTGGTTACATATCTGATTGAGTCCACTGTGGTAGCCTATGGTGCAGTATTGGTGGTATGTTTTGCGCAAATATAAGCCATCTGTGTACCCAAAAAATGTTACATATCTACTATTGTGTTTCTTCATTTGGTTTTGACAATCAATGTAGCATATATATATTAGGCATGCACTTTTTTGTGCATCGGTCAAGCCAGTATTGTCTGATTTGCAACGTTTGCTTCTGCTTTGAATAATTGCAGGGACTTGCAGTCTTATCGTTTGCATCTGAGCCTTTTCCTGGCCATTGAGAGCAACAAATTCTATATTCTAGTGGACAATTGTCCATGGCTCGAAGGTCTAGGATCACGGCCTGTGCATTTGTGGCAATTGATGGTTACCAACGTAATCCAAGTTAGTGTCCAAGGATTCTACTTGTATTAATAGACGCAGATCTTATATGCCCAAGTTATCTCTGCTTTGTTGCAGTCGAGATTGTCCCCTTTGCAAACACTAGATCTCGGAAGGGAAGGAAGACTGATAAACAGAAAGAAGGAAATAAGACCTACAACAATGGATAGAATTCTTCTAAGTGCACCAAGTCCACACAATGTAAAATTTCCTAAAGATGGTTTTCGCTGATTGATGCTGCCACTTTGTCTCAAAAGCGGGCATTGCTACCGGTGAAGAATCTCAAGTACTCTTTGCAGTTGAATCGTGAGCTTCACAGGACTTTGTTTGGTTTGATTATTTTTGAAGTATCCTGGACTGATGTTCGGGGCATCAATTATGTGAATGAACTTCAGGTTATCCCTGTATTACACTTCCTTTTATTAGGCTGTCTTCTCTTAGAAAGGAGGAGGTTTATAACTATTTATCAGTGCATAATCATATGTATTAGAATTAGGAAATGCAATCCTCTAATATGACTACATTTGTGGTTTTTGCACCAAGTCTCACTGGTGGGAGGTTATTTTTTCGGAGTAACTTTTTATACCATGATTTATTTAGAAAAGGGCCAGAGCTCAGTATTTGAAGCATAAGAACTTCAAAAAAGCAATAATGAAGATTGTTCCTCTAGTAAATGTAAAAACAAAATAAAGTAAATATATATCTTCACCCATTGCTGGTAGGAATGCGCCTCTCTATGGGTAGGAATGTCGGTGGAGGTAAGGTTGTCTACAATTGGATCTCTCAAGACCCCGCGAAAGCGGGACCCACACTGGGAGGTGGTGGTAGTGGTGGTGGTGGTGGTGTAACCATTGCTGGGTGGCTTATGACACCTTATACCCACCCCAACCCTTCCCTTTTTGCTAATCCTTGTAACACTTCTGATGCTTCATACCCTCGAGCCAACCCACCATCTCAAATAAGCCCTTTCTGTACTCCTCCCTTTCCCTTTCTCCATTACTATGGTGATGACTCTCCATGATAGTTGATACCATCACTTCCTGTTTCTCCCTCTGACCATTGTGATCTCGGGTTGGAACCTTGGCAAAGCTGAAGAGCTAGAATGGAGGAGAAGGGGCAGAGTGAGGAGAGAGAGAGCTAACGAAGGAGGCATGAAGACAGGAGGAGGTTAGGAGAGGGATACCACCTTACTGCCAACGACATCAGTGATGGTGACCCTGTGGTAGAAGTAGATTGTGTCAAGGGGTTGGGCAACTGAATTTGACTGGATTTGGGGTGCCACTTGGCAGTTGGGCCCTATTTGTTTGGCAGGTCGCTGTACTTTCATTCCCCTCTCTCTCTTAATACTCTGAAGTTTGTGCTGGTTTAATTTATAGCCAAACTCAGCGCTTCGGTCCTTTCCTTGCTAAAACAGTGCAAAAGATACTTTGGCAAGAAGCTCCTCTGTTGGTGGAACTCAGTTCTGGAACTGCAAATGTTATCTGTGACAAACTATTTTGCAGTTTAAACACATTGCCAGTAGTTCACTTTAAGCTAAATTTCCATCTATTTATGTTGCAGCAGATATTTTTTGGAAACATTTTGATTGACTTCCTGTCATTAACATGTGCTTGCAGACTAATACATCACTGACTATAGAAACAAAATTTATGAGATGGTGGGAATTTGATAATATAATGCAAGCTGTGGGCTGTATGCGTTCATGGTTCTCAGGGACATATCATGTGCAGAATCTTCTGAGGGAGTATCTGCGTTCTACTGTAGGCAACTCTTTCAACCATGTGATTTTGGGAGGTAGGAAGATAAAGTCTGCAATTAATTTAGCTTTTCCTTTAATTGCACACTAAATGTTATGTCCACAAAACAGATTAATATAGTGTTGTTGATATTCTCCTGAGTTTGCTTCACATTGGGCAATATTCTTGTGCTCTTGAGATTATGATCTGAGCTATAGGTACTAGGGCATCATGGGCAGGGAATGTGGGACACCATTTTAGCAACTGGGTTTGTGATATGCCATCTCGTCATCATGTAAACAAGCACTCTCTATGCAGAGAGTCAAGAGGACTATGATAACTATGGTCTCGACAATGACAAAGTGACTAGACACAATTTGAATAATTTAGGATTAATGAATGACATGGCTCAAGAGAGGAGTCGTTGGAGGCCTAGGATTAAAGTTGCTGATCTAAGTAGTGTGATAGCTTGTTGCTTGTCCTTCCTTTAGCTTGTGGATGCATATGGACTGTTGATGTGTGTATTGGGCTAATTACTGATCTTGTGTTTCCTATACTTTTGTATGCTAACAGTATTTTGGTCCTACCATGGATGGTTGTTATCTGTACTACTGTTATTTAATATACCACACTTATCTTTATTATTTATATAATGTTATTGGATTATAGTATTTATTGTTTTTGTTGCCTTTTGTATGTCAAAAGATTTTTAACTTCAAATGTTTTCCCAAATTTTTTTTTTAAAGGTCTCTTGGAATCGGTCTCTTTGTGAATAATGATGCTTGCATAGGTAATACTTCCTTTATCTGGATCTACCCCGCAAGTAGGACCCACACAGGGAGTTATTGTTGGTTTTAACAACATCGACAGCAACCACAACGGTTAATGTAACCGGGTTCTGTATAGATCTAGTCTTTGGCAGCCTTGTCTTTCAGAGAAGCGGATTTAGGGAGACCTATAGTAGAGGAGCAAGAGAAGGAATAAGATAACAATAGTCAGTAGCAAGCAAACATAACTAGTAATAAACACTAGGTATGCAAGTCAAACAATCAAAAGGTAAGTAATTTCCTAAATCCTCAGCAGAGGATAAAAGGCAAGCTTACCTAAGGTCCGCAACCCCAATGAAACTACTATCGTGAGTCATGTCATCTGTGGGTCATAGATGTGCCTAATTTTATAACCTCATTTCAATTCTTCTTAGTCTTCTTTATCTCTTACATTCTAGAATGCTAATTCGGAATGGTGACTGTGATCTCATTTTGATTAATTCAGGTGCTTATCTAGCTACAAAATGGATTAACCTAACAATTTGCTGGTTCTCTCAAGTAAACCTTCTTCATTCACATTTATGTCTGACCTTGGGATATTGGTAGATATTAAAAAGGTCACTAAAAGTATATGAAAGATTAGATTTAGTGAGATGCTGTAGTTCTGCTTCCTGTTGAAGAGGTGAAGCGAGGATACTTATGTTAGAATGCTTGATCAGCCATCCTATGTACATTAGGATATGTCGTGTATAGCCCTAGAACTTTTGCTGTGGGATCAGGGACTTTTGTTGAAGTATAAAAGTTAAAGCAGCTGATGTGATGTTATTACTTGAAGATGTATTTGTCCCCAACTGAATTATATGCAGTTATATGGCGAAATTTCTGGAAATGTTGCATATGGCATGTCGAGCTTCATTGTATCATCACTGTTGAAACTTAAAGATACACGACAGCAAACGAGGTATCCGGTGATAGAGTTTAGCTTGATAAGTTGGGGCCTTGAGGTTAATCACTAAGTAAGGACAGGTGGGGAAGCCACTATCACATTATCACTTTGTCAAGGAAAAGTGTTTGATTTTGAATGGAGAGAGCTCTTTTTTGTCCATTGATAGCATAATTGTGTGATGATTTGATACATTTTCTAATCCGATGAGAAGTAAACCACCAGTTTCCCTGGCTAGAGGCAATTAGCTACTTTACATGTTAATGTATGTTCTTCTCTGGCAGGAAGTTGATGGTTTCTATGACATGCTAATCTTTCTGTGCTGGCTAAAAGTTATTAGTTTCTGCTTATTTTAAATCATCCAGTGATAGACGTAGTCTATAGTCTATTCGAGTAACTGTGCAGCTCTATTGTGTCTATTGCATAAATCTTGTAACTGATTGGTTGTTTCTCATTAGAAGAAGTATTCTATGATGCTGAGGAGGAACTCTCAGATGAAGAAACTCCGTGCTTTTATGACATTGCTGTGGATAGTATGTTGCCTTGTACTGTTGCGATGGGTTATGGTGCTGATTCTGTGGTCGCTGAAAATGATATAGATGTCTTACATACACCACCACCTCTGGATGTTCCTTACAAAAGAAGAAAAGTCACTAGATCCAATAGTTCTGGGATCGAAGTTGGTATCTATTCTGAGGAGACACCCAAGACACCCAAGGGAATTGCTGAACCGCTGGACCATTGTGAGAATACCATTGCAGCAACTGAATACAGAGATGTCTTAATTTTGTTGAGATTTGATGATAGAGACCTTCCGTTTAAGCTAAGAGATATAGTCACAAATGACCTGCGTTTACTTTCTTAGAATCTGGGCTTCCATCATGGGTGATATTTCTTCAGTCTTATCCTGTCTTTTGTCATTTTTATCGGCCATGGATGTGCCCTTTGGCAAGAGCACTATATGTGATCATTTCAATTGCAACTTTTGTCATTGGATTTTATGATTTATATAAGAATGTCCCTCTTCTTAAGGCAACAGCATCTCGTTTGTTTGGGCCTCTCTTTGGTTGGATAGAAACTTGGGAAATGGTGTCGAGGATCAAGTATTTGGGAACCATGCTATTTCTGCATAATTTAGAGAAGGCTGTTAAGTGGTTTCTAAGGATCACACGGACCGTAAGATCATTCTTTTCCCTTCTTGCTCAGCCAATACTGGTGCCTCTTGTAGAGTTCTTCCAATGCCTTTTTTCAGTCTTGAGTTTGTGCATTGAATTAGGGGAGAGCTTCTTCTCGTTCATCTGGATTATTATTGGGTCGTCTTGCAATTTTGTTAGCAGCGTAGCTGAGATAATCCTATCGCCAACATGGTTCGTCCTGTCACTTGTGTGGACTATTGGTAAGCGATCAGCTTGCATCACGTTACTTTTGTGCTTCTACTTAATTAGTTATGTGGCTTTATGTTACTTAGACTTTTCATTTCATCTCAAGTGCCAAGGCTATCACCCTATCAGTACTGGATAGGTGAGCGAACTGGCTAATGTAGTTGGTCAATGGCTAACCTGTTGAACAGGTTGACCTGAATTCTGTAAATTAAGTGCAATGTTAAGATATTTATATATGTTAGACTTGTATGTACATTTATGTGTTTCAATCTTGAAAATTACTATCATAATTACTGATTAAAAAAATTAACTCTTAAGAGTCTAGTTATTATAATACATGAAGAATCCTTCCCCACACGAAGGGGAGGGGATGAAGATTAGGAATCGTAGTGTGAGGTGTTGTGTGGGCCAGTGGTGGGGTTGGGGTTGGAAAAATTAAATAGGGCAAACAATAGAATCAGCTATGCGTAATGGAATCACATAATAACACAAAAGCAAGGCAGAACTTATGATACTTGGATGTGCGTGGTGTAGTGATGGGGAGCCTGGAGCTCTCGCGCTCGATGCTGGCAGTAGCAGCTGGGATTATTTCATTTTTCTTGGAAAAAAAGAAAGGATGAACCAGCTCTAGAACTGGGTGGTTCAATTGTGAGGTTTTCCCTGTTGGTCTTGGATCTTGACTGGGTAAGTTGCAATCCTGGTTTAAGAAAATTTGGACACAGGACTACGATAGGTTCCCAGTTAAAGTGGATGAACTGACCAGTCTGGTTAGGTTCTGTGGTGTAACCTTGTTAGGTATCAATACTGCAACGTGGGTTTAAGTATTTCATCCTTTATTTAGACTAAAACCCTGCAAAATATTCTGAAAATAGCTGAATTCGACAGGCTTGTTGTGTACTCTGCACTTTGACATGGGCTTTGCTTTAGTCCAAGTAGCACTGAGATTTAAGTAACTATTCTCATCAAGGTTTTATCTTTATGCGCTTTGCAGTGTTGTCTATCATGTTGCCAGTATTTTGGATCTGCTGGGAAATCATGTATGCACCAGTGCGCTTGGCCCTTGCTTTGGCCAGTTTCGTTGTTTTTGCTTGTAGCCTTGTATATGAAATGCTTGGAGAATTATGGTCAACTCTGTATAGTGTATTTTGTATTGCTTCAGCCACAGAGGCAACTGTAACAACTGCAACAACATTTGAGGTTTCAATGTGGCGTTCGCTTTGGAATGACCTGTTTTCTAAGGTCTGGTAAGCTACAAAGTTTATTCTTGACTTCAGTTTGAATTATTGAGTGTTCTTAAGTTCATTCTTATATGGCAACTTTCTCTTTTCCACTTTACTAGGTTTTCCGTGCTGTCAGGAGCATCTTAAATGGTTTTGTTGATTTCTTCGCCACTTGCAACAGACATAGACTAAGGTTAGCTCTCTGTCTGCTTTTTTGTTTCACTGTTTCATAGTATTATTGTGGTTTAGCGTTTATTATCCTTTCGAGGGAGCCATCAGAGATTGCTGCCGAGTATGGAGCTGCCAAATACATAGCTGTGCCAGCTACAGATGCATATGTATACATATAGTATGTATAAGGGTAGAAAAGATTTTCTAAGGCTCTTCAGTAACATACTTGTCAACTATGAGTAATAATGGACCCAAGTGACAGACCTGAACATTTAGATGGTAAAATAGCACCAGCTCAGCTGGATATTACAATAAACCAAAAACTCTGTTGCGGCAAATCAGCACTTTGTTGAAGCTGACCTAACTAGGCTAGATAGTTCTAGTGAGAAGAATAAATTTTCATACAGCAGCAACAACTAAAAGTTGATGACGATGTGATAGATTCAAGTAACAGCAACAAGGAAGTGTTTTTTCAGCGAAGGAGAAGAGGATACACGACTCAATATGGCATAAAAACTCCTGTAATCTGGGGATAGGATGGAGAAAGTGAACTAATATGAGAAACAATTGATGTGTCATTTACCTAGATCAGGTTAATGGGCTGATGAGATACTTCAGTTGACCCTAATAGGAGAATAGGGATTCTTCGCTTAACTTTTTGGTTCATTGGGAAAATTGCAAATGGAGGTCTTCAGTTGAGTACGCATACACAATTTCTGTAAGAGTTTGCTTGGAAGATCAAGTTGATATAGTGAATTTTGTAGCTTGGTTTGCTTTGCCCATGGCTTTTAGGAATAACTTCTTACTTGTAATGGAAAAGGGTAAACATGTAGATCTCCTTGGACCATGCTTGCGGGGCCCATATTAGATTGTTGTCGACGTGTTTTGGTTGGCTTCATCCTTGGGGAAGCTCTTATTGCTATGTCGAAAAGGTTCATTAAATGGTTCTCTCTTTTCTTTTTTTTGAGGGGGGCAGTTTGGTATGTAAAAACTTTTTTTTTGGGGGGTCTTTTGGAGACCTAGCTGGCATATATATACACTAGACTGATGAACTTGAACAGGTCAGCATCCCTTGAAAAGTCTTTTCTGCGGTATTAAATCATAGTTGCGAATATTTTTTTTTTTTATTTGGATGTTTTTGTGTGACATGAAATGTACTGTTAGGCTCTCTGGTTTTTCAGTTTTGTGGTTATTGTTGTGTATATTTGTCCCTTAGTACTAGTATTCCTTAGCTTACTCCTCTGGCTTTTTCTACAAAAGATTTACGCTGCCAAAACTTGAAAAGCCTATTTTGCTGTTTTTTTTTTGTTGTTGTGGGTATCTGGAAATCAGCCTCTGTGATGTTCTATATCCAGAACTCCCTGGAGAGCTAGACCCTGCTGAGTAGGGATCCACATTGGTGTTCATTGTTCTTATTATGACCCTTTTTTTGGGGGTGGGGGGCGGTTGATTAACTTTCTATGAGAAATGCATTACAAAGTCTGTGCAAATACTCTAAAATCCATAAATCTTACTGAAAAATCTGCACCAAGCTATAGGCCTCTGTTGGAACGAGCACAAGACTTCCAAAAAGGCTACAGCACTTGTGCTTCTTCAATTGCATCCAAGAGTGGTACTCAACTCGTTGCGAGAGTAGCGGCACTTCTATCCTTCGGCTTCAATCGCGCTATCTCTATAGCAAGTCCTCTGCCTCATTCGACAGTAGCGAGGAAGCATTCGAAGCCATGGGCGAGGATGCCGAGAGAGGGAACAGTGGAATTTGAGAAAAAGGAGAGAGTAGGTAGGCAATGTAGATCGGTTGGCTCTTATGGAAAATATCAGATAGAGGGTAGAGAGTTCTAGTTTTGTAAGTACAGGAATTCGTGCAAAGAACAATGCGTAATTTGTATGGGGAAAGACATTACCGCTACATTATGTAGGAGTTGTAAAAGCCATGTACTCTTTCCCATAAGATCAAGTAAGCAGAAACTTAACAAAAGAGTATGGGCAAATGATAATTTTGACAGCAGTGATTCAGTAATAATATTTTAGGAAATTAACATTCCAAGGATTCTAGTTTGTATTCTTTTCCATTCCAAAGTTAATAAGATTTAGTAGTACTTCAATTGGCGACCCAAAAAGGATCTTGATGGCGAATCTCAATCTGAAATAGCATCCTGACTGGACCTACCTCATGTTTAGGGATTCTTGCAAACTTGTGTATTGCTATCCTGAATTCATTTATGGATCCAGATCAACCCCCCACCCTGGTAACTGTGAGCATATCTAAGCTGCGCCTAGGCAAGAGGTGCGCAAGCCATTGCCCTGTATATTTATATTCCCTCAGGGTAGTGACTCCATTAACTGACTGGTTCCAGCCTCAGACAAGTCGTGAGCAAGTTATTCGGCACTGAATGCACTTGGCAGGGGAGAGGAGAATTGCTGACCAAGACAACACTAAAATTTCTTCAAATTAATACTTGCCTTGATTTAGCTTTTAATTGACTGTTGATAACATCTTGGAAAATGTCGAGCAAGTGGGCTTTCAGGTTCCAATACCCCCCCTTCTCCTTTTTCTGTCAACACAACAGACTACAGAATTGAGACTTGAGACTGCAGCCAAGCCCTGATAAACAGTTTGTGTTTTCAGAATGAGACAAAGCATCATACCTCCTGGTAGGAAATTAGTTGTGCCTCCTTTTGCCATAGACGAACTCCATTTTTTGCTTTCGGCTAGGGGACCTTAATCACCCAGCTTCACCACAAAAAATTGGCCTTTTCTTTTTTGCCTTTTTTTTTGGGGTTTGGGGGGGGGGGTGTTGAACCAATCACTGCTGATCTGCTACAATGGCTACTTCACTGTCTTTTTTACCTGCAAGATTTGCTTACAGTATAAAACGACCTAAAGTTATACTCGTAACTTCAATTTTTATATAATTGATATATTTTTCTTATATTTTGGGGTTCTAGCTTGTGGTACTTTGAGTTTTTAGCTTTAATCATGTAATTGTGAGCAAGTGATGCTTAAAAGGATTATTTCAACCACTTCCCATGTATTTGTAGAAGTGGAATGATGAAGACAATCTGGCAGAAAAATGTTGCTTTACAATCATACCCCATGCAATTCTTTTTAGGTCCCTTCAACTGGACTTGTCAAATTGCCAGTATCAAGCTGGGTTTATGTACGTTCATGGGTTTATATCACATTTAAGCTTGTAGGGGAAACTGTTAGCTGTAAAGTTAACGCATCATGCAGCTGAATTGTTTCTTTTTTTGACATCTTATTTGGGCATAAGCTAACATGGCTGTTTTGATGTGTAGTATCTATAACCGCATAAAGGAGCTTATTGGAAAACTCTCTCACCGGCCTTGTCTATCGCAGCAGATATATCCTCATCATGGGAAAAGGCTGGTGGACCTTTATCAGCAGGCACAAATACGTAGAAACCCAAAAACAGTGAGTCTTATAACTATAGCTTTTCTCGGTGCTCTCCTCATCTAGAATTCATGCATGACATTTTCATGCTGGGGCTACATTCATGAAAATCATGCTCTTTCTAGTTTCTTGTTTGAAGGAAACTTTCCTTTTTTTTTTTTTTGTGTGGGGGGCGGGGTGGGGGCAAATTCTCCCTGGCATTTTGCTATCATAGTCAGCATTTTGTTTTGCTTCTTCAAAATCAGGTAACTTTTACTCAAATGTGCTCTTTAACCATAATGTTTCTGTTTCTCCTCTACACTTAATTATTTTTTTGGCATGTCTACCTTAATAAGCTTTGTTTTCCATGTAGGCAGACAAAAATATTTGAAAAATTTTCCCTTATAAAGAAAGTGGATCTTGTATTTATCTTCTTTTCGTCTTACTCTTCACCAATCTTTTCCTATACACCATATGAAGTCATGGAAACATTTATAGATACTTTTAATCAACTATTTTGTGTGTGCATGTTCTGGTTTGATTGATGTCATGGCAAATTGGAAATTTGCAGCGGGGATTTATGCAAGTGAATGTGATTTATTGATGGCTGACGTGATTGATGAAGAGTGAAAACAAGTATGAGGTAAACAAAGTCATAAGGGAGGTAGCAAAGAGAATGGATAGGCAGTAAAGGGAAAATGGGTAGATATGCAATGTCCCCCCATTGGGCAGCTAAAAATACTATGGTCCAGCATGTGTGAAAGACCTCCTCCTCATGGGCGAGATGCGCTAAAGTTTTTATTGCTTCAGTTAGAGCTTACAACAAATACTCCTAGGCTTGCATTCCCATTTTACTAATATAATACAAGTCGGAACCTACGACAAATACTTCTAGGGTTGCCTTCCTATCTTACTAAATACAAATCATGATGCTACTAGCACATTTTCTTGCTCAAGCTACTTGGCCTTGTCCTATCCTTACAAGTCTCAGTATTCACCTATGGTTGCGATTCCTACAGTAGCCAAGTTTAATTTATTTTCGGGTTTCTTATTTCCTTTTTTTTGGGGGGTGGGTGTTGAATGGTGTTCGATTGTTTCATCTATAGCATGGTGATGTCGTATCTCCTAAGGAGTTCTATGGCAATGTGTATTCTAGGAAGAATAGGAGATTTCGTAATCTAGGGATTTTCGTTTAGGATAAAATCCTTTTATTTTCTTAGATTATTTTTAGTTATCATAATCTTTGGATTTATTTTATATTCCTTTTTTCAGCTATATTGATTCCTATATAAACCCCCCTCATGTTTTGAGAAAAGACACACTTGAATGAATTAAATTATGGAGTTTTTGAAAGTTCTTGTGTGATTTTCTAGGTGTGGGAATTGCTCTAAGAGTGTCATCCATCAAATTGGTATCAGAGCTTTTGATCCATACTGCTGCGAAATCCTTTCTCGCTCCACTTTTTCTGTTTTGACTCCCCGTTTATTTCCCTTTTTCCTTTTTTTCCTTTCGTTCAAAAAAAAGGAAGAAAATCAGCAAACCCAGAAGCCCTAACCCGCGGCTGCTGTCTTCGTTCTCGCCACCCATACACAGCCAACCACCATCAGCGCCGACCAGCCCATCTGGTCGATCACCACTCGACGAGCCCATCTGGTCGACCACCACCACACAACCACTGGCCCTAGCTATCCGCCGGAGCCTTAGTTCCCGAAGTTGAAACCTTAACCGCGCAAGACCATCGGCCACCACCATCGACCACCACACCCAGGTCGCCACCACTGGCCGACCACCACCGCACCTCCACTACCGTCGGCCAGTTGCCGGAACCCTAAAAACCCCAAATCTGCCACCCGCAATTGCGAAAACCCTAACTCCCCGAAACCCGAAACCCCAAATTCGCGCCCAATCCCTCACATTTATGCCAAATCGATTTCACTACTGCATTACCCACTAAATTTCGCCCCCCACGCCCGATTTAATTGAAGAAAATCCTACCCCTTCCAGTGTTAATCTGTTCTTCCAGGCGACTGCCTCGAAGTCGTGACCTTTTTGGGGCAAATTGTTGGTTTTTGCACCATCTACTGCCAGGAGCCAAGATCGAAACCCCCTTGTCAGCAGCCTCTGGTTACCGGCCGCTGGTCCTTTTTGCTGGAAACACTTTTGCAAGTCCTAGTCTTGGGTTCTTGTTCTCTGGCTGTTCGTATGTGCTACTGCCCACTGCTGTTGGTGTCGAAGTCCATTATTGCTGCCTAGAAGTGTTCCAATCCACTGGATTGACCGCTAATCTCCACCAACGCCTGATCCGGTTCTGGTGGTACAGAAGGTACGGAGCCTAAACCATTACTCGGAAGTTGCTAAGAGGTATGGGGATCTCAATTTACTTTGATAAGAGTTTGATTCTCTATAAGCGAAATTAACCTAATCCCTGATTGTTTGGGTCTTTGAGTGTTTGCTTAGATCCCGATTTCTCCTTACTGCTTATTCCCTGATTGGTTCGAGTTATATCAATAATCCATATCAAACTTTTGTGCTTTGTGGTGTGTGTAGTTGGACCTGGCAAAACTGACCCGAGATCCGAGACTCGAAACCCAAAACGAACAACCCGGACTCATATCCGATCGGACACCCGAAATATCTTACCCGAAAGTGGACCCGAAATCCGAATTGACTCGAACTGAACCATACTCGACCCGAAATTTGCTATAAAGTTGCTTGTTTTGGCACCACGAGCGTATTTGATCAAAAATTGGTGGACCCAAAATCGACCCGTCCTTAACCAAAATGACCCGAAATGTCACTTAACCTAAACATGACTCAACCTGAATTTAACCCGACCCGAATGACCCATTTGCCAGGGCTATGTGTAGTGACTGTTTATCGCTGTTGTTACTATTGCAACTTGGTTTAATCTCAGCATTTATATCTTGCATTCATAATTGCATCCGCCATTTCATCCTTACCCAAACAACCTTACTAATCTCAGATTGTGACACCCTATCTGAAAGGCTTGACCGTCAAGATGCTAGGTTTGACTAGCTCGAGGCCAAGATTGACAAACTTACTCGAGTGTTTGAGAAGTTACTCATGCTTGACCAACCTTAAACCCCCACCTCAATGTTCCCCTGAACTGCTTGTGGGGGGAATGATCGTCGTCAGTGGGTCTTGTATAAGTCAAGTCGAACTAATGAGTTGGAGGAGAAAGAACCAGAACCAGTGACTCCATCTAACCCTTGAGTGCAAGAGCATGGCCAAGGGGACCAAAGGAACCGTGAATTTGATAACGTTAGAGATGGCAGGAGGATGGGTACCCATAGGGAGCCTAGGCATGTAAACCTTGAAACTGGCCATAGAAGTGTTTACGAGGGTTACTCCGATATTACTCGAAAGGTGAAAGTCGATGTACCCTCTTTTGATGAAAAGATAGATGCTGCCATTTTTTTTGACTGGATAGTTGCTATGGAGGATTACTTTGAGTGGTATGAAATGTCGGATATTGAGCGGGTTCGATTTGCCAAGATGAAACTCGTAGGGCCTTGTAGGAAGTTTTGGCAAAACTGTGACGAGTCACCTTAAGCGAATGCGTTAACCTCACATCGTTCAATGGGAAGTCATAAAGGATAGGTTGAAAGAAAAGTACGTCCTTCTTTCCATAAAGCACACGTTGTCGACCAGATGCTAGACCTTAGATAGTTCACCTGTAGTGTGTCAAATTACATCAATAGTTTTGAGGAATTGACTCAGCGTTGTGACCTTCTAGAGGACCCTTCCATTGCCATAGCCCTCTTCATTCGGGGCTTACGGACTGACCTTAAGAAGGAGGTAACCTTATCTACACCTTACACTTTCGATGAGGCTTACTAGGAAGTCCCTGCCAATCTGTTCCTAAGATGAATGAGTCTCTTGTGAGTGCGTCAATTTCTAAGGGTCGTCACCCTCTAATCTCACCTAGAGTAGCCCCACAGGCTGGCACATCTACTAGTACATCTCGTAACCCAATCCAATGTTTTAGTTGTCGTGGGAGAGGTTATTATGCTTCCGAGTGCGCTCATTGTACCTTGACCATAGAGCATGAGCCATTTGAACCACCTGAACCTGAGGAAGAGCTTGTCGGCCCTGAAGGAGACTTTGAAGATCTTGTGGATGTTGAGAATAGCCTTCTCTATGATGCACATCTTGGAGTTGTGAGATGCCTTTTAGCCAACCTAGTCACGAACGATGAATGGAAACGTGCCACCATCTTCTATACTCTTGTGAGATGTGGGAAAACTCTTATAAAAATGGTTATAGATGGTGATAGTACCATGAATGTTGTTGTCGAAGCCGCTGTAAAGCATTGTCACCTTAAGGTAGAGCCTCACCTCTACCCTTTCAAAGTAGCCTGGGTCAACAAGACGCACCTCACAGTTACCTATAGATGTAAGATTCCGATCCAGCTTGGTGGTTAAGGACGAGGTTTTATGTGATGTCCTCCTGATGGATGTCGCTCACATCTTCCTGGGTCGCCCTTGGCTTTATGATCGGAATGTTTCGCATAACGGTAGAGAGAACACTTATGCCTTCAGGTACATGAATAAAAACATCACTCTTAACCTATGTCGACCTAGAGAGTTGCTGGCTTCCCCAGGTCCTAAACCTTTCCTAACCTTGTCCTCTCCTAACAGTGTGTTTACTCCTCCTAGGAGAACTATTTTCCTCCTTCACCATAGACCTTTGGAAAGACTGGGAAACTCTAACAAGTTCTTTCTAACAATCTTAGCTAGGGAGCTAGCTTCAGACTCCATTGCCTTCCCTAACGTCCCTTCGGGCGGCCTGTCTCTCCGGGACCTCCCAGTTGAGATTGATGATATTCTTAAAGAATTTGTCGATGTTGTCGCCGAGGAACTTCCTAGTGAGCTCCCTCCCCTTCGTGACATACAACATGCTATTGATTTGGTTCCTAGTTCCTAGTTCCCAACTCCCTAACCTTTCTCATTATAGGTTGAATCCAACTAAGCGAGCAGAATTGAATAGGCAGGTTCAGGGACTATTATCTAAGGGCTTTGTTCGTCATAGCAGGAGTTTGTGCGGTCCCTGCCTTCCTTACGAGGATGGATCGTGGAGGATGTGTGTCGATAGTAGAGCTATCAACAAGATTAAAGTCAAGTATAGGTTTTCCATTTCGAGGTTAGAGGACATGCTTGATTGTCTTGCTGGAGTTAGCTGCTTCTCTAAGATAGACTTGCGTAGTGGTTATTCGCAAGTCCGCATTAGACCAGGAGACAAATGGAAGACTGCCTTTAAGACCCAAGATGGCTTGTTTGAGTTGATAGTTATGTCTTTTGGGCTATCCAACGCTCCCAGTACTTTTATGAGACTCATGACTCACGTTCTTCAGCCATTTATGGGAAAATTTTCGGTCGTCTATTTTGATGACATCTTGGTATATAGCAAGTTTGGGACAGACAATGTTGACCATCTCAAGCAACTCCTGTGCGCACTCAGAGAAGTCAAGCTCTTTGTTAATCAGAAAAAGTGCATCTTCCTTCAAACCCAAATCCTTTTTTAAGGATTCATTGTGTCCGCTCAAGCTATCTCAGCTGATCCCGACAAAGTTAGAGCCATTAGGGAATGGCCTGAACCTAAGACCCTTACTGAGGTTAGGAGTTTTGATGGCCTTGCCTCCTTTTACAGGGGATTTATCAGACGCTTCAGCTCTACAAGGACACCTATTACAGACTGCTTGAAGAAAGGCCCATTTCAGTGGACTCCTAAAAAGTGGCATCTCCCTTTAAGGAGATTAAGGAGATGCTGTCATCTTCTCCAGTCCTTAGGCATCCTGACTTCAGTAAAGTTTCTGAGGTTGCTTGCGATGTCTCTGGATATGGCATTAGTGGAATGTTAAGTCAGGAGGGACATCCCATAGCATTCTTTAGTAAAAAAACTTAGCGAATCTAGGCGGATCAAGTATACCACCTATGAGAAAGAGTTGTACGCTTTGCTTTAGTCCCTTCGTCACCGGCGCTAGTACCTTTCTCACATGAATTTGTTGTATATTCGGATCATGAGGCTCTTAAGCATTGGAATTCTCAGTCTAATATCAATCCTAAGCACACTAGGCGGATTAAGTATATTAGTGAGTATTCCTTTGTCCTTAAGCACAAATCTGGTGTTGAGAACAAGGTGGCTGATGCCCTCAGTCGCATTGGTTACCTCTTACAGACAATGCGGGTTGAGGTTCTTGGTTTTGACAAGCTCAAAGGCCCTTACACGTCTTGTCCTGACTTTTCACTCATTTACTCGGACCTTTTGGCAGGAAATCGCAACCATCACGTTGACTTTGTCATTCATGATGGTTTCCTATTTCGGGGGTCTAAGTTATGCATTCCTAGGACGTCGTTTCGGGACTTTTTAGTTTGGGAGATGCATGCGGGGGGGCGCTAGCTGGTCACATGGGTAAAGACAGGACCATTGTTTTGGTTGCAGATCGCTTCTATTGGCCCTCTCTCAAAAGCAATGTACATCGCATTGTGTCTTAATGCTGTACATGTCAGTTAGTTAAGACTAAGAGGCACAATACAGGACTTTACACTCCTCTTCCTATCCCGCATGCTCCGTGGAAGGACATTAGCATGGACTTTGTACTAGGTCTGCCTAGAACATCCCGTGGTCTTGATTCAATCTTAGTTGTGGTTGATAGGTTTTCTAAGATGGCCCACTTTATTTCCTGTAGCAAGACAGATGACGCTTCGCATGTTGCTAAGTTAGCCTTCCGAGAGGTTGTTAGGTTGCACGGCCTTTCCACTTCCATAATGTCTGATAGGGATCTTAAATTCATGAGTTATTTCTGGAAGGCCTTACGGGAACTGTGTGGTACTACTTTGAAATTTTTTGCGGCCTTTCATCCTCAAACGGATGGGCAAACTAAGGTTGTTAACCGCAGTCTGGGGGAGTTACTTAGATGCGTTGTGGGCGAGAAACAAGCACTTGGGATTTGACTTTACCCCTTGTTGAGTTTGCATATAACAATGCGGTCAATAGGACCACAGGTAAGAGTCCCTTTGAGATTGGACATGGTTACTCTCCTCGCACCCCTGGAGACCTCATTCCCCTCCCACCTGATGCCCGCGTTTCACATCTTGCATCCTCATTTGCACAGCATATTCATGACTTACATGCTGAGATTCTACGCAAGATTGCTTTAAGTAATGACATCTATGAGCATTCAGTTGACATGCATTGCAAAGCTGCGAATTTTAAGGTGGGTGATTTTGTTTTGGTTCGGATTCTGCCTGAACGATTACCCAGAAACTCTCTAAAAAAGCTTCACGCTCCTGCCATGGGACCTTACTAAATTCTTCGGAAGTTGGGATCTAACGCATATGTACTTGATCTCCCTGACAATTTAGGTATTAGTCCTATTTTCAATGTGGAGGATCTTACTCTTCATCGAGGTACTTTCGAGCCTTCTTGTCTTCCTTTTGGGGTTTTTACAGGTACTCAGGCCCCTAGGCTCCCACCTTTGCCACAGTCGCAGGCCGATATCGAGGCGGTGTTGAATGATGAGTTGTGTCCTCTTCTAGTGGTGGGTTCCGATGCTTCTGGGTGCAATAGTTAGGACGGCCCCAATCAGATGCTACTTGGATTACTGAATATGAGGTTCGTGATATGAATCTGACTCTTTTAAAGTGGTACCTCCAAGACAACTTGTCAGCTTCAAGTTCTTTACCGGTGGGGGAGAATGATGTCGTATCTCCTAAGGAGTTCTATGGCAATGTGTATTTTAGGAAGAATAGGAGATTTCGTAATCTAGGGATCTTCGTTTAGGATAAATTTTTTTCCTAGATTATTTTTAGTTATCGTAATCTTATCGTAATTTTTAGATTTATTTTATATTCCTTTTTTCAGTTGTATTAATTCTTATATAAACCTCCCTCGTGCTTTGGAGAAAGGTACCCTTGAATGAATTGAATTATTGAGTTTTCGAAAGTTCTTGTGTGATTTTCTAGGTGTGAAAATTGCTCTTAGAGCATCCTACATCACATGGCCATGCTTCAAGTATAACATTCTTATCTCATCCACCTGGAGCTCTTGGGCTTGCTTATGGTATACCATCGAACGCCCTCCGTAGCAATTCTATCTGTCCTGACATGACCAAGGATTCAAAATCCCGCTTTGGTTGCGATTGCAGTATCGTGGAATTGTACTGATGCAGCAATCATGTAGCAAATCGTGATTGTTGGGAGTGAAATGTGGTTCGCTCAACTTCTAAACCTTTCCAATGTGGACGTTTTGTCACAAGACGGTCTCATCCATGAATATGACATTCCTATCTCACTCGCCCAAACTTTGGGACACACTCATATTTAAATGGCAAATTATTTATATCTAGGTTACATGGCTGTTCATTTTGCCCCAAATACCTAAGTTAGGACACTTTGACACTCAGCCGTAGGTGGGACACGCGACACCGCATAAAGTAAAGCTGGTTTGATATCTATCTGGAGGTATTTTCTCCGGAGTTTTGAGAGGAATCTACCTGTAGCCACAATCCTCAGTGTCCCTCCGGTTTCTATTCACCACGACATCTTTTTCGAACTCCCGGTTGTAATAGACGATCAATCCTGGATGCAATAGACCTGCAGCACCAATTCCACGATACCAATGGCAGCCAGTACTGCTGAACTTGCTTTCCAGATACTCTGATTTTGTTGACAACCTGAAGCCATTGGAATCTAAGTTATCCTTTTCTATTCCGACTGGGCATTGGCTTCTTCCTTTAATGATGACAGGTATGTTCAGATAAAACATCATTGAACTTGTCATGTGTGTAAGCATACACATCACAGACATGAAGGCGGCCAAGTAAAAGAAAAAGGAATTCAGGGCACAATTCGTCTTTCTGTCTATTGTCACCATGATAACAGCAATTGCCAACCTACTCAGAAACTCTGTACCACATCCCTGACTGTAATTTTAGTATGTGCTTGTGCTCAAGGATTCAAAATTCAGATTTGGTCTCAATATGGAAAAATCAATGCGGAAATCATGTTCCATATTGTGGCGAAAACGCAGTCAGGCCAGCTCGAAAACCTTTCCACTGCGGGCCATTTCGTCACAGATCGGTCACATTTTGAATCCATGCTTGTGCTTGCCCCAGCGTTTAGCCTTAAATTCTTTTATGTTATGCCTGGATGAACATACAACTTTGTAGTTGTTACACTGGTCGCGTGCTTTTCTGCACCTGCTATTATTTGAATAGAAGGGCCATCAATGATAAGTTTATTGTTGTACATAAAAAGACCTTGGGGGGGGGGGGGGGCGGTAAAGAGAGAGATACCAGTGCTCTGTCTAGCAAACAAGAGGTCTGCAGTTCAAAGTATCAGCCGCTTACAGGGGACTGCTGTTTTGAGTTTGCGTTGAAGGGAATTTATTTTGGTAGAGGGCAAGCCTACCTTGGACTGGAGGTTTTTCACTACTTGCACTGCATCATTCAGTTGTGCTTATGTAGAAATTATTTCCTTCTGAACATAGAGATCAGGAGTTCAAACTGTAATGAGGTTTTAGGTCTTTGCGGCTGATCCTTTCAACGTGCTTCCGGTCCTGTACGACAGATTTGGAGGCTAAATAGGCTTGGGTGCATTGTTAACCTGTCCACCTTTTTGCTGTTATCCTTGCATCACCTTTTTTTATTTTATTTTTTTTTTGGGGGAGGGGGGAGGGGAGGGAGGGGGGTAATCACCATTAATGTTAATATTTTAGAGTGATGTGCAATTGTGGTGTTCAAATTTTATGGAATTCCGAGGTTGGCCTTTATCCCCTGCTCGCTATAAGAATGAATGGTTTGGGAGCATTAGACAATTAATGTGGTTAAATGTAGTTAGTACAGGAAATTTGGGACATTAAAAACAAATTATGTAGAATAATAAATACAGAATACTGAGATCCTGCCTGATAGGAGAAGGGGAAAGAAAAGATAGTGCAGACTGAGGTATTGGCGACAAACAAATTAGCGAATTGCTTATAGGTGGCCATAGATTGCCTATAGGTGTTTGGAAAGCAGTCTGCTGCTCTTTTTCTTCTTTCCCTTTTAGATATCACGTGATAGTTATCGGATGGCCAAAATTAACTGTGGCAAATTTTCGGCCAAATGTGACATTCAGGCATCAAAATCCCAAAGTGTCCTGAAAATCCCTGTGGCAAGCTTCTTAGTTCCAAGAAGCTAGCGCACGCCTCTTTTAACCAAACATTTGACTGATTATTGACACCTCCCCCCCCGGAAAAGGGCCTCTTTTGGGAGGATGGCCGCTTTTTTAAAAGATGTGTCCATGTCATCCTCATTTTAATGCTTGAATGCTCTATTGCTTCCAATAATAAGCCTGAACTATGATGATTGCATTTGCAGGTGGAGACTGCTAGCAGAGAAGCCCATGTAAAGAGGAGTAATGGCTTACTGTGATCTGTTTACTTGTCAATAACCGTGCATACTCAACTGTGAGAACTGAGCATGTTCACCGGCATGCTCATCCTAGCAGCCTCTATATTATCTTATTCTGTATTTATTTTTCAAATCTTTTTCCCCTTCAATCTCCATTGTAACGAAGTACAAACTAGTTGTATGTAGGTCGCCACTAATGGATGTAAATAGTTCTTGTAATATAGTAGCCATTTCGTCTTCTGTGACATCTTTCGGCAAATAGGAACGCATGGAATATGCAGCGGTGTCTTCAACCTGTTAGGCAACGTGCTCTCACTAGAAACGTTGAGGTACTTTTGACTGCTATAAAATTAGATAAAGCACATGGTTCTCGACAGCTGTATTGCTGCTTGCTCTGACAGAGACTCTTTTTTTATCTTTGGGGGGGGGGGGGGCTGCGGTCATTATGTAGAGAAGCTAGGTGTACCTATTTAAGGGGTGCACGAACTCCTATGTGGACATCCACGTATCAGAACTTACAAACGTGCAATGGTGTAGAAAAAAATTGAAAAGAAATGGTTAACAGGAAGAACAGAAAGCATTTCAGAAAATCTCTGCCATTGTACTTCCCACTTCTCTCGCTACAAACTATTGGTCCAACCAAATCTCCCGAGATTTCTCAACTTGAAAATCCATTTTTTTGTGACTAAAAAAATTCAAACTTATATTAATAGGATTCAAGAGAAAAATGGATGGTTGAACTCAAAAACTGAGCATAATAACACAAAAATATTAGAAAATTTTACTGGTTCAAATTTACACTGTAATTATGTTATTTTGGCTTAATGTATGTTTACATGTAACAAAAATGGAGTTCGACAAAGTAAATGAGCGGAGGAGGCAAAGATATAAATTCGTAAGCATGAGTCGTCTTTGAAGAGGTAAGCAAGTTATGAAATTCTAAAATTGCTTAATCACTTTAAGGTAGAGGAAGAATCTTGGCCTTATTTCACCAAAAAATTTCAAAAAAAATGTACGTTCAGATCTGTAAAACATACTTTATTGATTTTGTGATTTGAATTATGAACATGTTTAATATAGCTTGTGAACATCAGAAATCTGCTTTGTGAACAACTTTTGCACACATAGTAGAACACGTAGAATGCTTATTGATTTTGTGAAGAAGTTAGATTGGGAATGTGAACATTACAAATATGCATTGTGAGCATGGCATTGTGTTTGTGTAAGCAACTATTGCTTTGCCTTTTGAACAAGTAGTGTGCTTATTAATTTTGTAAATTGTTAGATATGGATTTCGAATATGAATTATATGATTTGTGAACCACTAATTATTACCTTGCGGGCAACAGAGAATCATTGATTTTGTGAAGTTAGACTAGTACATATGCATAAGCTTCTTGGTATATGTGTTGTGAACATTAGACATCTTGTGAACAATTGATATTTGCTTCTTTGAATAGTGGTGATCTCTTATATCATATCTGGTTTGTGAACATTGGTGATTTATTTTGTGAACAACTTCTCTATGACTCATAAACAAGAACTATCCTTAATATTAACTCAATTGATTTGACTTGTAGCCAAGTCAAGAATGTTTCTGAACATAAGTCATATCTTTTGTGAACAACTATACTGTGCTTTGTGAACAAATTATATTGTGAACATTTACTAGTGTTATTAACAACATATCAAATATAGATATAAGAATTACAAGTGAATAAGAGATCACCAAAGGAGTCCTTAGTGATATCAAAGCTCATGTAGATGAAATAAAGGAGGTTGTTAAATAAACGTATTCGTTCTGTAGAAGACCTCCTACATGATCAATTTGGATTGACTTTGGTTTGTTTAGAAAATGTGGTTCGACGAAACTACGAATGGAATAGGAGCATCCATTGAGAAAAGAATCATGCTAAGACGATCCTCTCATGGCTATTGAGAACGAATCAAATCAGATAAAAAATGGGAATTTTTCATGATCTTATTGATTAGAATAGGAAAAATGAAGTTAATGTGCTACTAGTTGCTAATTAAATGAAATCCTAATTTGATATACATATTAAAGTTATTGGACCAATCACATTTTTTTAATCTAAAAGAGCCAATACTAATCTAATAGAAAAATACTAATATAATAGAAAGGAATTATCTTTTCTGTGTCCTTTCCCCGGTTCCCTTGCTACCGCGGGCCGTGCAAAATGGTACATGCACCTTTTGATGGATATGGTTCAAGTTCACAAAAAGTGTGAAAAATAATTAATGTGTAGATTCTATATAGTTATTAGGGTTTTTTTTAAAATTTTATTTTGCAAGAAATATTACTTTTGATTTCTTTATCTAATTCCCAATATAAGTATAATATAATAAATCTATTTAAAATAGAAAATTCAAATACAATTTTCTAACTCATCGAACTTTTCATTGATGTATGAAAGATCCAATCCAAGTCACTGTGTCATTTTCTTGTTATTTTATTGGCTTCATCTTTTTTGTTTTTTTTAAAAGGTTTATGCTCTACTAGGGTAAAGATATGCCCAATTTTGATTTACTCATGTAGTACGAGTGCTTCCAACACTACCTGTGTTTTTTTTTATCAGTTTAAAATTCCCCTTTTTATTCATTTGATGTCTTTTCTTTCGTCAAATTAAACATTCAACATATTAATTATTCTATTAGAGTGATTAAGATTGCAATCACTTTTATTCTATTCAAAATTTCAAATCAAAATAGTTAAAGGTTACAGATTTGGTCAAACACCTAATGACAAACTCTTGTGGAAAGTCGTCTTCGAAGAAAGTCATATGTATGACTTGGAGGGGGATCTTTCGAGATCCACCCTACAATATAGGGCAAAAAGCCAAAATAAGTAATCTTAGCCCTCATTAAAAAAAAAAAAAGATTCTTGAACCCCTTTCACACCCATGTCCCGTTAAGGTATTGAAGGGGGAAAATTCAGTATCACAAATATTTATGATTGCAATAACTAATATAAAATATAGAATATACTTACGTTTTAATTGCTATTTGTATAGTCCTAAACGTGTTCATGATATGTTAAGATTTGAGCCAGAAAAATCATAAATAATTGAGTTCACAAATGATAAGCAGGTCAATGAGTCACCAAGATCAGAAATGACTAGGTTCACGGATGATAAACAAGTCATTGAGCAACTAAACTTAGGAATGACTAAGTGGAGAGATGACAAGCAGGCCAATAAGCCAATGAAAACATTTATTGAGGAGGTGACAACAAATATCAAGCAAAAAGAATTCGCTTCTCCAATGGTAGAGTACACAAGAAGAATAAGAAGAAAAATAGTTGCTCACAACATGAAGATGAAAGGCAAACCTGTCAGTGAACACGATGATCTTGAAGAAGATAACATGATAGATGAAAAAAAAAAACCAACAAGAGCAAGAAAAAACAATGAACAATCAAAATATTGAAGAGAAGTAAAGTATTAGAGGGGTGGAAATAATGAATAACATCATGCTGCACAGATGAGAAATACTGAAAGCAATACAAGAGAACATCAAAATCCAGAGATGAGAAGTTTTGAGAATTTACGAGGCAATGATAAGGATGATGATGTTCCACACACGGGATGCATTAAAGATACAAGATACCATAAAAACATCACAAATATTGCAACGAAGATGAAACCAATGCCAAAAGGTGAGAAATGCACGAAAGATCATGATGATACAAATCTAGCTTTAAGAAGATCAATCAGGTATAAACAAAGTCCTATAGAGCCAACAACAACAACATCATATGAAGAGGAACTAGCTTCTAACCACAGATAACACTCAAAAAAAGAGAGCAAGAAGCAAAAAGGAGTCCAAGGCATTAGAGGGACCAACGTCTAAGCAAAAAAGGAAAACACTGAGACCTAATTCAACAAAATAGAGATAAAGAACCCAGAAAGAAGAAAACAAAGTCTGATCGAACTAGGAATGAAACAGAAAATGACAGTGAAGAGGAGCAAACCAAAGGCTTTCTGAAACAAGAATGTACTTGAGTGGATTCACCTATGTGCTTAAAAGTTTCAATGAAGCATGGTGGAAAGCAATAGACTATATGGTGTAACACCTGACCTCTTCTTGGCCCATAGACAGTTACTAAGAATAACTTCTAGAATCGACCTCACAAATCACCACAATCCTTTCCGAGAAGCTTCATCATCCATCATCCGCTTCATAGGAAACCTCCCAGGAGGTCACCAATCCCAATACTTCTCCACAGCAAGCACGCTCAACTTTGGAGTCCTTAACAGTAGGCTTTCTGAAAAAAAAGGTGCACGTTTGGCGATATAAGTAGTTACTTCAAATCCCTTAAGCCACACTTAGGATGTCATATTCACCACCCTTAAAGTACACAAAGTCCTCATTGTGCTTTACTAAACAGGCGACTTATTATTCCTCTTGACCAACAGTCCACTCCTAGTATCTTTACCTGTTATGTGACTGCCCAAGGCTCTCCTATCCACTGGGGCAGCTCACCGTCGCGGTCACCTCTGATACCATCTGTAACATCCTAATCCCTTCTTGGGCTGCCGACAGTTACTAGAACAACTTCAAGGATCAATGCTTGACTTCACAAATCACCACATGCCTTTTTAGTGTGTTTTTTCCTCTTTCACGTGTTGCTTGGGAAACTTTCCAGAAGATCACCTATCCCAAGACTTATCCACAAAAAGCATGCTTAACTATGAAGTGCTTAAGAGTAGGCTTTCTGAAAAGGCAGGTGCATCTTTGGTGACACAGGTAGTCGATTCAAATCCTTTTAAGCCACAGTAAGGTGTTATATACAGCATTTGGAGGCTTCCTTACCTTCAATCTTGCAAGTGCTCTAAGGCACACATCAACTTGGCTAGTGGAGAAATTCAACCCATATGCATAGAAATCTTACATCTCTGATACAAGTCAAATTGATATAACATCAATGGATGTGCATTTAGCATTAGACATATCATATACTGATCGAGAAATAGTTGAAGTCCCAAATGAAATTTATGACACTAAACAATTGGAAAGAAGATAGGGGATTATAACATAAAGGCACACCAAAATTGGTTTACAAGCCGATCTTCATCTTGGCAAGAGGAGATATAGGAGAAAGTTTCAAAACAAATTTCATTCCCTACATGGTTAATACATTTTTCCATGACAACCAACAAAGATATTACATCAGCGTGTTTTTGAAGAATATTATAGTATTAAAGATATCAAATCATACAATTAGTGTCAGTGCACAGTTGACCGACTTATTAACGGACAAGGAAGGAGGGAAAATGCATATTTTATAAAGGTCCAATCATATTCTTATTACTAAGATAACAAATTCATGAAAAAAAAAGTGTTCTTCATACGTATTATTAAAAAAAAAACTAGTGCCTATCTATTCAATTATAGATGTCCTACTACCATATATTTAAGTTCGTTTAAAAAACTACCAAAAGACAGCTTCCAACCATATTGGAATGGACAAAAGAAAAAAAATCAGAAAGTAATTACATGAAGAAAGGGACGAAAAAAATATGGACTGGGAAGTCTAGAATTTCCTTTAGAGGTCCCAAGACTTAAACATCAAGCTCCTAAAAAATGACAAAAAGGACAAGAACATATCAGCTTTTGAGGTAACTACTCCAATATGATTGAAAATACTGACTAAAAAGCTTGTGAACATTTGAGATGAGTTTTGTGAACAATTAAAATGAAATATAAAAAATTTGGAATACACACAAATAATGATGAGAATGACACTTATCTGTGATGTATATTTGTGAATAACTATATGAATTTTTGTGAACAATTCATATGAATAGTTAATATGCACTATAAATAGGTATTAAGTAGGGTACATATTCATTTGTAAATAACTTGATATATTTTTATGAACAATAATATGAGTTTTGTGAACAAATGCAAAACGAAATTCTCTAAAGTATACAAACAGTAACTTTTTTTTTGGGTGCTTAACATGTTTGTAATTAGCTAGACATAGAGAGCATGGTTATACATTCGAAGAACCTCATTAACTTGTTTTAAAATAGTAAGAGATAGAAGGATAGTTATACGTTCAAAGAGTCTCATCAGTGCAAAAACTAAATTCTGCAACTAAATGAAATACATGGCTAGAAAGTATAGTTGAAATGAAGCAATTCGCAAACTTTGACAAAGAGTTGTTGATATCTTCTTTGAGCTATGCGACCTTATTATTGAATCTAACATAGATTCATCTAAGATTGAATTTGAAGAGTAGCATGATGCCAAATAAGATAATAGGTATTGAGATTAAGCTAAGATGATAAATTCTAGATGAGACTTGAAGTGTTGAATACTTGGAAATTATTTAACAACTTACCTATAATGAAGCCAAAGAAGGAAAAAGATCCAAACATGCCTAACTACTCATTATTCACAGATAGTGAAACTCCGATGGTACAAAACCCAACCAGAAAATGAGATGATCACAATGCCGATGAGGATCCAATAAGAAAAATTCTAGACGTGGTTTCTTTGAAATAAAGTCTAGCCCATAAAGGACAAAGATTCCAGCACTAAAGGAAGTCAAGCAGATGAAGATGATGTTGAGGACAAGAGGAAGCAAGCACAAAAAGTGACTTATTCAAAGATTTCTCAAAACAAATGAGAAAAAAAACTTGTGTTGGAAACTCATGTTGCAAAAGCACGAATTTCCAACACTTTAGAACCAAAAGAAAAAGTTACAAAGTCCATACCTCAGCTTGATGACAAACAAATAAGTCTAGAAAATGTAAAAAGGAAGTAGCCTCACAAAGATCCAAAGAACTTTCCAAAAGTATTCTGTTCACCATTTGTCGACATATTGAGAGACTTGTCAAAAGAAGGGAAGTTGATTTGCAAATATGTCATTTCTAAATCAGAAGATGCTTGAACAAGTAAAACATGAAAACACTGAAAATAAAATATTTTATTTTATTTTTTAAATAACAGAGGCTATCTCTTAGCGAAAGTCATGGTTGTGGTGGGTGTTAGTTAGCTCATATGGTAAGATCTCTAGGAATTATTATTAGAGGCCTAGGTTCAAATTCCACCTACATTGACAATTGCACCTCATTTGCACCACAAAAAGTCATGCTTGTGAACTTTTGGGGCACTGATTAATGTTTAATACTTGACAATTTAGTGGAAGCCAATTTTATTTTAAATAACTTCATCTAGGAGTTTAGCTTGACTCAAATGTGATAAACATTTGGGTAGTCATATTGAATAACATAGAGAAAAAACACAGAGCTTTCCCACTATGATTTTTCATAACAATAAATGCTTTTGTAAGTAAAACCACATTCCTGAATAACATGCATGTAATTGTGAACAACTTCTTTGGATTTTGTGAACATCCGCCATGACATTTGTGATCATAAACATGCATGTAGATGCACGTTATGTAGACAAGTAACTTATATGCCTAAAAAAAGTAGAGATATGATAACTTTAGAAAGTCTGTTGACAGGGGAGTCACATAGACGCAATTGGATAGACATAAAAAAAAAGTCAACATTGTAAGTTTTCAACTAAAAGCAAATAATGAAGCTAACCATCTTCAAGTAATTTATACAAAGATCACAACAATGTATAATAATTTACAGGTACTTGCACCGATATGCTGTGAAAGACACTTTTTATCAAAGTTATGACATCGTAGACAACTTGCACACGAAAAAAACCATATACAAGATCACATATGACAATGTCCCGGAAGAGATGACAAATCGAGACATCTTACCACTTACTTTAATGACTAAATTACATTAAATTAACTACATTATATTAATATCTATTATTAAATTTCTTATTTGTTGGAAAACTTTATATCATGGATACTTAGATGTGATAACCATCCAAAGCATGAACCAGTTTGAGAGCTTAAAGCAAAGCACTTGCTGATGCATTGGAGATCAAAGACAAACACAAAAGATTTGCGGTTTATTGCATGCATCATATGGAAAGATACTTTAGAGGAAAACAATAGAAATGTATGCTTAAAGAAGATGATGCAAGGAATCGGTCATATCACTAATTCAAAAAAGAATAGTAATAGTGGTGGTAGTAGTAGTTCTTCTTCTTCTTCTTCTTCTTCTTCTTCTTCTTCTTCTTCTTGTTCTTCTTCTTATTATTATTACTACTACTACTACTACTACTACTGCTGCTGCTGCTGCTAATACTACTACTACTGCTACTACTACTACTACTACTATTACTTAAAATTTTTTTTTATCTATTAACTTATATAGGTCAAACAACTTGAAGCCTTGGGGGCGGCATTACTGTCAGGATATACCAACCCATGAAGAAAACAAGGCTAGATTTACATTAATGAAGAATATGCAACATTATGAAGAGCATCAAAGAATAAATCCTAATGTGTCCACATCATCGGATCCATTTATCCAAGATTAAAGCTATGATTCTATAGATAATAGGGTTGAAGCTAGAAAGGAAAGGAAAGCTAGTTTCTAACCCAAATATTATTGTTATAACTTGTGTAAATATGATCGTGGTTGTATAGAATTAATATTTTGTGACCATTTAGTAGCCCTTTTGTGAACAATTGTTACACATTTTGCGAGCAACGGTTAATTAAAAAAATGCATTTATGATATACTACAGATTTTTTTCAACAACTGTTTCTAACTTTGTGAACAGGACATTTTAGTCAACAAATGTTATTAAGTTCATTTGTTTTTGTGAGAAAGTGATGTTTACAATGTGAATAAGTCAGTTAAATTTTCATGAGCTACTGTTGTTATCTTTATGAATGACTGCACTAGTTTTGGTGAAGAATTATTATGAACTTAAGAGTAAGCGATATCTACTTTGTGAACAAGTGTGAAATTTTTATGAATAGCTATTATTTACTTTGTGAACAACAACAATAATTTTTGTGAGCAATTACTATAAACCTTTTGAGCAAGTGATGTATACAATGTGAACAATGCAGTGAGATTCTTGTAAACAAATGTTATTAACTTTGTGAACATCTGCACTAGTTTTTATGAACAACGGATATGAGCAAGTGATGTCTATTTTGTGAACAAGGAGAGGGATTATCTGAATAACATATTTATTATATACCAAATGTATTTAACATACTTCTCAAAATATCAACCACTAAACCCAAAAAAATCCTAATAAAGATCAATGTAGTTCTTAAAAACTCTTAATAGCATAGTACATCTATTCAACTACTCCATAACGGAAAAACTGCAAAGATAATCTCATGTCCATTGTCATCTATGTAGGAATTAAAAAAAATCAATCAATCCTTTATTACAGTGTAATATTCAAATCTAGGATATATGATACATTGCCACTCGAATGATCATGCTTTTCTGGAAAAATGAAACTGAATAACTTACATATCTCATTAGGATCAAAAATTATATTTATCTATAAAAAAAAAAAGAAAAATGAAAAAAGGACAACCAAAAAATTAAGATAAACAAAAAAGTCAAACACGGTTGTTTACTTGAGTTGATCATGATGAAGATAGAGGGCTAGGGATAAAAGTTTGCCTTCTTTGAACTTGCTATGTCAACCATCTTCTCAGTTATACTCTCCCTTATAATATTTCAGACCCCTTTCTGTCTCCACCCAACAGGATTAAAACTACAATGATTATTTTTACAATATGGACCTATATGCACAGAACCAACCTCAACCTCAATGAGTTTCTTCAAGATTTCATGTGTCTCCTCGTAAATTTTCCTTGCTCTAACATTGTTTTCACTAGCTAATAGAAGATAATAAATTTTTCTATGCATTTGAACTCACAAAATAGAGTCTGGAATAGAAAATAGATGCAAAACATTTAAAGAACTTGCTTTTGAATTATTAGCCCGCCTAGCTACCCTTGTCTACCTCTTCAAAATGTATGCCTCTCGAAGCTTTCAAAGCAATGCATGTTATATATTCTCAAGTAGTGATAGCACAATATGTCTGCCTCATGAAACTTCTTGTGACTACATGCAATCGTGTGGTCTTGATTATGAAATCTCACCTCAAATGTAAACTGATTTGCATCACTATTCTCAAAAACAAAAAAAGACATAATCTGTGCTAGTTTGAGTCTAACTAAACTAACCATATCTTGAGGACCTCACCCCTTTTTATATATTTCAACTCAAAAAGTTTGTAAATATTAAAAATATGTATGTTCACAACATGATCTAAAATACTAACATTAGGCAAATATATCTCAGGGAAACCTTTTTTACTCCTAGCATTATCATCTCTCTGATTTCTGCTCTATTCAGTAATAAAATTAGAAAATATGTTACAAAAAATTGAACAACCTGGAAGTTTGATGCAAATGCCTCAACAAAGCTACATCAGTGCTTTCACTCATCTAATTAGACAACACTCTGCTAGAAAAAATTATCCTTTGAAAAATGATCCTTACCATTTCTCCTTAATATTATGTGGTTTAATCATTTAATCATGATCAACACAACTGTATTCTTCATCCAAGCCAAAACAAAGAAAAAATAGAAACACAACATTCAAGTAATCAAGGACTACAGTGAAAATATGAATGATAAAAGAGTTGCGAACAACAAATATAAAATTTGTGAACAATAGGAATGATATTTAAGAATAATCATATTTTTGAACATTCAAATTTGTGAACAATAGCTAAAGCATTTTGTACACAAATTATATTACACATTGTGAACAATTATGCTAAATATTTTGTGCAAGTCCAATTACATTTATCAACAAAATGATATGCAAAACACTGCGAACAATAGAGAAAAGTAGCATGACCAAGTAATTTAAAATATACCTCTTCCAACACAAATAGTAATAAATGAATGTAGTGAAAACATATTGGTAAAACTATTCTGAACAATGAATATAAACTTTATGAACAACAGGAATGATATTTGTGAACAATCATATTTCAGTTAAAGCATTGTGTAGATATAATTACATTATATATTGTGAAAAATTGTCCTTGATATTGTGAACAACTACAATTGCATTTATGAATAAAATCATATTACAAAATACTGTGAACAATAAACAAAAATTAACATTACCAAATAATTAAAAATATACCTCTTCCAGCAAAAAATTAGACTCTGGCACCGTATCACGTGTAAAATGTATGCATCATACTTGTGAACAAAGCCATCCTTTACCGTCGAATGACCAATAGTTTTCCATGATTTTTAGACAAATTCCATTCACATAGTTGATGCTTGAAGTCAAGAAATATTTGACTGAAACATTAGTAGTAGTAGGAGATTGATCTGTCATTATTGTTCTTGCATGAGTAGCATCCATAGACTTGAGAAAAATCTTGAATAACTACACAAAACTTTCAATCCTCTCATTTACTATAAACCCACGCCCATGATCAAATTTCTAGTATTATGGTTCACACACACTAAAGGAGCACATATCATATCATACTGGCTTATTCGAAATGTAGTGTCAAGCATAAGCAAACCCCCAAAGAGATGATAATTGACCTTCATTTGTGCATCTCTCTAAAAAAGCCTTACCAAAGAACCATCATCAATTTCGAATATGCAAAAGAAATCTTCCTCATTATGACACTGAGAGTTGAAAGCCTCCATGAGATGATTCATATCCCCACCTTGTAAAATTTTCTTTTCCTCTTTAGCAAGATTATAGAAAACATCCCTTGTAAGGAAATGGAGACAAAGAGAACCACTAGCCTCCTTCCTTAACACTCGATGCGCATGTGAAACTTTCACATGACTTTCCCTCATCCTTCAAAAATATTTCACACAAGCCTTCTCCACTTTTCAATTAGAACTAATCACATGCACTTCCTCCTTTGATAAAAAAACAGTGATTATGCTGCATCGCATGCTTTTTTACAAACCACTCACCATTTTTATCAAGAGAGATCACAAGTCTAGCTGGACAATTGGACCTTGTATTTAATCTTCGTATATTTCTTTCCCTGCTTACCTATTACCCTCTTATGTCCTCCCTTGATACAACTAAGCTGCCTTGCATGGGTAATATTAGTCCTTCCCTTATACTGCAGTGTACCATATCTAATACCAAAATCAATTCTAAAAGCGTACTCATTGCACAAAACAAAACCTTCATGTTGTGGTTTTACTTTTTTCCAAATTAGTTATGACTAGTTAGCTTCCTCAACCAAAACATTAGTGCATAAACGTTGAACTACGAAAACAACCAACATTGCTTCTATAAGCTTCCCTTTCCCATTGTCTACCAACATCAGTGATTGTACCTTTCTTTTTCCTTGATTAATTGACATAACAACCTTTCCTTTTCTTTTATCAACAAGAGACAACTTTATTATAGGACAAGAGCAAATTCAATCAATAAAGTTGGAAAAAAATGTTTATAGAGTAGATTGTGAACATTAATTAGTATTTGTGAACATAAATGGCTATAAATTGTGAATATAATCAAATTAATGACAAAAATATCTAGGTTTTTATCTTCTAATTTTGTGAAGATTATTAATTGTTTGTGGCCATAACCTTGTATAATACTGAACATTAATTAGCTAAGAATATTTGTGAAAATTAGTCAATATGTTTGTGAACATAACCTGCTATAATTGTGAACATTAACTTAACACATAATCAAAATTACAATCAAAATCTTCAGAACCTATAGAGCAATATTTTTAGAACACATATGAATCTTCAAGATATTTACATTTTTCATTAGACCAATGCATGCAACATATTTAGATTTATTTGTGAACATTAATCACTATGTTTGTGAGCATAAACTACTGAGTTGTGAACATTAATTAGCATACTATGTTTGTCAACATTAACTTTGAAATAATAAAACATAAGACATAATTAGATTAAAAAAAAAGAATCTTTGAAAACCCCTAACTTACTATATCTTTAAAAAAACATCTAGATCACTATAATCAAAATCTTCAAGAAATTGAGGATTTTTATTTGAACAATACAAGAACTATATTTAGAATCTTCAATAGGATACTCATAAAGAAAAAAAAGTGATAAAACTATATGAGCAATGTATGTAGGTCATGATTGGAACCTCAAAATGGTTTCAAAGTTGAAGGAGCTTGATTATTAAGGTCATCATCTACAATAGGAGTAGATTTCACATAATCATATATAGTACTCGCTATTTAGAATTTGAAACAAAAGGAATCACAAAAAAATGTTAAAATCCTCATAAAAATTGCATAGCCTGGAGAGCAGGTAGACTCGACTTCGAGTAGCATCTAAATTTTAGTGAAATTGCAAAATTTAAGGGTGGGGGGAAACATTGTGAAGAAAGGGGAAAAAAAAAAGAAGAAAAGCAACATGTGCAAGCAAAACACATTCGCATACAACTACAAGGGTGTGAAATACAGATGCGCATGAGAGAAAGCAGATGCATAGGAAAAAAGAATGCCTAGGTTGATCACATAATTCACAGCGCATATGATAAGTGATAAAGCAAGCTAGAGATGCGCACTTGCTTCAGAGGGTCGGTTCTTTTGAGTTCCTTTACAATTGAGCTTGACTTCTAAAGTGTCACTTTTTTTGGGTTGTCAGACGTCAATAATATAAACTTTGGGGTATTATATGTAAATGATTTGAACTTCAAAAATAGCTCCCAATGCTCTAGACATTGGGGTAATTATTTCAGTAGTGTGGAGTCATTTTCGATTGTATTTTTAAGGTAATTTTAAATGGAATTACTCTAAAACAACATAAACATATAGAATCCAAGTTGCTACATTTCATTTTGAAGTTCAAATTGTCTAAAAAATACAATATAAAATGACCCTTGGACTACTGAAAGCTCAGAGCATTGACAGCTACTTTTGAAGTTCAAATTATTTCTATTACCCAAAATATCATATTTTTCACGTCCATTAAGCTTTTCTTTTAGTTAAACTAAAATAAAAACACAACTTTCAGGATCCTTCTTTTTTCTATCCTAGTTTCTCCAAGGTTTCTAATCAATCATGTTAAACATCTAGTTTTTCCACTACAAAGGAAGAGGCATGCTACAGTTCAATTCCAAGGTATGGGGGTAAATTACATTACGGACCATCGAAGTATAAGTTAATATTTTTCTAAACCAACTATTTTGGGAAAATATTTTAAGGTCTATCTAAGTTTGGGCTAATATTTTAGGGAACCAAAAGTGTCTAAGCATGACTTTTTAAATTACACCAAGTACTCCAAGTTCTGAAATTTTCACTTTTAATCCCAATCCCTAAAAACTTACTTTCGAAATTTTCAGTTTTGTGTATGTGATATTCTTCTTATAAGTACTACTCGAAGTCCTCTTTTAACTGGCATCAGAGCCATGTGATAAAAAAAAAAATTAAGATAATTAAGCTAATTAGTAGTTGATTAAGCTAATTAACCACGCTTAATGCTTGAATCATCATCTACTTGCCTTGCTCCTAATTATTCACATATCGTTCACTCATCAAAAGGAATGACTTCAGTAACATCACAATTAAACTATATTACTGATATAGTTTTAAAATTAAAAGTCAAATTAGCAAAAATTAAGACTTAAGTTAAGGAGATAACAATGCTATTGTTTGCAATCCATCTCTCTTTAATAACGAGATCATACATGCTGGAAAATCTAATTCAAGTACTAGTGCTCTATTTCAACATAAATATCTTTTTCAAAACCTAAAAAATAAAAATTCATTTTCTTTACATGATATAAAAATTAAAAAAAAAGTGGGAGAAAAATCAACTAAAAAATCATTTGAAAAGGCAGAAAAAGAAGCAGAGGATGAAGTAAAAGAAATATAATCTTAAGAAATTATAGAATATGTTTGATGAAGAAGAAAAACCAGTTAAACAAAATCAGGAGCACAATAGCTCAAAAACAAGAAGTATTGTCCAATGATAACGAAGAGACTAATAATGTATAGCTAGAAGAAGAAATACATTTGCAGATGAACCTAATTAAACTAGAAAGTCTTGACATTGTTCCTTGGGAAGAAATTAGGAGGAGATTAGATAAAAAATACAGTAAAATGATATTTGATGATGAAATCAATGAGATTGAAGAAGAGCTCAACATAGATGAAATCGTGTCCAATCTAGTTGACAAGTTGTCTCTAAGCCTGAAGAATTCGGTGGACCTTCTAGAAGAAATACCCATTTTATGAGACCTAGATACGTTCCAACAGGACGAACAATCAATTTTTTGTTCGGGTTTATCCTAAGGAGATCTATGTCATTTGAAGAGATTAGCTTTAGTCCAATTAACTAAACAAGATACATCTTGAACATCAATGGAGCCCGTAATAGGGAAGAAATATTTGAGCACTGGAAAAGGAGTATGATTAGTGTATTGAATTTAAATACTGCATAAATTGCAGGTAAAAATGTATTGAGAATGATGTAAACAACAGCTGCTATGTTCAAAAAATTATGTAAAGAAATCAAAACTGAATTCATTGGAGCTAGAATTGATTCCGAAGAAAAAGGTAGAGAATGGCAAAGAAAGATTAATAACATAGAATTATGGGACATGAGATATTTGGAGAATTATATTACGAAATTTAGTCAATATTTTTACAAAATTGGGTATAATGAAGCCAATTCTTGAAATATTTTATTACAAGTTACCGTATCTAATCAATTCTATAATCAATGAAAAGTACATTGCATGGCTGGAAAAAGAGGATATTATTGATATCCTTGGTACAAGAATCTTTTATTTAAGAAAATGGATCAATGTCAATGTCCTGATCTCCAAAAATAAAAGAAAATGAAGAAATATTTTCTAGCCTATCAAGATAATCCTCATTAATGGGGAAAGAAATCTGAGAAGAGAAGAAAAAGAAAATTTTATAGGCACTACAAAAATTGGTAGCCTTTCCACATTTATCTGGCCTCCCATAAACAAGTGGAGGCATGAAAGATACGGATGTCCTAACTCCACATGCATATTAAGTGTGGAGACATTTTCCCCGCTTGTATTCATGGGTAAGCCTAGCCCCCTCATATATGAGTAGTAGCCGCAGGGCCTATTTTGATCAAAATAGGAAAATTCCTCAAGTCAGTAATATTTTGATTAAGCACCCAATAAGTGAAATATAAAAATTTAGAGACCTTTTGTACCTCTAAAACTATTCATCTATCTCTCCTACGTTAAATCTATGAAAATCCTAGAAAGCTCATGAGGATTAAGGAGTGAGAACCTGAATACTGTGTCAATGGCTTAGTATAGGCTGTTGGGGTGCTGAGCAACAAACTTCGCTCCTAAGATTATCACAGTACTAGACAACCACCATCACCATCCTAATCGACCGACACACTTATACACGGTGTTGGGATGACCACTTATAAGTAACCTCCCCACCATTGATTGGGTCACGATAAGAGTGGGAGTTGAAAGATGTTAGTAAGTTGTTATGTTGTTTCTTTGGTTTGTCCCCCTCTATGCTCTGTTTGTTGTCATTGTCTCTTTTATCTATCAAATTGCTTTGTCTTCTACACCATTACCATTGAAAATTTAGGGTTTAAGAGCAAAGTTTTGAATTACTACCTGAAGATCAAGTGGAATTTCGAATTGTGGGTTATGTTTGATTTAATGGTTCTGGGTTTGTTCCACCTATAATTGCATTTCAAATATTGTTGGCTATTCACATTGAATTACAATTAGAACATATGATTATGTTGATATTTGATAAATTTTGATTTTTCCCTCAAGAATTTGGGTTCTCAACTTACTATCTACAGTCATGTAGGAAAGTAGTAGTTCAAGCACCTATCACTAGACATTGAATGGAAGTATTTGGTACCAACAAATAAGATTAGAATTTGGTTTCGTGTTAAACTTCAGCTTTTGTTGGTTCACAAAAGTCCAGAACAAGGTGTGCATATAAAATGTTCGATGAAATGTCTGAGTTTATCAACTAAAGGAAATTTCACAAATATATCTCACCCATTTATTTTGCAATTATATCTCACCCATTTTCTTTGGAATTTGAACAGAGGATTTAAGTATATGGTGAGATTAATGAGCATCACCCAAGGAAGTCATCTCCCTATTTTTTTTAAACTAAGGTACGTAATTAAGTCTGTTACTTGGGAAATTGGGGTCAATTATTAGTTAGTTTGAGTGATAAAATTTTTAAATGTTGATAGTGCTAATGTGAAATTATATATAATTGTCATGTAAGATAGTTAATTATGAGAAGTTAATGAACTTTTATCATATTATTGGCCTTAGATGATTATGATATAAAGCTCCTTCCATTTTAGCACGTGGCAGTGGCTATTATGAAAGTTAAGATAAGAACTTGTTCCAATTAAAAATATATAATGCAACTAAAGTTTTATCATTAATGCAAGCAAGATGTGGATCAATTTTGCTATCAATATATGCAGAAAGATTTTAATCATTAGTTAACATCCATTGTCAAAGTGTAATTGGTTTCCTCTTTGAAATTAAATGAAAGGTTATGCAATTAATAGTTAGATGCAAATACAGGTATAAATGTCAGTAGTTAGCTTGGAAGTCAGCTACAATATACTATAATGTCTTCTAGGTCTTACATATTAGGATGCCCAGGTCAGCTACAATATATTGTAATGTATTCTAGGTCTTAATCTCAAACTTGGTGAGATGCCCATGGTCAGACATAATAGGATTATGTCGAATCTTATTTATTTTTTATTGAGTAGTACATTCATAAAACTAACCATTCAGTGTGGAGGAACATATTTGAAATTTGATTCATTTATGGTTATCACAACCTTGACATTACTATTACAGGTTGATTTGTAAGCATCAGACAAGATTTTATGGGCGAAATCGAAAAAGGAAAAAGATATTAATGTAAGTCCATTCATCAGGTAGAATGTTAATTTATACATGTAAACATTTGATAGTTGGTTAAAGGACTCCTTCAATGTGTTCGACTAGTTGGAGAATTGCATCGCAGGATTTGTAAGATTTTGCAGGATTTGTATTGTCATATTTAGCCTATATTATGGATCTCTGTTGTTGAATCTATGCCCAAGATCACTGTCAGATTTGTGCACTAGTTAGTGACCTTTTCTGGATAGAGTTGTGTTCACTCACACAGAAATGCTGCAACCATCTATAGGATACAACCCACGAATATCAGTTTTTAGCCTAGGCCTATTATGATAGTTTCTTATAGCCACTTAGTTGTCTAGTTTAGATTTTTATAATTTTAACAACTTTCCCTATTATGCTCCTTTGGTTTTCTCCATCTGGTGAAATTCAGCTATAAATAAAATTGTACTTCCTCCATGATAGAGTGATGAATTTATTTCATTACCTCAATAAAGAATCACATTATTTTGTCTCTCCTTTTTCAAGCTTTTCATGTCCACATTTCTTGTATAGCCTATTTGTACTTATTTAGTGATGAATGAACGTATGGTGAGGCCAAAGTTGAGTTTAAATAAAGAATGAGGGAGGGAAGGATTTCAGGTGTCTTAGCTAAAATTCTATTGGTATCTTTTTTTTTCCTCCCTATATTGTTTGCCTAATTTTGAGCAATGCGGAAAACTATTTGGTTTGGATTATCAGATCATAGGGCTTAATTATTTGTTCATTGATCCCTACAAGCAAGATATTTGTCCAGCCCTCTTGTTGCATTAAGTTTTTCATATCTTCTTTGTACGATTGGCAGGGCATCTTTGTGGTAATGCTTGCAATGGAAATTGGTTCCTAGTTTGTGCATTTCTACCTAATCCATGATGAACTCACCAAAGCACATATTGGCAAGGTTGGTAAGGTGGTTTATGTAATGCTCAAGTCTTCCTCAAATAATAAATATTTTTATGTCATACATAGTTCTTTGATCAATTCCTATATCTTTGTATGATTTCTGATGAAATTTATAATGTATGAATTTGATGTTTTTAGGTGTTTGCTAGGGATAATACAGGTAATGTGTAGCCAAATGAGATTCCAAATGGAGGCTTTTACATGTGACACCTAAGAGTTTTAACATTCAATATGATGCTAGCTCTCTTTCTGCCTTAAACTGTATATGTATGGATAATCTATTAGGAAAGCTTTTAGTGCAGATTTGTATGTGATACTGGTATTCGAGCATGCTTTATATGTGTATTGCTTATTTGAACTTTCTACTCAGCTTGTATATTAGTCAAACATAAACAATGACAATTACTTATTAAACTTCATTACATATTACCAAACTTTATATTGCCATGGTAGCTGTCATCATTTTTGTATATTTTTCATGATTTGTTCTATATATGTTGATTAACTATTACAATGATATGCAAATTAACAAAATAATAATGTTGCACATAGAGTTGTGAAAGAAAAATAAATTGTACATATTTTTACCTTAAAGAATTCAAATAAAACATAGATTCTCACAATTGTAAGGGTGGGGATGAAAGGCATTAGCGTTTGTGCTATGAGAAGTATCCCCATAGATATAGGTGTGGAAAGCTAGCCACTCTTATAATCGTGGTAGGACATATCATTTTCCACACTTATGTTTATGGACATAGTATCTATTGCCATATTTAATAGGTGTGGCGAAAATTTCCCCACGGTTACCCTATTCATGCGTAGCATAAGTGTGATAGGATACTTCTGCCTTTCTCATATGCTTGGAGATGGGTAATTCTGAGCGTGGGTGCACACTACTTTTCCTGTAGTGGCTAGAGCTTTACCAAAAAAAGGGGAGAGAAATATAAATAAAAATATTATAACAAATCAAGCGCTAAAAAATGAAAACTTTTTAGAAAAGCCGCTTATTATCTTACCAGGAGAAACAACTGTAAGTGTTGGGCATGCAGAGAAGTAGGTCATTACACAAACGAATGTAAAAATAGAAAGAACAACAAGCATCTAGAGACTTTGGGTAGTCTCCATTATTTTAAGCTTAACAAAGAAGAAACACCAGATATATCCTTGAAAACAATAAGGGAATTATTGAAATTTTTATTGGAAGATGAATATAAGAAAGCGATTATAAAGAAACTAGTCATATGACGGAAAGTACTTCAACTAGTTTTGGTAATATTCGAGGAGAAGAATTTGTTGTAAATAATGAGCACAAAGAAGTCAAAGGAGATTGAATCCCTCTCATATATCAAAAAGACATTATCTATAAAAAATTCATCGATATTTTTCAATTAAAGAGTAATTACATATGTTAAATGATAGAGGGAGATCTAGAAACAAAAGACTGTGAATATGGTATGGGAGAAGTTAATATTATTAATTGAGAAAATATCATTAAGTATAATACAGATAGAAAATATAGGTATATCCATGGTGGAAGTATCCAAGTGCAAATTATTTCATTACAAAATTATGGCAAAGATGTTGATCTTTATGCTTTGCTCTATGATATTAGGCATACCAAATTTAATAATCAAATTGTCACATGAGTTAAGACCAATTTATGTAATGGATTAGCAAGATTCAATTGTTGACCTGCATATTATGTAAACCTAAAAGATGAATTTGCCAAAAACATCCTATACCTTAAGATAAAAACAATTGGGATGGATATGAAAAGGGGAAGATATCCACTAAGGATACTTTAGAAAATAATCTACAAATTGGATAAAATACTATAGATCCAAAGATTAACATAACAATGACAGAGGCAGAAAAATTTGAAAGACTTACCCCAATGCAAAAATTTCAAAGGATAACATCTAATCTGTAGGAGATAAAAATCAATAGGTCTCGGATATCTAGATTTGTTAATCCCATAAAAATCAATAGAAAAATATAATAAAATTGATGAGAATGGTAAAATTACTATTAAAATCCAATTATTAAGAAGCATGAGCACAAGATCAGAATGTGGAGAAGGATCTTCAACTACTAAAGAAGGGCTCAAAGAAAATAATATAATTAGCATGACCAGTGAAATAAGTAGAGTGACTTTTGAACCCGGAAGGCATAGTGTACGTAGATCGAAGTATGAATGTAGATAGAAAAATCATTAGGCATAAAACAAGAACTATTAGTGAGCCAATCTATGAGGATGAATTAAAAATATAACCATAGAAATATGCTATGAAGTCACTAATACAAAACCTAATAACATCTATATCCTGATAAATTATATTTAGAGGGATATAATTAATGTAAATTGTGTACCTACGTCGATAGTGGTTGTTATATATGTTTTGGAAAAAGATCATTTCCAGAATTTATGTGGGAAAAAAGCCAAGAATCCTTCACAAGTAAGGGTAGCTGATAATAGCACAATGATCCATAATGAAGTCATAGAAGGATTATTCATAGAAATAGGAGAGGTCCAACGCATTAACAACCAATTCTATAGGCTACTGATCAACCATCTCATGACATAATTATTGAAAATAATTGTCAGAGGCTATATTCTTCATACACATAGACCATAAACCAAATAATATTTACAATAAATTATCACTTAGTTCCTATTGATAAATTAAATAAAACTTATACTTATCAAAAGATCGAGTTTACACGCAACCAGCATGATGAGAAGGTAATACTTGCACAATGATAGACAACACTAACAATCTCACTATTTGGGTTATCTATTAAAGAGGAGATTGCTGAACAACAAGAGCAATTATGCAAAGAACTCTGCTCTGATAGCCCACTTAAAGTTTGGGATAAAGATAAGACATTTGCAAAAATCACTTTATTAAATCCGAACATTATTATCTAAGTCAAACAAATGTGTATACACACTAGGATATTCAAGAATTTGATAAGAAAATCAAAGAACTTTTGGATCAAGGGTTAATCAGGACTAGTAAGAGTCCTCATGCTAGTCCGTTTTTATGGTAAGAAATCATGCTAAAGGGAAAGGATGAAAAGTTAGAATGGTAATCAATTACAAAAAAATTAATGATGATACTGGATTTGATGGTTATTATATTCCTCACAAAATAGTTCTTTTCAATAGAATCTAAGAAACCTTTTAGTTCTCAAAAATGGATTGCAAAAAAGGGTATTGATAAATAAAAATGGATGAAAAAAGCATTCCTTTGACTACTTTTAGTGCCCCTCAAGCACATTATGAGTGGATTGTAATGCAATTTGGTCTTAAAAATGCACCTCAATATTTCAAAAAAGAATGGATAACATTTATAAAGTTTTAATCATTGCTGTTTAGTCTACATCGATGATATCCTTATCTTTTTTAAGATCATAGAATAGCACAAAGATGATATCCTAGCTGTCACCCATAGATGCATTGATTGTGGTATTATTCTTGGTAAAAATAAAGGCATTTATGTTGAATAAGAAATCGAGTTTTTAGGTTTAGAAATAAAAGATGGACAAATTATTATACAAAAGTATATTTTAGAAAAAATTGAAAATTTCCTTGAAAAGATTGAATGTAGGAAGCAATTAGAAAGGTTTTTTAGATATCCTACCTATACTTCAGATTTCATTAAAGATCTAGCTAAAGTGAGAAAATATTTACAATAGAAACTCAAGAAAGAAGTAAGTTGGACATGGAACCATAGCGATTCAAAGATTGTTCAAAACTTCAAAAAGACGTGTAAAACATTTTTTTGCTCTTATCTACCTCATGACGGAGATGAGTTAATGATTGAGATAGATGCTAACAATAATCACTAGAGTATAGTACTCAAAATCAAAGAAGAAGAAAAACTCTACAAGTATTGCAGTAGAGATTTTAATAAAGCAGAATGCAATTATCCCATTCTGAAAAATGAAATCCTTGTAGTTATAAGGGGAATTAAAAAAGTCTTAATATTTTTATCTCCAAAACCTTTTCTTATTCAAAATAATTGCAAATGAGTACTTGTTTTATGAATTTATCGAATATGCAAGCGCAAACACTCATGCTTTGGCAATTATGGCTTAACTAATTTTCTTTCTGTATAAAACATATATAGGAATCGAAGAATTCTCTGACAGATGGTTAAACTTATGAGCTTACCAATGATGATCGTTAGAGCAGAACTCCAGGTGGAAAAGGAGGAAATCCAAAATGAATGCCATTACTGCTAGAGCGGGTTTCTTATTCTAGTAGAATCCTTATGGATATTTTGGAATTCCATACAAAAAGTAGATCACGCTTTGGTTATTGTCTTCTTCCTATCTAATAATACAAGGATTTAGCCTTCTAGAATTACAAATGAATTACCTAAGGTGTTCTTATGATATCCAAGAAAAATAAGTTCCTATCAAGAAAAATGGTTCAATAATTGGTATGCAGCCTGCATCGACTACTATCATAATTGTTTTTATAATACTTGGGAGTCATTGAGTACTATGATTTTCTTTCCTACTAGATCTAGAGTTGGTGATATAAGATTCCCTGCAAGTTCAATATTTCTAGATGACCCCATCACGAAACACCAAGAACATGGAATGATAGCTTATCTTATGAAAATCCTCGATCCAAAGTACTCATTCTTCTCAGGGCTGACTAAGTATTAATAGTGTATGCTTAAAAGGATCCATTAGATTCTTCCATCTCTTGATGGTCTAATAAAATTCCATGCAATAGAAGTCTGTATGGCGAGATACATTATGCAATAATTGAGTATGAGAATGGAAAGCTTAACCAACCAATTATCTAGTCCAATTAGTTGATTTAAACGATCCAAATGATCAACAACAAGAATAGTTTCTAGAATGACAAGAAGTAGTTAGTGATGCTACTTTATCAAGAGACATTGGTTTTTACGACATTTATCATTAAATGTGGGCATTAATTGAACAAGGAAAAATATTAATCCATTATGGGAACACTACTTGCATCTATCATAATGATTTTAGCAAATATATAAAGGTAGAAGGAGCTACTTCAAATGATATCTTTGATTATCTCTTTGATGTTAGAGCTAAAAAAGTCTTATCAGAAAAAGCAAAAAAATATCTTCATGAATTAGTTAAAAAAAGGGATCCCGAGCATCTTCAATTTAATGAAGATTTTGATGATTATCTGAATAATAATGGACTGGAAGACGTTATTGGAGATGAAGATATGTAGAATCTTAATATGGATGACTAGTCTTGTCGACATCAACTGCTCTAAAAAGTTGTTGCACCATTATTGTCTTATTTTATCAAGTGTCAAGTCTGAAAAATAATGCAGTCTACTATATCCATATGAGGGTAGTTGTAGTCTCATAAAACTATTAGTAGGTAGTTAGCAAGTAGGGCATCCTATTAGTCTATCTCCTTTACAAAAGAAGAGGCAAAGTGCTGAGAAAGGACATAGTCATTTGAGCATACTTGAGCAAAAGAGAAGTTAAGGCTCTCTATTTCTCTGTGAGCAAGTATCTCTGATGATCCTCATAGCTTATCTCCATATTCAATCCTTCCGTTGTAATATTTTACTTTCAAGCTTTCAATAAAAAAGTTTCCAAGTAGGGAACGTCACTCAATTGAACCTTATGTCTTAAATATTATAATTTCTTGATTAAAGTCTCATATCCTTTAAATTTAAAAACTTGATTAGTGATTATGGTCTGAGGTAGAAAATGGAATAGATCTGCTCTGTGCATGATCTAAGAAATGTATGGTAGAGATTAGCAATCTTTGTAAACTGGAATCTAGAAAAACGTCAGGGTTTAATGCCAACTAAGTTCAGGTGATGGGCAACACTCTCTAATTAAGCTTTATTATTTTGTGAAGCATGATGGACTTATAATAATAGAAAATATAATCATAGAAATATAAGTAGTAAATTATGATAACTAGTACTAGTAAAGTCAGCATAAGAAACAAAGGCCACAATATAGACCTGTCCTTTAAACACCCTAGACAAGTAAAAATTAAAGATTGTATGCCATTCTGAGGCCAACTTGTAATTTCAGAAATGTTTGGGCTAAAAATAAAAATATTTGTCCTCCAGAAGATTTTTAGCTAAAATATTTGTACATCAAAAATTTGTTACCCAAACCTGGGTAGTTCTAATATCTTTATCCAATTTCATTAGGTCAATTAAATATTTACCTATACCACAGTGGACCTAAAAGTTAGTTTTTTTAGGGTATGAGACTTAACTACTTGAGCCGCATATTGATAATGGGGGTTGATGTTAGGTTTATATTGTTTTAGATTCTCTGAACCCTTGAGCTAACTTCTAGGATGAGGTTTTTTAAAGACCTGCATCAATTGTTGTTGGAGCCAACATCATGTCTTTGTGTCTTGGCACCATGGGTGGTGACATTAGCATTGCCTTTTCTGTAGGGAGCCAGAAAAGGTCTAGCACACAACTAGTCTCAAGATGCTTAAGGTGTAGACTTTGGTGGATTTTTTTGGTGCGCAATTGCAAGATATGGCACTCATATCGATCATATGGGGGATCTATGTGGCTTATAGGCATTGGGCTCTCCCAATTCCTTTTGTTGGATTTTGGAGATAGGTTCTCCTAAAGACCTATTATCAATTAACAAAGTTGAAGCTAGGATGCTAAAAAATGGAGCAAGACTTTGAGATTTGCATTTTAAGTTAGCTTGCAGTTTATAGAGAATATTGGAAATTATATTGATTTCCAACATAATCCAAGTAACTTTACAATAAGGGATGTATATCAAAACTGGAAAATAATAAAAATATGAGAAAACATAACTGACCTGTCAGTTCTTCCAACCTATTTTTTGTATCATACCTTTTCCTTTCCTTAAAAAAAAAAAAATTGCCCTCAAAACTGATTGCCACAAAAAATTTAGGACACTAAGGTTCCATTGTAGTGACATTAGACTATATCTACCCGTAGTGCATAATCAAATAATATAACACAATTTGATTGTGCTTTTTGACCAAAGTCTTCTACAAAACTATTGCAGCTTGAAGAAGCTAAGTGGTGGGTGAAGCTCCTTGTAACCTAGTAGGTATATGGGGTTTAGTAGGCTAAACTCCTTAAAAGGCTTTGAGGTAATAGACATGAAATACCATGGATTTGAACTGTATTAGGAAGAGCTAGCTTGTAAGCAACCTTGTCTTCCACATTCTTAATCTAGAAAGCAATTTGCTACTCTAAAGTACCCTAGATTTTATGAAAATAATTTTGAACGGCCAACTTTTTTATATTCCTAAGTACTTACTATTTTAGGTAAACTATTTGTAGGGGTCAATAGTTTATGAAACAATTATTTTTAGGAGTTTTTCAATTTCAAATTCGACCAACAACTTTATAAAATTTCTATTTATGGCCTAAATGGGGTTCAAAGAGCAACTCAAACTTTTGGGCTTTTTTTAGAAAACTAAGCTTATATTAATATTTGGTCTTCTCATAATGACTTTACTGGTATTAATTATCACAATCTACTTCTTATATCATTAATATTATATTTTCTGTTATTAATGGCCCACCATGCTTAGCAAAAATAATTAAAGCTTGATTAGAGAGTCTCGACCATTACTTGAACTTAGTCAGCATTACACCCTAACATTCCTTTACTTTCCAATTTACAGAGATTGCTAATCTTATCACACATTCCTTAGATCAGGCACAATGCAGTTTTGTTTCATTTCGTCCCTTAGGCTCTAGTTATTAATAAAGTTTTTTTTTTATATTTTTAAGGATAGTGAGACCTAAATAAAGGAATCATAATATTTAAGACATAAGGTTCGACTGAATAATATTTCCTACTAGGAAACTTCTTTTATTAAAAGTTTAAAAGTAGAAATGTTACAATCGAAAGGTTGAAGAGGGACTTGACCTAGGAAGAACATTAGATATACTTGCTCATAGAGAAATGGAGATACTTGACTTTTCTTTTACTCAAGTATGCTCTAATGACCATGTCTCTTCTCAACACTTAGTCTCTCCTTTTATAGAGGAGATGGACTACATAGAATACCCTAATGGCCGTAGTAGATACGCATATATTTTCACATGACTATAGCTATCTTTCCATAGCTATAGTACACAACATTATTTTACTGGCTTGACACTTGAAAAAATAGTACAATAATGGAGTAACAACTTTTTAGAGTCTTTCAATGCTAACAAGACTAGTCATCTGTGTTGTGATTCTACATGCCTTCATCTCCAATAATGTCTTCTAGTCCATTATTATCTAGGAAATCATCAAAATCTTCATCAAGTTAAAGATGCTTTGAATCTCATCTTCAAATAATTTATGAATATATCTTTTTCCTTTTTTTGGTAAGAATTTTCTAGCCACAATATCAAAGAGATAATTAAGGGAATCTTTTAAAATAGCTCCTTCTACTTTCATATATTTCCTGAACTCATTATGACAGATGAAAGTAGTGCTCTCGTAATACATTAGTGTTTTTCGTTGTTCAATTAATGCCCACATTTGATTATAAATGTTGTAAAAACCAATAATTCTTGCCAAAGCAGGATCACTAACTAATTCTTGTCATTTTGGAAACCATTCTTATTGTTGATAATTGGGATTGTCTAAATAAACTATTTGAACAAGATAATGGGCTAGTTTGGCTTTCACATTTTCACACTCAATTATTGCGCAATGTACTTCGACGATGGACTTCTATTGCATGGAATTTTTGTTGGGCCATAAAGAGATGTGAGAATCCAATGGTTCCTTTTAAACATGCACTGTTAAAACTTAGTCTTGGAAAGAATGGATACTTTGGATATGAGATTTCCATAAGGTAAACTCCATTCCATATTCCTAAACTTTCACGATGGGTCATCTTGAGAGATTGAATTTGTAAGGAGACTAACACCACCAACTCCATATTTATCAGGAAAGAAGATCAAAATGGTCCATGACTCCCAAATATCATAAAAATAACTATGATAGTAGTTGATGCAGCTTGCGGACCATTCGTTGAACAACTTTTCTTGAACATAGGAACTTATATATATTTTTTAATATCATAAGGACACTATTGGTAATTCATTTGTAGCTATAAAAGAGAGAATCTTTGTACTATTAGATGGGCAGAAGACAGTAATCTGAAGTGTGATATACTTTTTATATGGAATTTCAAAATATATATAAGGATTCTGCTAGAAGGAGAAACCTGTTCTAGTAGTAATCGCATCTCATTTTGGATTTTCTTATTTTCCAGTAGGAGTTCTGCTCTAGTTATCACCATTAGTGAGTTCTCAAGTTAAACTATTTGCCACAAAGTTCTTTGATCCCTGTATATGTTTAATAGAGAAGGAAAAATGGTTAAGCCATAATTGCCAACGCATGAGTCACCTTTGTGCTTGCGTATTTGGTAAATTCCTTTTAACAACACCAAGTATTCTTTTACAATCAGTTCAAATGAGAAAAGGTTTTTGGGGCTAAAAAGGTGAAGAACTTTTTCAATTCCCCTTATAACTGCGAGGATTTCTTTTTCCACTATGGGATAGTTGCATTCTGGTTTATTAAAACTTCCACTGTAATATTTGTAGAGTTTTTCTCCTTCTTTTATTTTGAGTAATATACTCTAGTGCTCATGGCTGACATCTGTCTCAAGAATTAAATCATCTATTTCATTAGGTAAATTAAGAACATAAAGATTTTTACATATTTTTTTGAAGTTTTAAACAATAGTTGAATCGCTCAGGGTTCATGTCCAACGTACTTCTTTCTTGAGTTCTTACAACAATGGTTTTGTTAATCTAGCTAGATCTTTAATGAAATCTGTAGTATAGGTAAGGCATCCAAGAAACCTTGCTAATTGCGTACAGTCTTCAACCTTTTAAGGAATGTTTTCTATTTTTTCCAGAATATGCTTTGTAAGATGATTTCTTTAACTTTTATCTCTAGATCTAAATATTTGATTTCTTGTTCAGCATAGAAACATTTGTTCTTACTAAGAATAATACCATGATTAATGCATTTGTGAGTGACAATTAGACATCATCTTTGTGTTGTCCTATAATCTTAGAAAAGACAAGGATATCATCGATGTAGACTAGACAATAGAGATTAAGATCTTTGAAGATGTTATCCATTCTTCTTTGAAGTATTTGGGATGCATTTTTAAGGCTAAATGACATCACTATAAACTCATAATGCCATTGAGAGGGCACTAAAATCAGTTAAAGGAATGTTTTCTTCATCCATTTTTATGTGCTAGTATCTGCTTTTGCAATCCACTTTTGAGAACCAAGAGGCTTCTTGAATTCTATTAAAAAGGGCTATTTTGTTAGCAATTTAATAAATGAAGACAATTCATTAAGCTTTTTGTAATTGATTATCATTCTTGCTTTTTCGCTTTTTTCTTTAGTATGATTTTTTACCATGAAAGCAAGATTGGTGTGAGGACTCTCACTATTTTTGATTTTCTAGAAGTTCCTTGATTTGTTTATCAAATTCTTGGATATCCTAATATATATACGCCATTTGTTCGAGTTGAATAATAGTATTGGGATTTAATAAAGTAATCCTTGCAAATGTTATATCTTTATCCTAAAATTTTAGATGATTATAAGAGTAGAGTTCTTTTCATAATTGTCCTTGTTGTTCAGCAATCTGCTCTTTAATAGATAACTTAAATAGTGAGATTGTTAGTGTTATCTCACATTGTGCATGCATTACCTTATCACCATACTGGCTGCGTGTGAACTCAATCTTCTGATGAGCGTAAGATTATTTAGCTTAGGGACTAAGTGACAATTTATTATAAATATTATTTGGTTTATGGTCTGTGCGTATGAAGAATATAGTCACTAAAAATTATTACCAATAATCATATCATAGGAGAGTTGATCAGTAGCCTATAGGACTGGTATAATGCATTGGACTCCTCTCATTTCTATTGATAATCCTTCTATGGCCTCCTTGTAGCTCATTATGCTATTATCAGCTATTCTTACTTGTAAAGGATTCTTAGCTTTCTTCGACATAAATTCTGAAAATAAAGATCTTTTTTCAAAACAGACAGAACCACCACTGTCTATGTAGGCACATAATTCATATTTATTATATCCCTCTAAACATACATTTATTGGGGTATAAATGCTATTAGGATTCATGTTGGTAACTTCATAGGATATCTTCATAGTCATATTTATGAATAACTCATTTTCATAAATTAGCTAACAGGATTTGTTTGTACCCAATGACTTTTCTATTTAGACTTATACTTCGGTTTATACTGTATCTTGTATATTCAAAACTGACTCTACACATTTAACTAGTCATACTAATTATATCATCTTCTTTAAGCTCTGTTTTAGCCGATGAAGACCCTTCTCCCCATTCTGATCTTGTACTTATGCTTTTTCATAATTGAGATTTAGTGGTAATTTTATCATTTTCATCAATTTTTACTGTATTTTTATTGATTTTTGTAGAATTAGCAAAGTTAGATGTCCATGGCCTATCAATTTTTATCTCATAGAGATTGCACTTTATCCTTTGAATTTTTTGCATTGGAGTAAGTCTCTCAAAATTTTCCGCCTCTATCATTGTTATTCTCATCTTTGGGTCTATAGTATTATCTAATTTATAGATTATTTTTCAAAATATCCTTAGTCGGTAACCTCCTCTTTCATTTCCATCTCAACTGTTTTTATTTTTAAGGGATGGAAATTTTTAATAAATTTATCTTTTAGACTCACATAATATCTAAGTCGACAATTGAATCCTACTGATCCATTACATGAATTAGTCTTAGTCCCTATAATAATTCAATTATTAAATTTAGTATGCCTCATATCACATAATTAAGCATAAAGGTCAGTATTTTTACTATAATATTGTAATGATTTGAACTTGGAGGCTTCTAACATGGATACTTGTACTTTCTATTTTTGTTATGCTTAAGGATGTTTTTCCAATGAATGTGATTAACTTCTCCCACATCATACTCAGAGTTTTTTTTATTTCTAAATCTCCTTCCATCATTTTGCATACATACTTACTTTTCAATTAAAAGATGAATTTTTTATAGATCATGTCTTTCTGAATTATAGGAAGGACCTAATCTCCTTTGGCGTCTTTGTGCCTATTATCTATGATAAATTCTTCTCCTTGAAGCTCATCAAGACTAATTCAGCTACTTTTCATCATATAACTAGTATCTTCACCATCACTTTCTTCATATTCATCTTCTAGTAGAATCTCAACAATGCTCTTGTTGTTTTTCAGGGTTAGATCTAGTGCTTCTTCCTCAGTAAGCTCAAAATAATATAGACTATCCAAATTTTCAACAAGCTTGTTATTTTTCCTATTTTTGCATCCATTTGTATAATGACCTATCCAAAACTTACAATTGTTTTTCCCGATAGGACAATAAGCGTCTTTTCTAAAAAAATCTTCATTTTTTAGGGCTTTTATATTTCTCTCTTTGTTAAAGCTCTTTTTGTAATAAAATTTTCTTTTTCTTCTCCTTTTAGGTTGCTTTCCCCATGGGTAAGGATTATCCCAATAGGATAGAAATTGTTTCTTCATTTGCTTTTTCATTTGGTGATCAAGACATTGATCATTGACCCAATTTCTTAATAAGGTTCTTGTGCCACAGGTATCAATGACATCTGCTTTCTTAAGCCATGCAACGTAATTTTCATTAATTATAGAATTAATCGAATATAATAATTTATGATAAAATATACCAAGGTTGGTTTCATTATGCCCAATTTTGTAATAATCGTGACTAAATTTGGCAACACAATTATCCAGATATCTCATTTCCCAAAGCACTTTTTTATTAATATTTCTTTGCTATTCTCCAGCTTTTTCTTCAGAATCAAGTTTAGCTTCGATAAACTCAGTTTCAATTTCTTTACATAAATTTTGAACATTGAAGCGGGTGTTTCCCCCATTCTTAGTGCATTTTTATCATCCTCATTAATGAATCATACGAGTCAGCTACAGTGCCAGAAAAATTATGTTCAATATAATTTAGGAAATTTTCAGCACTCCATGTAGTATTTAAGTTTAGAATACTATTCATACCTCTTTTCTAATGCTCCAATATTTCTTCTCTATTGCGAGCTCCATCGATGTCTAAAATGTATCTTGTTTAGCTAATTAGGGAAAGGTTAATTTCATCCAAGGTTGTGGTTTTTCTTGGGACAAACCCGAAGGAAAAGGTTAGCTGTACACCCTACTGGAACGTACCTAGGTCTCATAAAATAGGTATTTTTTTTAGAAATTTAACCAAATTCTTCAAGTTTAGGAACAACATTATTAATTAGGTTGGACTCAATTTCATCTATGTTAAGTTTTTCTCCAATCTCATTGATTTTATCGTCAAATACCATTTTACCCTTTTTTTTATTTAGTTTCCTTCTAACTTCTTCAGAAGGTACAATATTAAGATCCTCTAGTTTAATTATGTTCGTCTACTGATATGTTTCTTTTTCTAACTAGACATTATTTGTATCTTCATTATCATCAGATAATGCATCTTGTTTATCAACTATTACATCCATGATTTTTTTTAATTTTTCCAAATTTTATTCTTTATCACACATATTCTATAATTCTTCAACATTATATTGTTTATACTCCATCCTCTTCTTCTTTCTCTGCCTTTGTAGATGATTTTTCGATTGATTTTTCTTCTACTTCTTTTTGGATTTTTATATCATGTAAAGGAAATAAATTTTTGTTTTTGGGGTTTTCAAACTGATATTTATGTTTAAATGGAGTACTATACTTAAAGTAGAATTTCCACTGTGCCTAATCACCTCACCAAAGGAAGATGGATTACAAATAGTTGCTGCTTAATCCGCTGCACTTTAGTTTTAATTTTTGCTAATTCAACTTTCAATTGCAAAACTATGTCAATGATATAGTTTGACTGCGGTACTATTGAAATGATTCCTTCTAATGAGTGAACAATAATTAGGAACAAACAAGTATGCAATTATTCAAGTATTAAACACAGTTAATTAGCTTAATTAATTATTAATTAGCTTAATTATTTTAATTATTTTTAGACAGGTGGCTCTGATACTAATTGAAAGAAGGCCTTGATTGATAGGAATTACACATGCACAAAATTAAAATTTTCAAAAGTAAGTTTTTAAGAACCGGGAGCATGAACAGTTTCGGGAAGTAGATGAAAATAAAAGTAGTAAATTGTCCCTTAAAATAGTTTCCACATAATACTGGACCTTTTAAATAAATTTTAATAACATGATCCCTAATTATGATTTTTACACAAAGTAGGGTATTTGGTTATAATATTTTGTCTAGAAAGGCCCCGAAACACTTGTGATTGAGCTTTTCATTTACACTCTTCAACAAAGCCCTTGTTCTTTCTTATGATAGGCAGCAAGAAACTTATCGCAATCAACTTCTTATAGCTATTTGCAACATTTACAACTTTTGGCATCCTCTTATAGCTCCTTACCGCCCCTTATAACTTCTTATATGTACATTAATTTTCTATTCCTTCCAAATTTTAAAGGGTTTCTTATTTCTTTGTAATTGACATTGGTGTGTGAACTATAAACATTATTCATAAGTATTTTAAAGAGTTTTATATTTTGTTAATGTTATCTTAACATTTTCTTGGGTAGCTTATTTTACTAATATTTATATGAAGTTATCTTAAAAAATATTTATAGTAGAATATAAAATTTGATTAATTTTATTTTGAATCATTTTATTCATTTTTTAAAGAAAAGTTGTCATCTTATCATGAAGGGTTTTGTTTAATTAAGGTTTTTTCATTTGCTTATGAATAGGAAGAAACCATGTGAAAAAAAAGGTTAACCTCAATGATTTGGTGGTTGATAAGATATTATAGTTATTAATGGTTCTATCAACTTTTGGTAGCTGATAAGATATTACAGAGTTAAACAGGTTTTAGTAATTCCATTCTCATAATTTTGTTATTTCACTATTGCTTTGTTATTTTGTTAATTGAGAATGAGAATTGTAGAAGACCAAAATTTAGCCCTTTATAGTTGTCACAAAACAATCTATTGACTAAAGTTATAGAATTATTTCAATTAATATGACAAACGAAGAACACGTATTTATTTTCAAAAAAAAATAATTTTATTAATCATACATTATAGAAAACCAAAAGTTATGTAAAGAAAATAGAGTTGGTAATAGTATTTTCTGATATGTAATTTTGCTTTATTGATTAACGCATTTGGTGTAACAAAGATATCATTTTTAAAATTTGCTATAAATAAACTATACATTAATTAAACAATTCAAATCCTACAACATCAAAAAATTTGGCTTCTTTAAATAAATTTTTTAGACTTTATAAGCAATTCTACAACTTTTTTATATTTCTTACAACTCTTTATAGCCGCCTTTACGACTTCTAAATTTTCTTGCATCTTATAGCTGCTTCTTATCGCAAAGAACTGGGCCAATATACTCAATAGATAGGGTTGTAGCTTTATTCTAACCCAGTCATCAATTGCAAACACCTTGTCATATGGTTGCTAGTAAGTACCTTCATTTTATACTGTGCCCTCAATGGATAAAACCTCAAGATGTGAATCATGGCCTCCCTCTTCTACAACATGTCCGCCATAATATTTTTGTTTTTCCCTAGTAAATAGGTTAAATAGAGTGGTGAAGGCAAACTATATAAAGCTTTATTGGAAATAAGCGAGTTGCATAGTAGGGTTTGCAAAATGTCCAACCCAATTACACAAATTTGTTTAACCCCAAAAAATATGGCTAGTCATGAATTTTCTTCTAAATTTTAAATCCAGGCATAACATTTTCCTATTGTTACTATTTAAACTTGATTTTCATTCGAATTTAGGCTTGGATTTTGGGTTTGATCATGAAAATTTTGCTTCATTTTTAGGCATTGTTTAATTTGTTCAACTCATATTTGATTGAGCCCAATTTTTACCACTTCTAGTTGCAGCATGGTAAGTGGTGTTATACAACTACTAAGTTAAAATAGGTGACTTACTCCACTCGTTGGGTTCCTCAGCTTGCATACGTCTCTAATAAGTCTCAAATCCTATTTTAACACCTTTATTTAACCATCTTTTTATGGATTGTAGGTAAAAGAAAGGAGTAGTTTTGTACCTTAAATTGTCAATAGTGCTTGCCAAGGTTGATTGATGGAGATTTAGTCCTTGTCACTTAGAACACTCTTAGGCTGCTCATGATGCTTGAATTCATTATCCAAAATAGGCTTATGAAAAAGGGATGAGCCCTCTAACCTTCCTTTAAGTAGTCAACAAGAGATTGAATCTAGCCAACTTAATCGAGATTCAAGCCACAACAGCCCTTCTTCAAGTAGACTATAGAGATGGAATCAAAATATTTTTAGTTTGTTTATTTGTAACAAATACAGAGATTGTATCCATAGTTTTCTGAAATTAATACAAATTCAATTATTCTGTATTTCTTATCTTTTTTATTTAGACATCAAATTGTGGTTGGATAAGCAGTTGCCTCTTATTTCTTTTTCTAAAAACCAAAACTTTCAACTGCCTTTCTGTGAGGAGGACATGACCACAAAGAGTGTTGCTTCCATACCTTCAAATAAGAAGACTCGATCTTTGTCCTATAGATCCACACACACTGATATTGTATCTAACAGTCAAAGAATTAAAGTGGTGAGAAGAAGTATGGTGAGGTTACAATAACAACCGCCACAAAACAAACAACGTCTATATAATTGTTGTCATCCAACAATGTTAACTCCACTATGCCCAATGAAGTCGGTAAAATTTCATTTGTTAACCCTCTCAAGGGGAAGTCTATTATAAAATTAAGGATGAAGATTTAGTCATCATTCTCTAAGGTGAAAGATCGCTACAACAACTATGCCTTTGCGGAAGCTACCTTTTCACAAATTGAAACTGAGTCCTCCCATAATATCTTCATGCTAGTTCTGGTCATAAGAGTTATTAACATTAACGAAGAGTTAGTTAGCATGAAAGCCACACTATCAAGACTTGCAAAGGAGAATTAGATAAAAATGCAGGCATCAAGTGATAAGTGGATAAAAAATTCTAAGTTGATAAAAAAGTTGGAAAAAAGGTTAGATGAATCCTCCAAAAAAGGCTAATGTGGTGAGGGGAAAGAAAATGGATCCAGCCAAATTAAAGCTTCTAAAGATGATGATGCGTCGAAAAAGGGCAACAAACTATGTAATAACTCATCTTCAAGTTCAACAATTATTGAACAAATCCAAGAATGGATTGCAAATGTAGTTAAGCCTCAGCTAGGAGGAGCTACATGTGCACACACTTAGAGGATTGTCACTCTTTGTATACCACATATCTTATCAACCTACCAAGTTTCATCAATTTGTTGGAAGAGGCAACCTAAAGGAACATGTTGCACACTTCATTGATACGTGCAATAATGCTGGCTTTGGAGACAATTCTTCGTTAAGCGCTTCTTGCACTCCTTAAAAGGTGTTGTATTCAAGCGTTATATAGAGCTTACCTCTGAGTCTATTAACAATTGGCAACAAACAAAAAAAGAGTTCTTAGAACCACTTCTACAGCACATGTCGTGTTGTTAGCATAAGCATGTTGACTAACACTAGGTAGTGGAAGGATGAACTGATCATTGACTGCACCAACCATTGGTGTGCCCTTTCACTAACATGTAAAGACCACATATCTGTAGCTTCTACTGTTGAGATATGAGCTTGAGGTTTAGGCTAAGACTTACTCTACACTTTGCAAGTAAATAAGCCAAAGGCTATTAAAGACTTGGCAACATCAGCTTGTGACATAGAATGTACAATACCCTACCATGGTAAAAGATCCAGCATCAATCAGCAAAAAATGTTCTTTAGGGATATGTCAGAAAGAAGTCATGCATTAAAGAGTTTAAAGAAGAAGAATATCCCTTTCTAACTCTAATGCGTTAAAAATGTTTGACAGACTACTAGAAAAGGGACTCTTAGGACTTATAGAGCAAATGTATCCAGATGAAATTAGAATAGCTAATGATGGAAAATATTGCAGCTATAATAAGATTTTCAGCCACCCACTTGAGAAGTGTAATGCATTCAAGGAGCAAGTCATGCAACTAGAGGAAGAAAATTCTCATTAGATTAAGGTACTAATGAATCTAGCTAGATGTCAACACGCGAGGAAGACTATAAAAAAATTAGCAACATAGGGAGCAAGGTGAATTTAAGGACCCATTGCAAATGAAAAGGGGGAAAAAAAAGGAAAAAGAGACTAACCACTGAAACTCTTCCCAAAATGTAAACTTATAATACTGTGGACTTCCAAATCATCTAGGGACTATCATGTTGAATATTCAAGACTTCCAAGTCCATGTAATTGCATATTGGCAAGCTATAGAGACATTTAAGTGACCCCTTAAAAACTCTAAGTCACCCAAGGATTCCCAAGTCATCAAAAGTTTTAATTGTCAACTCACCTCTATAACTTCTAAATTATGAAATTTATAAACTCTTAAGTCAAGAAAAATTATAAAGTTATCCATAGGACTCTTAAGTCATCAAACCCATAAACTTCCAATTAACTAAAATTAGGGATCTTGTAGTCATTGATAGGCTATCAGGTCAACAAACATACAAACTTCAAAGTTATGTCAACAATTCCCAGTAATCATAGTCAACCAAGTAGCATACTTTCAAGCTGCTAATGTTGTAAAATCTCAAGTCACTCCTAAAGATTCTCACATGAATAACATTGGAGAATTCTCCAATTATCAAAGCAGCAAACTTCTAAGTCACCAAAAGAGCCCCATGTTATTAACACTACAGGATGCCTAGTCATCTCTAAAGACTCTTAAGTTGATAGCATTAGGGGCTCTCTCAACTCATCCCTAAAGACTAATAGGTCATCAAATCATCATAGAATCTCAAGCCACATCCAAAGACTCTCAAGTCACTAAGTAGACTCCCAGGTCATTAACAATGATGGCTCTCAAGTTGTTAAAGACTTCTAAATAATTACACTTAGAGACGTTAAAATGACACTTAAAAACTACCAATTTGCCAAACTCACAAACCTCCAACCACTCCCAAAGTCTCTGAATTTGTCCAAGTATGTTGACTTACATACTAAATAATTCTTAAGCTAGAAAATAATCGACTGATAGGTCACATTGATCAAAGAATGAAGAATACACCAAAATGCTGGTGTTGCACTAAATGCTGGTGAGACTTCTATTCCTTCAACAAGATTTAGAAGTATGATGAAATAACTAATTTGAATATTTTTTTACTTGATTCAGTGATTTCAATTGCAAAAGTGCTTGTTAGGTAGAATTGAGCGACTTTAGTTGCGAAAGCGATAGAATGAAACAGATATTCAGAAATTTAAAGAACAATAACAAGAACAAAGCAATAAAACACAAGATTTACGTGGAAACCCAATGCGGGAAAAACCACGGATGGCGATGAGCACAATCAATCTACTATATAAATAGGGAGAGTACAAAGTGATCGTAACCACAACAAGTGATTCAATTCAATAGCAGAATTACAATCTCTCTTGTAAGCTCTCTCAAAACTCTCTCTACCTCTCAATGTGTTTTGTGTTTTGGTTATGGAACTCAAGATGATTTTAGATCCTAGGTAAGGTCTCTTTATATAGAGTCTAGAAATTTAGGGTTTAACTTCTAGAGGAAAACCCTAGCTGCCAAGAAGACGGTACGCTAAGATGCAAACCCTAGCCGTCTCTTTGATTTTAGGCCACGAAACCCAACAATACTTTTTGGGGAGATCCAAGGAAGGAGCCCACTTCAGCTAAGGTCCATGGCAATAAGCCCAAGTGAGATTCTATTCTAAAACCAATCGATAATAAGAGAAGTAGCCCACTTGACTTAAATACCATGACCCTTCTTTTTAAACTCCCGATGTGGGACTTTTTTACTCATGTGTGATATTCCTAACAATCTCCACCTCACACATGAGTCTCTTCCACACCACATCAACGCACAAGCTCCCCCTTGAGCGGAAGCCTTTGCCAAGGTGTCAAGCCATCATCAAAAGCTTATCCATGCCATTGAGCCATGCTGCTGCACACGTGTTCCGGCTCGATCAACACTTGTGTGTCACTTCACCAAGCTCGTCCATAGGGTCCACCATGCCACACCTTTATCGCCTAGCTGAACGCACCATCGACTCTGATACCACTTGTTGGGGAGATCCAAGGAAGGAGTCCACTTTAACCAAGGTCTATGGCAACAAGCCTAAGTGAGGTTCCATCCTAAAACCAATGGCAATAGGAGGAGTAGCTCACTTGACTTATATACGATGACGCTTCTTTTTAAACTCCCGATGTAGAACTTCTTTACTCATGTGTGATATTCCCAACAGTGCTTGAAGGCAGTTAGATTATATGGTTACGTACCTCAAACAAGGATCTCTAATAGGGCATTCAAATAACTATCTTCTCAGATCAGACTACCCGCTGCTTGTTCTTGAACTTCTGGTTCCAAAACTACTCTACGCTTCACTGATTGACTAAGCTTTTATGAAAGGAATAATATGACAACCTATTCCTAAGTGACCAAGTCATCGACTTCAAAGTCACCTTTGATAGATATTCGAGCCACATAAGCTCCTCAATCTAATGTCTTCAAGTTGGTGACTTTTAAGTCATGCAAGACCCAAGAATTCACATTCCTTAGACAAGCATATAACATTTATTCTTATAAATAAAAAATGAGGGTATGTAATAAGAAAAAGAAAAAGGGGGGAAAAAAAGCACTTACTAACTTATCCGAGAAAACAAGTGTTATGACATGCATGCTGCTTGTTGAATTTGGCAATAGGTTGAAGAGACTCCCACTATCAAATGCAAGGGCTCTCTTCTTAAGAGTATAAAGCTCGACCACCATGGCATGCAATATATCTTAAAGTACTACATCTCGCTAGCACATCCAAGAGCTCCCTCCTGAAGACCTCAAGGATGAGCCTAGTCACCTCCATGTGCAGTGGATTGTCAAGTGCTACATTCCATTGGCATATGTGAGGGCTCTCTTTACAAGGTATAAAGACTAAGTCCTACCATCCCCACTCATAATAGGTCTTCAAGTGTTTCATCCTACTTAAATATGCAAAGGCTCAATCCTTAAGGTGTAAAGGTTGGGTCTGATCACCTATGCATGCAATGGCTTTTCAAGTGGTGTATCCTATTGTCAGATGCGAAGGTTCTCTCTTTAAGGTACAAAAGTTGAGTTTGATCATTCCCGCAGGCAATGGATCTTCAAGCATAGAATCCCACTGGCTTCTACAAAGGTCTTTCCTTAAGTTCTAAAGACTACCCTCAGGGGTAGTGGATCTTTAAATGGCATGTCCTACTATTGATTACGAGGGTTCTCTTGTCAGTGTCTAAAAACTAATTCTGATCACCCCTGCATACAATGGATCTTCAAGTGCTATATACCATTGGCGTATGCTGGGGCTGCCTCTTCAAGGTCTAAAAACCAAATTCGATCATCTCCGCATGCATTGGGTCAACAGGTAGCATGCCTCACTATTGACTACTATGACTTTCTCTTCAAAGTCTACATCCTGAAGCCATCCATCCTTACACACAATGTACTTTAGAAAACATCTATAAGTTGATCGAGTGCCTCCATCATAAATGTAGGGAATATATGTGGTCAACTTTCATGAAAGAAGCCCTAAAATTTATGCCAAATACTAAATTCATGTTGACCAAATAAACATCAAAATCATACTACTAAGAGCTCTTAGATTCATCTATAATGGCAAATACTTATAGTATCACTCCACGTTTCACTTGCTAATAATGTAACATGACAAAAAAAGAAAAAGAAAACGGAAAGAGAGATTAGTGCAAAGCATCCAGAGTGGTCAACAATTGATAGGGCTTGTCTTTTGATTCATATATGTGATTCCATCCTAGTTGCCCATTGTCATTCTATCCTAGGTTCCAATTCACAATTCAAGCAATTGCATGCTGGTAGACTTAGATTTCTAAGTCATTAAAATAATAAGCCACTAGGGTTAGAAAAAGGGTAGATCAAGTAGATTAATCAACTTTAGTAGCAAGAGTTAATGACGCACAAAATTTATAACTAAAGCGGGGAGGCAGTGCACTTGCAAGAATCAAGCATGAAGAATAGGCATTGTCATAGGATGGTTGTAAGTTAATTCGGTGGAACAATAATGAAATCAATTATATAGGGTGTAGTGAAGGTAAGCCCTACATGGTCAAGGTTTTAACCCTACTGAAAGAAAGTTGTTGGTGCCATTTTTGTTACATGATATCAAATTTCGCTAACCTAGATGCCAACCAAATACCCAGTCAAGTGTTTAGTAAGTCATCAACCTAACATGTTAAGTCTTCTAAAAAAATGAAGTGAGAGACAATGATGATTTTTGGGTCTTGAAATTCAAGCATTGACATAAATCTAGGCATCAACACAACCTACTTGTCATGTGCTAGGTGACAACATGAGAAATTCAGTTGAGAAAGTGACAAGCCACGTTAACAACCCTCTAAGTCCAAATAAGTCAAGACAAAACGTCAAGACATCGGCCACGCTTAAACACCCAAGCCGTGCACATGACCTAGTCTCGAGGGGGCTACTTGTAGGCACTAAAATACTAAAATAATATTCGCTGTCATAAAAAATTACGTTGATTAATTTGGGTTAAATTAGTTAATTAATTTAATTTGTTTAAAAGAGTTGGGAAAAATGACTACTAGTCAAGGCCCAAATGATTGCCAAGTCATTAGCCTAATAGACAGTCATGTCTTCAGCCTAATAGACTACCAAGTTGGAACTAGTAGACTGCCAAGTTATTAACTCAAATTGAAGGCCTAGTCATCGACCTAGGAAGACAAACTAGTTGTAAGCCTTGTTAGGGGGGCTTCTCCATATAAATATGGAGAAGTCACTCTCATAAGATTTTCTCTAGAAGTAGACAACAAGTACATCAAAATTGTGTGCGCTGTCAACTCTATAGAATAAACCATCTATTCGATCAATATTCAAGCTACTCCAGCCCTTCTTCACATTGTTAACCAAAGATCAGATCTTGTCAACTTGATCGATAGTAAATCCATGATGGCCCCTTATCAAGTAGACTATAGAGATGTAATCAAAATATTTTTTGTTTGTTTATTCGTAACGAATACAGTGATTGTACCTATAATTTTCTAAAATTGTTCAATATTTCTGATCTTGTTTATCTTAGACTCAAAATTTGTGGTTATAATGTGATCTTCTAAGAACTTTACATAGATTAGGATATCTTAAAGAGACTAAACACATCTTCTCATCAGATCTTTGAAGATGTTGTTCGCGAGACTTTGGAATGTGGTTGGTGCATTTATTATGCCGAAATATATAGCTAGGAGTTCAAAATGTCGGTGATGTCTCAAATCTAATTTCATAAACATCCTTAATCTTCCTGATATGGCGATATATAGATCTTATGTATGATTTTGAAAAGACTTAAGCGCCACAAGCTCATCTACGAATTCATTAATAATAGGGATGAGAAACTTATCCCTAATGGTTTATTTGTCTAGCCATCTATAATGCACATATAGCATCTACAAGGCATCTTTTGCTCCTACCAACACCACCGAGTTAGCAAATGGGCATGAGTTGTGTTGGATGAAACCCTTGTCTAATATTTCCTACACCAAGGATTCAATATGTCATTTTGTTTTAGAGGATAAGTGTAGTGTCTAACGTTAAATAAACTTATATTTACTGCTAAAGGGATTATATGGCTAAAATATTTCAAATAGCTAATGAAGTCTACGGTTCCTCAAAGCTATCTTGATATTAGCTTAACAGTTGCAATATGACAGGGCAAGTCTACTTAAATGTTTCTTCTTTTTGCAAACTGTAGAAACTGAATCGATCGTGACCAATTGCTGCCACCTATAACATATAAACCAGAGAAGATCGCATTAACACTTTCTATAACTTAGAATTACCCACCACTTGCACCTCTCTTCCATTTAGGCCCCCTAAAATTTTGGCTTAAACCCTATAAATTAACTCTATCTAAAGTCTCTTAGTTCCAGTATATTATACCTAACTAGCAAAGCCTTTATACACCTAGCATCACATTATAGCTACCCAAAAGGGTTAGTAGCATATCTATTATAACTGCAGCATTATGCATTCTCCACTTGAAGCCCTCATAAGTTGGTGACACCATAGCTAATTTCCATCAACAATAGTAGCTTAGGATTGAATAGGTTCAATCCTACACTGTAGCTTCTTAGTCATCTGTATGTCTAAGAAATTATGCACATTACCTAAGTCTATAATGATATGCAAGGGAGTGTTACTGTTGAAGCTTGCAACCATCATTGCCTAATAACATTGATAACCACATAGTGCATTAATATAGATATGTGGTTCTTCCCGTGAGAAATCATAACCATAACCACTCAATTCTCAAATTCTACCTCTTCTTCCTCTTTAGTACTAGGTATTCTAATCAAGAAAAATTGTTTTTCCCCTTAATATTACATTCCCCATCTTATAGGGTTGATCATGTAAGAAACACAACGCTTTAGTTAACTGCTTTTTTAGTTGAAGTTGGAGCCATGGCTTTGGCGGTGATGATGCATGAATGGTCATAGGCCCTAGTAAAGGTAAAATCCCCTTCAAGAAAAACATGAATACCTTGCAATATATTCCTTTCTGGTTGTCTAAATGTTTTAGTGAAGGGTTTAATAATCTGAGTCTTGAGACCACTAATAAAGTTATCCAATAAGTATGCAATTGGTAGTGAAGAATTTTTAACCAATGTCACTACTTTCAACTTTTTAAACTTTTCCAAGTTGATGTGCCAAGAAAGGGATAAGATTGACTCAAAAAAATCAAGTTAAAAAGGCCTTCAACTGCACTTTGGAACGAAGACAATCAAAGCTTAAGGTTCAATAGTAACCAGATAAAGTGGCATAATTTAGGATAAAACACACCACTTAAATCAAGCCCATGACCCTTAACTATCTCTAACGATACTACTCATAACCAAAGAGTTGATTAAGACTCACTTTAACACCACTTTACTTGGCTAAAAGTAAAGACAAGCAAGTAAAGAACTCATGAGATAAAAAGGAACCAAGCTCTACTTCATTCATTCATTAACTCATAACAACTAAGAGTAAAGCTTTTATAGAGATGGTCGTTAATTTCGAAAACTAGAAAACTTAAGGAAATGAAAAATACAACTTACTAGAAAATTATATACCAAGTAAACTAGTAAGAAAATGATAAAAGCAGAGAACTAGGCTCCCAAACCTTTTTCTATAAACTTAGAAACTTGTTTTATTGAATTCCCACCATGGCATAGGAAATGAAGGTTTGTCATCTGGTGGTCATGCACTCATTGCATAGGAGTAAAGATTTTTAATGCAATCAATACATATAGTTCATTAGCATGTTCACACTACAACAAGGTCAATTTCAATGAACCATATTTCCCATGTTTCTCATCCAAATTGGATGCAAAAATAATCATACAAAAGCATGAAAGCTCTAGTTTCGTATGAGAGAATTGCATAGAATTTGAGCCATCCTTTTGAGAGTTGTATGTGGGTGGATTCATAAGGGCTAAACTATATATTCGCCGGCAACTTCTGGAATCACCACCTTTATGCTTATTAACACTTGATTCAATTGGAAATCCTTTCATAACCCTAAAGTTAACAAAAAAAGGTTACCCATAATTATTTTTTAACTATTTAGATAAGGATTAATCATGCGTAATCAAGGTTAAATGTCAGGCCACCCGTATCCAAAACTTAGTTGCATCAGAGAATGACTGTATAGGCACCTTCTAGGAAGGGTACTATACATATACGTTCTTCATGTGCAGGTTAGAGATCGGATATTTTATCTGATTTGGAATTTAAGTTGCACTCATTTTTTTGTCATGAGCTGTCTACGTACCTGTTTTATAGAGGATCAAACTAGTCCTAGTTCTTTAATTTTATTTGATTTAATTTATCTTTTTATTTTGGTTAAGTTATTTCTGTTAGGATAATTTTTGATTTAATTTTGGTATTTGGATTTTAAAAAAAAGGGCTAAGTTATATTTTTGGCTACTTCATAATTTTTTTATTTTTCGACTTAACCTTTAATGAGGTCGGTCCATTAATTTTGTTTAACTTGCGATTGCACCCGAAATTTATTTATGGGTTTCCTATGTGCCCTTAGTGGAATCAAATTGACGTAGTTCTTGGCCCGAATTTTATTTAGGCTTACGTCTTGGAAAGGGGAGAATTTAGTAGGCTTGGTTGTATATTTGGCTCGACTTTGGTCCATTCTGCCATACTATGATTTTAAAAAAAAAGTTTCGACATTTTGCGAAGCTTGGTTTTTTTTTTTTTTATTTGCTTTGGTTACGTACGTGTAACAAAGAGTTACAGGATTGCAATTTTGGTCCTTTGTGAAAGAAGGAGATATTGGGTTGAGCCCATTTGAAGATTTCGATTTAGACTGAACTCGAAAAATTTTATATCGAGCTTCCTACGTATCTTTAGTGGAATCAACTCACCGTAGTTCTAATCGATGCTTAGGCATAAAATGAATTTTTCCCATGCATTTAACACATAATTTTTTGTCACGCTTGCTTTTCCAATTCCTAGGATCCCCCTTTTGTTTTGAGTCTCACGTAGCCACAATTGGCAGTATATTAATTTGGCCCTGCTATGCTTCATTGGGGAAATATATGTTATACTCACAACACCATGACCATCAGAGCAAACATCTCCAATTTCAAAGCTCTATCAACAATTTGAGCCCACCATCGATTTTAATTATGTGGACAGCCACTGTTCTACAGGGGCTCGAAACTCTTTTTTTTTTAAAAAAAAATTTGATATTAATTAACCTAGGTATACAATAATATCACAAAGCCCATTGTAATCTTATCTTTGTTAACAAACTGATTCACTTTTTTTAAAAAAAAAAAAAAAATTGAATCGATCTGTGGACCCTAACTGAAAAGAGTCTCACGCTGATTCAAATTCATCCATGCTCATAAAAGGCTCTTCAACCCTGTGATCAATTTTTGTTTAACCCTTGAAGCCCTTTTTTTTAAATTCACAGTTGAACGATTCTTCTTTAGGTAAAAAAAAAAAAAAGGTCTTCTTTTCTTTCATCTTATTTTGTATCAATATATGTCAAACTTCCATCATTGATCTCCCCTCCCCCTCTGTTACTCTTTTTTTAATTTTTAATGGAGGAATTTAGTCTATTTCGGCCAACGTTCCGTCAGCCATGCTGGGATCCTCTTTGCTTATAATCATCCATCTCAATTGTTCTTGAAGAAAGAAGTTAATAACCACCAAAATTCAAGATCTAACAACTTAAGTTAGTGATTCCCCACTTCATCAGCCGATTTTACCAACTGGCACTTCAATTTTATTGAATACGGACTCCTCTGCTTTGAGAATTTAATGCCCTCAAACCACAAAATTTATGGGTTCTGGGCAAACTAAAAGTACATGAGTTCCCGCAAAAACGTACTAATTGAGTTTATAGAATCCAACAGAAATTTAGATCCAGCAAGGTTAGAGTGTTTACGGGTCCAGCAAGACCTGAGATCCGGCGGGATCCATAGATTTTGTGGTTCCGGCAGGAACCGTGGATTTTATGGTCCAGCAGGACCAAGGATCCGGTAGGATCCTTGTTTGGTTTATGGGTACAACTGGACCCGTGTTTGGAATTAGGATTTCGAAATTGAGCAGGACTTGAATTATGAATACTGCGGCCGATTTCTGTCTTTGATACTTGCATCGTGACTTTTCCTTTGGCCATGAATGGCATGGATTCTTGAGGGTGGCGGCTAAATAGAGATTGAGTAGATAGAGATCAGCATAACACCATTGTTTCCTTACCTTTAAGCTTTTAGTTTATAGGACACGATAGGATTTGCTGCTCCTGATTTCTCCCGTCTTGTGACTTTTGCTCTGCTTCTTTTGCTCTGTGTTCTTTTTTAGTTTATGACCCTCTGTATTGTTATTTTTCTCTCTCTACGTTTTGGGTCTCTCTTCTCACTGGCCACCTTCTCTGTCTGACGTTCTTCTTCTTCTTTTATAATGAAAAGGCCGAATGGTTAAAGAAAGAAAGTGGCAAGGCAACGTGAGTAACTGTCAACCCCATAACCCACTAATTCTTAATTCCCTCTATTGTTGTTCCTTTTTTCTTTTTGTCGTTGCCTTTTTTTTAACCATAAAGTACCCTTGCAAATTACAAGCAAGGACTTGACTTGTAAACTACTTGTGCTTCCTTTTTTTTTCCTCACCTCACAACCCACGTACCTTGCTGTTACTATCCCTTTACACCTTTATTTCATTTTATATATATATATATATATATATATATATATATATATATATATATATATATATATTTGATTTGGCCTGATATTGATCGGGCCGAAAATCAACATATGTACATATTTTTCTAGTTTTCATGGCCCATACCCAGTCATGGTATCCATTTTTTTAATGGAGCTATTTCAAAAAATAAATATTAAAATTTCACATTTAACAATTGCCCCCCGTGCATTGTTTGTGTTATTGTTTATAACACAAATGATGCACGTATCTTATCAAGTCTTTGCACCAACAGTAATTAATTTTCCTCTTTTTTATTCTTTTTTTATACAAAATAATTAACGACCATGGACGAGACTCTTGGCAATGAAATGGATCCACTTGAAAATGGACAAGAATGTGGCTACAGGCCTTATTATCGACGTTCAAGCTCTTTGCGAAATCTCAATGCGATTCCTTCTTCCACCTTGACATCTGTTTTGGTAAGGAAGATTAGAGTTAAGCAAGGGACACTTCGTTATCATCGAAATGATGAAAACAAATGTGTCGATGTAAGCAAGGATTATGAGAACTATTTCAATGCCACTGTTCTCAAGAAAGTTAATACTGAACGTCGTGGCCCTGAAATATACCCTACTGAGGGGAAATTTTATCCAGCCTTACACATGCTTTTTACTGCAAGAAGGAATTGGGGGCCAACCTCTCAATTTCAAAGCCGCTCAACTTTTATGTTTGGGGTGATAGAATGGACTAAACGAGTGCTTACTCGTTTTGAAGAATCCTTGAAACAAGTTGGCATATTTGGTACTGTTGGTGTTTCCTAGTTTCCGTACCATTTTAACGCAAATGTTTGGCGGGCTTTCTGTGAACTTTGGGATCCACTAACCAATACTCTTCACCATGGTGCGGGCGAAGTTGGTATTTCACGTTGTGACTTAGAGCGGGTTGGAGGTTTACCCATTCTTGGAGATATATATGAGGAATTCTTGCCCCAAAACAAGGATTTGGTAGGCCATAATAAATATCCTGCCGCAGTTGCTGAGTTGCTGTGTATTCATGCTAAACTGTGTGAGTTTCACAAAGCTAAGCATATTTATTATGATCTCTGGTTGGACCATTTTTATCGAGAATATTTGGTGTACTTTGCTTATGAAGAACAAACGGACTCTGAAAAAGAGAAAGTTGAGACCAAGAAAAGGGGCCCCCTTTGCATCTCGCGTCATAAACGAATGGCAGACTTGAATATTACAGTTGAAGGTGAACTTGCTGCTTTCTTAGCCTTTTGGTTAAGTCGCTTTGTCGTATCTTAGGATAAAGAAGTCATAAGACTAGAAACATTTGTAATGGCTGCCTTGATGGCTTATGGGCAATGAGTTTCTTTGGCTCCCACAGTTCTTGGTTACATTTATCATGGCTTAGGAGATGCAATGAGTAATCCAGACTACCCCGGTAAAGCTAACACAATTTTTCTCATCCACTATGTAATCGGTTGGTTAGCAGAGTTATTCCCTTATTTATACCTGTCGTCACCCAGATAGTGATTGTCCAGATGACTTTCCCACTCTTGTTTGCTATGCTGGATTGCTTAGGAGCAAACGTTCCTTACCCCCAAGCTAGACACATTTTCAGGGATGGGAGATATCTTTCCCTCAGAGCTAGCTCTTATCGTGAGGACTCTCGTAATGGGCGAGACGTGATTGACATGGGGTTACCGAAAGAGGATTCTAAATTGCTCTAGTCTATTCGGTCCGCCGCACTTCCTGTACGTGTTGGGGCCGAATTGATTTTGGAACCCTATTATCCCAATCGATTTGCTCACCAATTTGGTTTCGATCAAGGGGTTCCGTCTAATCTCTTAGGCTTCATTAGAGCCCTTCGACAACAAAGGAGCGTGATGAATCTTGCACAAGCTCATGCTGATCTTCAGAGGCGGGATACAAGGGCTAAGTTTTATGTCCCTCCTTCCTATTATGAAGGAGTTTGTTCTTGGAATTATAGCAGTTGTTGGACCAAAATTAACACTCCTTATTTAAGCCAATCAGTTAAAAAAGTTCACCAGACTACAACAAATAAGAATGAGCTTTTGAGGGAAGCTATTTATATCATTGGTCACCTACGCCCTCTCTGTGAGTTTGTTCCTGGAGCTGTTGAAATTTCGGGAGTTACAGGCAACAATTGTACCAAGGAAGGACCTTCAGTATCATCCTTTGAAAAAGGAAAAAAGAAGGTTTCTAGCGATAACAGAAGGCCATAGAAGAAGAATAAAAAGGCCCCTGATGATCAATCGTCTGCGACGGCAAATTCTTATGATCAATCACACATCGAAGTGAACTTCAAGAGGGCTCGTTATGGCCATCCCAATCAATCTGATGATATTGATATAGGAGATAGTACAGGGTTTAAAGATTTACCTACCGCAGACTTGGGAACTTTCATTGGACAAGAAACTTTAGATCAGCAAGATGCCCCCACAAGAAAAATTGGAATACCTCTACCTGAAGCACCTCCTGTTGCAGTAGAGCATTCTGATATAGTAATAACTGCTATCATTCTTGTGTCTGAAATGCCTGATGATTTGGTTGAAGCCGTGCCTATTCAAAGCATCCCCACTTCCTTAGTGAGTCTATTTTGCAAAGGAAGATTGGGTCCGTGAGAGCATTGTCAAGGGAGTTGAGGTGATTATCGATATTATTTCTAATCACGGCTCTGCCAGGGAATTTTTAGCTAGCAGAGCAAGAGTTTTTCAATCTTTGAGTGCACTTTGCTCTATGATTGACATTTATAACCTCAGTACAATAGAGATTTGTTGGCTTTCCTCCAAAATTGAAGAGATATTTGGCGTAGTTGAGACGGCTATAAAGATCAAAGATTTAGTGGATATTGATCGGATAAAAGCTTTGTCTGACTAAGATCTCGCTTGTTCTTCTGAGATTACTCACATGGAAGATCAACCCAATAACCTGTCCAGCGAAGCTTCAAAGTTAAAAGTTAAGGAGCAGGAGGTCTTCAGGTAAGAAGAGCGGATTTGTAAGATGTGAGAGGATTTAAACATCCAACAGCAGGTTCTACTTGAAGCAGAGGGCAAGTTGAAATCCTCTCTGGATTTGAAGAAAAAGGAAGCGGAACAAGTGAAAGTGGACTTGGTTGAAGCAAGATTCTCCAAGCTACAGGATTTGGAGAAGGAAAAGAACCATCTCAAGCATTTGATTGGCTCTGTAATTTTTTTTAAAGCATGTTTAGACTTGTCTTATTTTGTTTAATTCTTTTGTATTTATAGTTCCATTCTTCAGTCCACTTTGTACTGTACAATTTATGCTATTGCAATAGAGCCTAACCGGCTCTTCCTTTCTTCTGCTTCTCTTCTCCTTTTTTTCTCTCTCTCTCTTTTTGTTTAGTTTTTCCCCCCTGAATGAAAATCAAAATAGCACACAATAATGAGTGATTAATAAATGCTTCTCAATAAAAACATCACATGAACATTTCATTCACCACGTGAAGAAAAAAAAATTTTAACAAGCAAAGGTAAGAGAGGGTTTATTTATTTTTGTGGCTGCATCAAGTTTAAAGTTGGACTGCCTACGTAACCCCTTTTTGAGGGATCAAGTCTTTCGTAGTTCGATGAGACTCAACAGCCCCTATTTTTCAGGTAAAGAATTTCTTTACAAATTTACCATTGACACAGGCATACACAATTTATCCATCATGATTTGAGAGCTCATATGGCTATTTAGGAAAGACCTTAGTAACTACGTAGGGACCTTCTCATTTGGACTTAAGCTTCCCTTGTGTCTTTCGATTGATGACAATTGGCCACCTTATTATCAAAACCAAGTCACCAACATCAAATGAGCAGAATTTGACCCGCTTGTTAAATGCCCCAGCCATTTGAGCCTAGTAAATTTCGAGTCTTTGCTGAACCATTAATTGATGCTCATCTAATGCTTCAAGTTCAGCCAATCTCACTTGAGTATTTTCATCTGGGTTAGTAAATTGCATGGCCACTCTTAAATAAGGTGACTGTACCTCAAGGGGTAACACGACTTCTGAACCAAAAATCAAATTGTAGGGTGTACAACCAGTTGCAGTTCGGACTATGGTTCAATAAGCCCATAAAGCTTCTGGCAGTCATTCACGCCAATCCCTCTTTGATCTTGAGACCATTTTCTTTAAAATCTTGCAAAACACTTTATTGAATGCTTCAGCTTGACTATTTGACGATGTGTTGTAGCTCGACGAGAAGCTGTGCCTGAACTTGTATTTCTCTGCAAGCCTTATCATCACTTGATTTTTAAAGTAGAGGGCATTGTCTTAGATGACTTTGTGGGGGACTCCATATCTATAAATGAGATGGGTCTTAATGAAGTTAGCAACTTGTTTTGCCCCCACTTCTCTTAACGGGATGGCTTCAACCCATTTTGAAAAATAGTCTGTGACTGCCAAAATAAACACGTGGCCACGAGAAGAGGATGGCTTGAAAGGTCCTATCACATCGAGCCCCCATGCATGGAAAAGCAAAGATAATATGCTTGAGTGGAGTAATTATGGTGGTCGGTGGATAAAATCTCCATGTATTTGACAACCTTGGTAAGCTTTAGCAAATTTTATGGCATCTTGAACCATGGTTGGCCAATAATAGCCTAGTCTTTTGATTTGGTTAGCAAGTTTTAGACCTGCTTGATGAGCACCACATACCCCAGCATGAACTTCATTTAGGACATAAGTCGCTTCCTCCCTTGACAAGCATCTAAGTAACAACCCATCAAAAGTTTTCCGATATAAAGTGTCATTTTTAAGTGTAAACCTTAGTGCTCGTCATTTTACATCTACCCTTTTCTTTGGATTAGTAGGTAGAGAATGCCATACTGGATGTACTCAATAAGAGGTTGCCTCAAGTCTGTCTCTTCTTTGATCTCAAGAATGGAGACCACATTTGTTTCTTCTATTTCATCAAGACAATCCAAGGCTGATGCCAGCAAATGATGTTCCTCGATTGTTATTTGAATTTCTCTTTCATCAAGGAGTGTCAGTGAAGCAACTAGCTTTGCTAAGGCATTTGCTTTATCATTCTCAGACCTTAGCACATGGTTGACCTATACTTGAAGGAATTGGTTCATAAGGCTTCTTGTCCTTTGGTAAAGAGGCACTAATTTAGCATTTCTTACTGGCCGTGTATTTGTCGAATGATTAACTGAGAATCACCGAATATTTCAAGCTGGTCAATACACATTTTTAGGGCCAATTCGAGGCCAATGATGAGTGCCTCATATTCAGCCACATTATTTGAACAGACCTCGAGGAGAGAAAATGAATAAAGGGTAAGTCCTCCTACTGGGGTAAGTCCTCCTGCTGGTGTGATGAACACAATCCCTACTTCGGCTTCTCGAGTCCTTGCCGCCCCATCAAAATATAACTTCCAAGTTTTAATTTCAGCAAGCATAACTTCATTGTCTGGCATATCATCGGGTAGTTCTTCATTATCTGTACACGTATGTGCTGCTAGGAAATTAGCTATGGCTTATCCTTTTACTACTTTTTGAGGCATGAACTTGATGCCAAAAGGGGCTAAAAACATAGCCTATTTAGCCAATCTCCCTGATAGCATATGCTTAGATAATATATACCTTAAGGGATCTGCCTTTGAGATCAAAATGATCTGATGGGATAAAAGGTAGTGTCGTAATTTTTGAACGGAAAAAACCAAGGCAAGGCAAATTTTCTCCATGGATGAGTAATTTACTTCTGCACCCACCATTGTCCGGCTGATATAATACAGGGCATTTTCTTTCCCTTCGCCATTACATTGAGCCAACATAGCCCCTAAAGACCGTTCGAGGGCTATTGTGTACAATATTAAAGTTCTTCCCTGTATTGGAGCCATTAAGACAGGTGGTCTTGTGAGATATTGCTTTATGCTTTCAAAAGCATTTTAATAAGTTTGATCCCAAGTGAAAGGCGTGTCCTTTTTTAGGAGTCTTGTGAAAGATTGACACCTTCCTGACAAGTTTGAGATGAACCGTTGTATGCAAGCCAACCTTCCTTGTAAGTCCCGTAATTCTCTTAAGTTTCTCGGCGGCGGCATTTGGATAATGCCTTTGACTTTATCGGGGTCAATCTCAATCCCTTCTTTCTAAACCACGAAGCCGACCCCAAATGCACATTTTAAGGGGTTCACCTTGAGCTAATGTTGACATAGCTTTGCAAAGACCTTCCTTAGGTCGTGTGGGTGGTTTTCTCCATCCTTTGTTTTTACAACGAAGTCATCAACAAAACATTCAATGAGATTGTGGAGAAAATCGCAAAAAATGATCGTCATGGCTCTTTGGTAAGTGGCTCCGGCATTTTTCAAACCAAACGGCATTACTATACAGCAGTATATGCCTTGTGGTGTTCGAAAGGCTGTTAAGTCTTCATCTTCGGTGTGTATTTTGATTTGATTGTACCTCGAGAAATCATCCATGAAAGACAGAGCCCCAAATCCTGTTGTGGCATCCACAAGAAGTTCAGTGATCGGTAGTGGGAAATCATCTTTGGGACATGCATTGTTTAAGTCCCTGAAATCTACACATATCCGGAGTTGTCCATTCTTTTTTTGAACGGGGACAATTTTAGCCAACCACGTTGGGTATTGAACTTCGCGAATGAAGTTAGCCTTTATAAGCTTGTGCACTTCAACATTTATTTGGATCGTCAACTCAGGACAGAAGCGCCGCTGAGGCTACTTTATTGGCTTTATGCTTTCATAAACAGCCAACTCATGAACAGTGACATTTGGATCCAAGGCTGGCATGTCTTGATAACCCCAAGCAAATACGTCCTTGTATTCTTGGAGGAGTTGTTCATATTGTGTCACTTCTTTATCATTTAGCATGGCACTCACAAAGATTGGCTTGGGCTCATAAGTTGTCCCCAAATTTATCTCCCGAAACTGATCAATTGTTGCTCGACCGCCATCCTCCATTTCTGGAGGCGCAGGTTGAATCGCCTCAACAAAGTCTTGGGAGGGCTCCTGTTCAAGAGTTAAGTCACCATTTAGGCTTTTAGGTGAATCAACCTAACTTCACCACATATTTCATGACCTGTTATGGCGATCTGATGATGTTTGAAAGTTTCTTGGTAAGAAAATTCAAAATTTTGAGCATTTTCCTCATCTGCAATGGACACGATGTCAACTTGTTCTGCTTGCTCGGCTTTGTTTTGTTCACGAACCCAGACAAAGCTTCTAGACTGCTGCCCTTTCTTGTTCAACTTCCACTTCTTCTGCTTTCTAACATAGAAATTCTTTTGTTTGGCTTCATTCACTTTCCCAAGTCTTTGAAAAACTGAGATTCGAGGTTAGGCTTGCTCATTTTGGGAAAACATCTCTTGTTCTTGGGGTGTAAAGACCATATCATTTGTGGTATAAGCCTTGAGAACCCCCCCATCATGAATATTTAAAGATTTTCGAAGGTATTCTCTTGAAATGATGCCTTTAGGACTCCACTTTCAAGTAAGATATTCAATTTTCGATTTTTCTTGGCAAGTCCTCTCTCATTCTTCTTACTCCTCTTTGATAATGATGGCCCTCCTGGAGGTGAACTGCTTGAAGAGGATGCTCCTGTTAGAGGGTTTGAAAGGTTTTCCCCTAACACCACTCTCTTGTTGCTGAGTGATATTCTTATGACCAGATTTTCTTTGGGTATCAACTGATCAATTCTTCGGAGGGGAAAAGTATAACTCGTGACAAGAGAGTTCACAATTTCCCTTACTGAAGTCAGGGCCTTTTGGCCATCCTTTCTTTTGTCTTTAGGTGTGTATTTGAACAATACCTTTGATCGTGGGAACTGATCTTCCTTGGCTTCACTAGCGTAACTGTTGACAACCCGAATGACCTTTTGAGGCAAAGTAAGAGGCTTGGGATTTTCTCTTTGGTTACTCTTTCTTAGGTTTAAAAGAACTTGGGAGGTTTCAGAATCCGCTGATTTGTAAAACTTGGCGCCAGCGTAATTAACATCTTCCCCATGAAAAGGATTTGCGTTCCCACTGATTGTTTTCTCATCGCCATGCTCGTCAGTGTATTTCAAACACTGGTGAAGAGTCGAGGCAATAGCCCTGCTAGTATGGAGCCACGGTCGACTAAGTTGGGCGTTATAAGAAGTATCAGCATTTATTACATGAAAGAGACCATCTGTGTAGAGGTTGTCTAGCTCAACTTTCAAAGCAATAGTGCCTAAGGCTTTCTATCCTACCTGATTAATTATGAGCAAAGTTGGGGAGAACTGGTTTGGTGTTATCCCTGTTACCCTCAATACCCTCAATGAGAGAAGGTTGACTGCAGAACCACAGTCAAGTAGGATTCGATTTATTCTTTTATCCCCAATCCTACTGGTGACGTACAGAGGCCTGTTGTGATTTGCAGACCCCAACTTGAGGTCCTCGTCAAAGAATGTTATGCAAGCCATGCATGCAGCACACCCGTTTAAAGGAAATGATAACACCTCATCCACCTCAACAGGACCAACTTGATCTTTGCAGTCGTCGAGGCCCATTAACGCTTATATAAGTACCCTTCTTAGCTCGTTAGACATTTGTAAGGCATCATGGACACTTAGGCGCGCTGGGATTCACTTAAGATGAGAAATGACATCATAATGAACCTTTTATTTATGAACCCTTGACGAACTTGAAAAGGGGTTGTGGCAGGAAGATCCTTCTTGGAATCTTTAGTTGCCTGTCTGTTCTCAACAGTTCCATGGCTATTTGAGCTTGAGAGAATTACTTCCTCATCACCCTTTTCTTTGGCATTATCCGATATTAGTGGTATCTCCGGTGCCGTTTCTTTCTTCTCGTCTTTCCCTGCTGGTTTCGGTGGTTGGAGTTGACGACCAGATCGAAGCATTATTTGATCCACTTCTTGAGCGGTGTTTACGGGAATGGCGCTCGCTTCTTCACATACGTCAGCCCATGAGACCATGCAACATTAGGTTACTTCCCCTTCTTTAGGGTCATCATCCGAGGAGTCACTGCCGAAAAAACCTTTGGGGATATAATCACTTAAAGTGAACGGGGTCTTAACTGGTGGCACGTACTCCTCTTCAGAAGTTAAGTCTGGCTTCTTTTTGGCCCTTGACTTCTTTTTCTTGTTTTTCTTGTTTTTCTTTTGTGGCGGCTTTTGTCCTCTTATTTTAACTCCTAGGCTTTGAGAAGCTCGGACCATTCCCTGCTGAAATGATCGCCTACTGGAGTAAATTTTCCACCCGAAGCTATCATCATCATCATCTTCTAATGTTGCCTATATCTCTAGACTTGGATCCAACTAAAAATCGTATAAAGCGGGTGCTCCTGGTGAGGTTGCAGGTATATCTGGATACGTCCATACTATTGCTACATCATCATCAACAATGAATTTGATGGGGACCCCATGAGGTGGTAATGACACCATTGGGATCCCTTTATTAGTTTCAGAGGATGATGGCTGAGATTCATCCCTTTGTTTCACCGTTGAGGTTGCATTTGACGATGTAGTAGGTCCTTTGGCTGGAGCTCCTTCTATATCAATTTCTTCTCTTCTAATCATATCTTCGATTATGTATTTGAACACATAACAATCTTTTATAGGGTAACTAATGATCCTATGGCATGAGCAATACTTAGGATCATTTTTCATATTGACCTCGGCAGGTCGTTTTGGCTCCGAAAGAGAAAAGGCTTTTGCAGCCATTAACTCATCAAATATCCCTTGAACATCATCATCATCGAAGGGATACTTTTTTTCTTTCCTTTCCTGGAGGGTGAGTCGTCGAGCTCCCTCTTTTTGTTTACCTTTGAATTTCTGCCATTTGTTGGCTTTGGGCTTGCTCTGACAAACGTAACCATTGACTCTCCCTTCTTGTTTGACCTTTTAATTTCTTCCCTCTTGGGCTGTATGGCTTTCTGGCAGGCAAGTTGTCTTTCTACATTACTCGCCTTAGACACAAGGGCATCGAAGTTTTGAAGCTCAGCAGTACCAACATATGTGGCAATTCGAGGGTCTAAATTGTTTGCACACATTTGAACTGTTGATTGCTTGCTTATCTTTTCTGGACATTGCAAGTTTAAGCTTCTCCACCTCATGATGAAATCATTAACACTTTTGTTTGGCCTTTGACAAGTATCAGCAAGGTCTATTATAGAAACTCTTCGCTTTGAACTCACGAACTGGGGTAGGAATGCCCTTTGGAGGTCATCCTAAGTATGTAATGACCCAGGCTGAAGTTGGGTATACCATGTAAAGGCTACCCCTTTAAGGGACTGTATGAACTGCCTAATTAGCAACACATCATTCAAGGTAGTTTCGCCACACGCTGAGTAGAAATGAGCTAAATGGTCATACGGTAACCCTTTTATCCCGTCAAATTTTTTAAAGTTTGGTTTTTGGTAGCATTTGGGGAAAGGAATCGAGTCATAGTGACTTGGATAGGGGTTCCTATACCCCAATACTGGATGACTCATGGTAGTTTGGAACTCTTTAATTTCTTGAGCAACCAACTCCTTAATATCTTACAGAGTGATGGCTGTGTTGCTATTACTAACCTTATTAACTTTCTTACACTCCCTGTTCTCAAGGCGGGTGGCGAGGTTAGCAATTTCAGCCTTTTTTTCTACGAGTTTTCATTGTAGTTCTTGTATTTGTTCCTCCAGGCTTGGAGTGCTATTCACCAAGACTGGCATGTTTTCTGCTTGGTCATCGTTGGTCGCTCGGACTTATGGGATGATAGCTGGTGACTCCTCTTCTAGGAAGAATGTTCTAAGGTTATACAAGGCAGGGCTTGTAACCTCATCTTGCTTTTCAGATTGGTCCTGCCGTTGATCAAAGGTAGTGACCGAAGATTGCAAGGTTACCTCAGCATATGTTAATGTCTTGGCCCTTGATCTTGTGATCGGCCCACTGTATACTTGTGATTCTGCCCCGTTTGAGGTCGAATCACTTTGACTCTGTGATCTGGAAAGCAATATCCTCTTGCCTTCTCAAGGAACTGGAGTAGAAGTAGCCTCCCTGACCTGTAAGGTTCCGGGAACCACAGTAGGGGTGCTTGAGGTGGAAGGTCTGATGAATCGAGCCTTCAGAGTTTTAGGTGCTGTTACCTCCTCTGAGTAGGAGGTCATCATAACCTCAGCCATGGGAATATCCATGGGGATAGTCCCGAAGAAGATCCGCCTCGTAGGACGAACTTGAGGAGCCTTTTTAACTCCTGAGATTCCTTCCCCAAATGGCTTATTGGGGTTCTTCAAGGTTGGGGGTTTCTTGTTTGGCTTTGCCCCCTTTCCAATGGGTATAGGGAGCAAAACCTGCTTTGGGGCTAAGGTAGGGACCCAAGCATGCCTCGGGCCATGTTAGTAACCCAAGCCTGCCTTGGTAGGGTTGCGGCTCGACTTGCTGATGTCCCCATCCTTAGGGCTCCCTTCCAAGATGGGATAGGACTGTAGCGGGGAACTGGCATTGCGTTGCGCGACATAACCATTGACGGGTATGCTGCGATGGAAGACCTTTGTTGAGAAGCCCTCCTCAAAGTCATTTTGGCTAGCTCCAGGGCTGGTGATAGAGCTAGCTTGGGTGCGCCAGACTTAGCGCGGCGTTTGTTGCTTCTGTGCTTGTTGTGCTTTTGGTTCTTGACCGCTTTCTTGGTTAGCGATCTGTCATTGCTATGGGCAGGCTTGCTTGCCCTTTCAAGGCCCCGTAAAGGTTTCATTGAGTTTGACAATGGAAATTCAGCAAGGATTGATCGTGGCCCAACAGTGAAGACCACCTGCACATTCTTCCTTGCCTAGAATATCCCCCGTTTGATCACAAAGGTGACGTGAAGTTCATTGAAATAGATGGTGACTTGAGGTGCCATTTTTCTGCAAATATCACACAAAACAAAAACAAAGGAAAGAATGAAAATAATAAATATAACTCAAACATAAACAAATCGGCGATGAAAAGGAAAATAGGGTCCCACCAGGTGTGCCAAAAATTATGTTGGGCAAAATTTTAATAAAAATAAACCATATGCACAACACAACTTTTCAACGTACAAAAAAAAAAAAATGTACATCGATTTATTTTGAAGACGACCCCATTTAAGAGGATGAATCTCCTTGATTATATCCCCCTCTCGGGAGACCACCTTTTGATTCCAACTCGTTCTGTTTTACTTTTTCTTTCTTTGTTTTGTTCTGCGTTAATAAGACTTTATATAATTTGGATCGACTATTGTCATATTTTTAATGTCGGGCCACTCGTATCCAAAACTTAGTTGCATCAGATAGTGGCTGTATAGACACCTTCTAGGAAGGGTACTATACATAAACGTTCTTCATATGCAGGTTAGGGATCAGGTAATTTTATCTGATTTGGAGTTTGGGTTGCACTCATTTTTTTGTCATGAGCTGCCTACGTACCTCTTTGATGGAGGATCAAACCAGTTGTAGTTCTTTAATTTTATTTGATTTAATTTATCTTTTTATTTTGGTTAAATTCTTTGTGTTAGGACAATTTTGGTCTAATTTTGGTATTTGGATTTTTAAAAAAAATGGCTAAGTTATATTTTTAGCTACTTCATGATTTTTTAATTTTCTGACTTAACCTTTAATGGGGTCGGTCTATTAATTTTGTTTAACTTGCGATTGTACCGAAATTTATTTATGGGCTTTCTACGTACCTTTAGCGGGATCAGCTTGACGTAGTTCTTGGCCCCAATTTTATTTAGGCTTACGTCTTGGAAAGGGGATAATTTAGTAGGCTTGGTTATATATGTGGTTTGACTTTGGTCCATTCTGCCATACCTATGATTTAAAAAAAAAAAAAGATTCGACGTTTTGCGAAGCTTAGTTTTTCTTTACTTGCTTTAGTTACGTAACGTGTAAAAAAGAGTTACAAGATTATAATTTTGGTCCTTTGTGAAAGAGAGGTGTATTGGGCCGAGCCTATTTGAAGATTTTGGTTTAGACTGAACTCGAAAAATTTTATATCGAACTTCCTACGTATCCTTAGTGGAATCAACTCACCGTAGTTCTAATCGATGCTTAGGCATAAATGAATTTTTCCCATGCCTTTAACACATAATTTTTTGTCACGGTTGCTTTTCCAATTCCTAGGATCCCCCTTTTGTTTGAGTCTCACGTAGCCACAATTAGCAGTATATTAATTTGGCCCTGCTATGCTTCATTGGGGAAATATATGTTATACTCACAACACCATGACCATCAGAGCAAACATCTCCAATTTCAAAGCTCTATCAACAATTTGAGCCCACCATCGATTTTAATTATGTGGACAGCCACTGTTCTACAGGGGCTCGGTACTCTTTTTTTTTTTTAAAAAAAACTTGATATTAATTAACCTAGGCACACAATAATATCGCAAAGCCCATCGTAATCTCATCTTTGCTAACAAACTGATTCTTTTTTTTTTTTGGGAACCGATTTGTGGAACCTAATTAAAAAGAATCTCACGCTGATTCAAATTCATCCATGCTTATAAAAGGCTCTTCAACTCCGTGATTAATTTTTGTTTAACCCATTAATTTTTGTTTAACCCTTGAAGCCCTTCTTTTTTAATTCACAGTTGGGGGATTCTTCTGTAGGTTAAAGCCAAAAAAAAAAAAGATCTTCCTTTCTTACATCTTGTTTTGTATAAATATATGTCAAACTTCCATCATTGATCTCCCCTCCCCCTCTGTTACTCTTTCTTTTTTTAATGGTGGAATTTAGTCTATTTCGGCCAACGTTCCGTCAGCCATGCTGGGATCCTCTTTGCTTATAATCATCCATCTCAATTGTTCTTGAAGAGAGAAGTTAATGACCACCAAAATTCAAGATCTAACAACTTAAGTTAGTGATTCCCCACTTCATCAGCCGATTTGCCCAACCGGCACTTCAATTTTATTGAATATGGACTCCTCTATTTTGAGAATTTAATGCCCTCAAACCATAAAATTTATGGGTTCTGTTCAAACTGAAAGTGCCTGAGTTCCCGTAAAAACATACTAATTGAATTTATAAAATCCAACAGAAATTTAAACCCAGCAGGGTCAGAGTCTTTACGGGTCCAGCAAGACCTGAGATCTGGCGGGATCCATAGATTTTGTGGTTCCGGTAGGAAGCATGGATTTTATAGTCCAGCAGGACCAAGGATCCGGTAGGATCCTTGTTTGGTTTGTGAGTATAACCGGACCCGAGTTTGGAATGAGGATTTCGAAATTGAGCAGGACTTGAATTATGAATACCGCGGCTGATTTCTGTCTTTGATACTTGCATCGTGACTTTTCCTTTGGCCATGAATGGCATGGATTCTTGAGGGTGGTGGCTAGAGAGACATTGAGTAGATGGAGATCAACATAACACCATTGTTTCCTTACCTTTAAGCTTTTAGTTTATAGGACATGATAGGATTTGCTGCTCCTAAGTTATTCCTTCTCGTCACTTTTGCTATGCTTTTTGGTCTCTGTTTTTAGTTTATGCCCCTCTGTATTGTTATTTTTCTCTCTCCTTTTTAGGTCTCTCTTCTCACTGTCCACCACACTGCCTACCCTTCTGCTGCTTCTTTTATAATGAAAACACTCAATAGTTAAAGAAAGACAGTGGGAAGGCAACGTGGGTAATTGTCAACCCCATAACCCACTAATTTTTAATTCCCTCTAGTGTTGTTCATTTTTCCTTCCTGTCGTTAATGGACATACCCATTGCAAATTACAAGCAAGTGTTTGTCTAGCAGACCACTCCCCTTCCTTCTTTTGTGTGTGAGGCCTCGCAACCAACGTACCTTGCTGTTACTATCCCTTTGCACCCTTATTTCATTATATATATATATATATATATATATTTGATTTGGGCTGATATTGATCGGGCCGAAAGTCAACGCGTGTACATATTTTTCTAATTTTCATAACTCATATCCAGTCGTGGCATCCATTTTTTTCATGAAGCTATTTCAAAAAATGAATATTAAAATTTCACTTTTAACAATAGTTTAGTAATAAAATAAGGTAGGTTGTAATTATATGTGAAGGAGGACTTCTTTATCGAAAATAATGAATGAGTTAAAGCCAAAGTTACTAACTGCTCATCATGTAGGTGGAATGCCTATAGTGGGGTACTGATAAACTTGGGGTACCTTCTTCGTCTTTCATGGTAGACATAGTTTAGGAAATAAGTAAACCGAAGGCTATAGTGATGGGACAATATAATCAACTTATGTGAAGTAAATGATGCACAGTTATTTAAGCTAGCAAAATGTTGTTATCATATGACAATCCAGGACAATGCGAAGATATTAAAGAGGTTGATGGGAGTTGAGAGATACGAAAAGGGATATAATGTAGTGGATGTTATGATGATACATAAAATAGATGTGGATGTTCCTGTTATAGGAGATGAAGGTGGGAGAAGAGAACAAGTTGTGTGTGTATTACGGAGGAAGGTGGTGAAGGGAAGGTAATCACTAGGGAGGGTCATGAAATATATGATGGAAAAGGAGGGAATGGGGGTAAAAGAGGTGCAAAAATGGTGAAGGAGAGTATAGGTAGTGATTTGTTGTAGAACAAAATATGATACAGTTTGAAGTATAATAGGCAAATATTGATGCCAGTGGAATGGGATATGGATGTGAGGATGATATTCAAGGGAAATGATGAATACAACTATTTATACATGGGTGACAATAGTGGTTCAAGGAGGCGGGTATTGAAAGGTGTTGCAGCATGCGAAGGATAGACGTGCACTTGTGATGATGGCGTGCTATTTGACAAGTGTGAGAGGTACAGATGTAATAGTGCACAGAAGTTATAAGGGAGGTGGCAAACAACTACTAGTAAAAGGTGGTTCCTATGAAAAGATGTATCTAATATAGTAGATTAGTTAATTAAGGTAATAAAATTGAGTGACTTATGTGGTGTTGTGAATGAAATTGCAGGTCGATGGTTAATACTAGGGGCGAAAGTGCAAATGATCATCGTTTATCTAAGACGGGACTAACAAGGGAAATCATGGATTTGTTAGATGAAAATGAGATATCCTCACTGCTAAATGATAGGTTTGACGAAAAGCTTAACGATTATCGAAACATATAGCCACATTCTAGTCTTTAAGTGCAAAGTTGTTACCATGATTAGCATCTGAAGAAACTAATTAGGGAAGAGGGACAGATTTTTCAATCTGTTGACGCAATTCATATGTGAACGTATGCAGTTACACAGAAGTTTAACTATTGCTTTGAGAGGAAATGTAAGCAACGAATTGCAGTGAAGTGTGAAGCAATTAGCTGTCCATTCTACATATATAATAGAGGCTGGAAAAACACAGAGGTGACGTCTCTAAAAGATTTTAGAAGGCATCATAAACATAATGAGGGAGTAATGTCAAATTGATGTTTAAGGAAGACGGTTAGAGCAGAACTTCTTACACGCCTTATTGAGGGTAAAGTTCAGTTGTGTCTTGAATATTCTACCAAGGACATTGTACAAGACTTAGAGTTAGAGTTGGGAATTTGGTTGACATAGATGCAGTTTTAGAGGGTAAGAGAAGTCATTGCTTGATAGTACTTGGAAAACTAGTTAACCATTATAAAAAACTACCTTGGATGTATGTAGCAATCGTTAGACCAAACCCAGGATGTTTAGTTTAGTGAGGTTGATCAAGGTTTAAGCGAATGTTTGTTCTATATGCTGTAAATGTAAATGGATTCAAACTTAGATGTGGGATTGAACTATTTATGGATGACACTCATCTGAGCAGACCTTACAAGGGGACTATGCTTGCTGTTCGTGCATGAGATGCAGACAGCCACCTTTTTAATCTCACCTAAGTGATAGTGTTTGTCAAGATTATTGATAAATGGGTGTGGTTCCCACAAATGGTTGTTAAATGTCTTAGGAGTTCGAAGCCTCATTATAATTTTCATTAGAAACCTTGCAATAATTAAAAAGTCACCAAGTATTTGCTGAGGAGTACAATAGCTACTGCATACAACACTTGACAGAGAACTTCTTAAAGGAGGCAACAAAACATGGCACCAGAAAAAAGTGATAGGGGAGCTTGTGAAAAAAATGTTCAGTTAATGGGCGCATGCTCTAACATGAGTAAGCAACATTGGAAGAGTTGAAGTGCTATGAGATAGAGCTTGTTGCTTGGGTAGAGAACAACAAGCCAGAGCATTAGAAAGCTTCTAAATTGAGGAAGGAGAAATGGGGAAGAATGGGTAACAATGTAATAGAAAGTTGGAATAATTAGATAGCATATCTATAACCAATGCCAATCCCATAGATTGTGAATGGCTGCCTTGAAAAGCTTGGGAAGAAGATGAATAAGCACAAGTAAAAGATTGACAAGGGGACAAATGGGATGGATCAGAGAATTGAGAAGAAGTGAGTGGACGCTTACAATAAAATAGGTTGCATTGCAGCTGTTAAGCGGTATAGTGTCATATTAGGAGAATATAGTGTGAAGATGTATAACAATTGTAAATTAGTAGTGAAGTTGAGTCAAAATACGTGTACTTGTAGGTAATGGCAAATGTAGGAGCTTTCTTGCTGTAATGCAATGGTTGTGATTTGTTAGGCTAACTAGTGGGCGTATGACTATGTGCATCCAATATATAAGTAGATGACCCAACATCGTATAGACATACAACTAGTCTATTGGATAGAAACCTATGACATGGGAAAAGTTGAAGATATGATTAGGCTAGCTGTTAATGGGGAAGAGCTCGATGAGGACTACAATCGATACATATTAACCCCATAAGGTGGATGACAACCTTGTAGGCCTCAATCGAAGTGCAGAGACTCTTAATTCTAGGAAATAAAAGCCCACATGTGGTCAAAATGTAGTGAAGTTGGACATACATGAGGACCTACTATCTGATATGATTTTGATGCAAAATACAAACGTGACCTTGTGCAAATTGAAGATTTGATGGGAGGTTCGTATGAGGCAACCACAAGCAGGACTTAATCGAAGGTGGTACAACCTAATGGTTTGATTCATTTTGTGTTTTGTACAAAGACTTGTGTCCTTATTATGATATAGGTGTAACAATTGCATGTCGTTATGGTATTTGTAATTTGACTTTATGAAATTAGTATAAATTAATGAGTATAATCAAAATGTGTGGGTGTTATTCAACTTACCTAAGACGGTCTTACATTTTACGGGTCCATTGGTGGCACCCAGCATTGTGGTTGACCCACTCCCACTGTCGCGTCTAGCTTGGTAAGCAAATACTAATATGTAGGTATACAGAGTGTATGTCTTAGATTGGATGAACAGAGAACGTATACGTGCACTTGGTATGTTCTATTATTTAGTGATGATGAACATAAGGTTAAACCATTCTAATGAATGTGTTAAGGTTGCCAAATATGTAATCAATTAAGGTGGCTAGTCATTGAAAATGTTTCATGACTTTTTTTGTATTCACATGTAGTGGTTGACTGAAAAATTATGAATTAAAATGTAATGCAGGCACTGTTCAGGCTCAATATGCATGAATTTTATACATTATTCTGCTTCGATTTTGGCCATAATAATTGGTAAATTACATTGTTTATTAGAGCTTTGTTGGTTTTGTAAGTAATAAAGACAATTGCTTAAATCGAGGATAATGGGTGCGAATGTGCTACAAGTTGGGCATGTTAATCTGGGATAACAATGAACAAGGCTGATCAACGAGTGCAAAAACTATCAGAGAAACAAGGAAGAAGAACGATGCAGAAATTTGTTATGGGCCGCTGATGCCAAGTGGTACAAGCTTCTTATGCCAAAACCTATTTTGCACTATTCTTGTCCCAAAATCAAAAACCTTGGCATGGTCTACCTATGCCATATGACTCAACTGTGCCAAGTTCGCTAGTTTGAGGACTATATAAACCACCCTTCTTCCATTTGAGTAGGAGGCGGTGTTCTGAGCTAGGTTTTATAGGTAGGGTTAGCTTAATTGTTAGGGTTCTCAAGGTGATATTTAGGACTAGATTAGTGCTTAATTTAGCTAATACAACTACATTTCAAGTTTTAATTTCAAGTGTTTGATTCTCTTTCAATATCATTTACTGTTCAAACTATTTAATTGAATGGTTAGTTTGCTCAGTTTCTCTCCTTTACTCTTCTCTTCCAACATTCAAACTTTCTTGCTTTGGGTTTATGCGATCCTTTAATGATGTTATATACTTTAGAATTTTGTTTTCTTTCCTTTCTCTACTTCCAATCTTTCTCTTTCATATCTCAAATCTCCATCTTTAGCTATCCCCTTTCTTATTCAAGTTAGGGTTTGAAAATCCATTTTTGCAAGTTCGAGTTTTTGGTTTGCAATTGTTTAAATTAGAAGCAATTGAGTCAGATTAGTGGGCATAAGTGGAGAATCAACCACTAAAACTCTTTCCCTTGCTCCAACAATGGAGGCCAACCTCTGTTGTTGAATTCTTGAGCTTTTAAAGTAGTTCCTTTTCTCTTTCTTCTCTTAGCTATTAGATGTAATGCTTTCTTAGTTAAATTAGATGCTTTGCTAGTTATTATTAGTTAATATGATGTTTTGCATTGATTATGCTCTGTTTTATATTAGTTTAATTAATTCTATTTACATTAGAATTAGTGAGTCATTAGTTAATTAATCACATTTAGTCACATTTATTGCTTTCCTTGGATTAGAATTGGGCTAAAATAACGAGTGACTTAATTTCAACATTGTCCTAGAGGATGTCAAATTTTCTTTGCTTACTCCCCAGTATACTATGCAACAAATTGGTGCCATTGCCGCAGACAATGGCACAAAATTAAGTCACTTCTTATAAATATGCGCCGTTTTTAGTTGCTGTGTGCTAATTCAGTTTCCTTCATTATTGATTTATTTTGTCTTTTAAGCTATAATATAGCTACTTATTTTGATGATATTAAAAAATACAAAAAAAAAAGAAAATCCAAAAAGTCAAAAATAATGTTAAAAAAATAAAAAAAAATTATGGCTCATTAGATGCAAATGATTTACTTGGTTGTTTGAATTCTAATGTGATCAATGTTGAGATCAAGTCCACTAAACTTGATGAGCCCATAGTTAAAAGAGTGAAAACTGACCCACCATTTTCATTGAGGAATCACTTCTATCCTCCTCGAACTTTCCCAAGGTCTTGTTTTGGCTTCTCTCTTATCATGTGTGATGTGTAATTTGAGCTTAACCCGGACTACGTTAACATATTTTCCAAATTTATTAGCTTTGAGGATACTTATTTGTTTATTCGTGAGTTCGAGGAAGTGTGTTTGTTGATTCACATGCCTAGGATATCAAATGATGTTGTGAGAATGACATTCATTCTGTTTACTCTTGAATATGATGGTAAAAGGTGGATGGATGGTCTTAGGGTTAGTTGTATTAAATCTTATGATTCTTTTGTTGATATCTTCCTTAAGAGATTCTTTCCCACTAGCAAGGCCATTAGGCTTAGAAATGAAATCTTTTCTTTTTTTTGGAGGGTCCAACTTGAACATGAGCCTTTTTGGAAGTATATGAGTAGGTTCAAGGCGTTGCTTGCCCAATGCCCTCACCATGGTTTAGAGAGATGGAATTTGTGCTAAATAGCTTATGAGGGTTTGCATGTGAGTAATAGGACGATGGTTAAATCTATGTGTGGGGGAGAATTTCATTATAAGAATGCTGATGATGCTTAGGACTTTCTTAAGGATTTAAGGGACAAGACAGATGCGTGAGAGATAATTAGGGAAGTCCCTTGTACTGCATCTAGGATTTTTATGGATAAGGAGGGCCAGTTACCTAGTGAGTTTGTTGCTTTAGAGGATATTATACTTCATTGTGAGCATTAACTTGAAATTCCTCTTTTTCAACCACTTCAACATCACTCCCTTACGTTCTTATAATTTTCTCGTAAACTATAGAGTTAACTCATGTTCCTATACTTTCAATCAAATGTTTTTTTTGAGGGCATGAGTAATCCTTCATTGCAACCCCTGATGATCACTGCTCATCTTGAGACCAGGGATGCTCTTGAGGGTGATATGACTCTTAACGATGCACCTTTTCTTTTAACCCCTTAAGAGAGGATGATAAGAGTGAGAAACTCATGGCTAAGGATAGTTATGGTTTTGAGAATGACATAGTTCTGGCTTCCAAAGATATTTTTGTTGAGGAGGAGTATTCACTTGAGGAGAATCCTTCAGAGGAGCCCTGCATTAAAGAGATTGATGCAGTTATGCCTTATAATATGGAGCTTGTTCATCCCATCTCTATTGAGTCTCCTACTAAGCCCATCCTCACATCTATTGTCTTACCCCTCTTCCACCTATAATGTCTCACTCTTTCATCAGTCCTTCCGTGTGCACCTTCCTTGAGCCCAGGACTTGTGTGATAGCTAGCCCTAGTTTAAACTAGACTCATGAGTGTAACGTAACTCTAGGCTTAAAGATTAGATAGAGGATTTAGGATTTAGACCTAGTTTATGCACTTATACTTCTTATGAAACTTCTAGGCCCTTGTCCTATATATTAAGTGATTTCAGCCATGTGTATAACTCTTTTGATTGGACTGATAGCTTTGATAAGCTCAAGAAAGCCTTGAATTGCATTCAACTTATGTGCTATAGTTGGGGTACACCTCTTGATTCTTACTACTAACATTTTTGTGAGGATTGGTCCTAATCATTTGACAAGTTGTGATGAGCCTTGGTGGGTTTTTAATATGCATAGCAGCTTGTGAGTGAGGCATTAGTTTGGGTACAATAAGTAACCAACCTGGTATGATCGTTCCACCCCTTCTCTCTTCTCCTTTTTCTTTTCTTTATTTCTTTATGTACATAGTTGTGGATATTTTAGGATTATGATTAGTAATCGAATTTTAAGGTGAAATTTGGGATTTGTTGAGCCGAGTTGGCTATGATCACCTTTGTTTATTTTGTGTTTTGTTGTATATGTTTTATTGTTGGTGGTGTATTTTGTTTTGTGAATATTTGTTAGTGCTTTTGGTTTTGTGTTTTGTTTAGTGGATTCATGGGTTTATATATAATGGGTTTTGGGTTCGATTGCTTGTATAATTGCTTTTTAGTGCCTTATTTACCACAATGAGGACATTGTGGAGTTTTGGTGTATAGGTGAGGTACCCACTTGTATATCTTTCAAAAATTTTTCAATTTTTGTATAGTTTTTTCTTTGTGTTAGGATTTTGTCTTTTGATTCATTTTGAGTTCTAATGGCTGGGTTGCTACCTATACACATCATAGAACACTTGTCTATAGAGTAGTTTCTGATTTTTCATAATAACTTCATCTCAAATGTATAATGTTGTGTCTATCTTTACACTTGAAGATTAACTCTTGGTGTTAGTTTGATTAAACTTGGATTAAGGACATTCTACTAGATTAGTCATCTTCTGGCTTTTCCTTTGAAAAAAAAAAGAAGAAAAATAGAACTGTGAGAGAAAGCTTGACTTCGATGCATCTATTTAGGCTTGAATAACCTTACACATCCAAATAAAAGCCCTAATTAGGAAAAAAGCCCAAATATGTGCTAAGTTGTTACTCTGGGAGTTTAAGAGGCCTAATATGCCAGGAATTGTCCACCTGAATGAAGGACCATCAGGAGACACACCAAAAAAAAAAAAAAAAAGGAGAGGGAAGAAAATTAAGGTGTGGTTGATCATCTAATAAAGGGAAGTTTATTAGCCAAGTGCGAATGGCCTTTTAGCCCAGTGCTAGTCTAGCATTAAGAATAATTACACTTTGCACAGAGCACCAAGGTATACATACCATGACAATGTGTGCGAGGGGTGAAAAGTGAGAATCGAAGGTGCATTCATATCCTAAGTGTCTTCAGATTCTGTTTTGCTTGTATATAATTTAGTAGCTAGTTTGCTAAAGTGATAGAATCAACTTTGATGTGCACATATTTCTCCATTACTTGTATATAAAGTTATGCTTTTGAAAAATATATAAAAGATTTTGTGGGTATATCTCCGGGAAACCCTCATGAGACCTCACTCATCCACTTAGGGGAACCAAGGGGTTTAAAGGATTTATTGCATATGCTAAATACAATTGTGATTCTTACGATAGTGAGTTAGGTTTGAGTTGGTTTGTTTGTTTTACTCAAGGAAAAGTAATGTCTTGGTATGTAGGTAATTGTTCAGGCTCAATATACGTGAATTTTATACCTTATTCTACCAAGATCTGCCCATACTGGTTCGTAAATTAAGTTGTTTATTAGTGTTTTATTAGTTTTATAGGTAATACAGATAATTGCTCAAATCATAGATAATAGGTGTGAATGTGATGAAAGTTTAGACACGTTAGCCCGAGATAACCAAGAAAGAAGGTCGGTTCAATGAGCGCAAAAAATGCTTGATATACAAGGAAGAAGAACAATTACAAAAATTTGGTATAGGTTACTAGCGCAAAATGGCATGGCCAAGCCAAAACCCAATTTTGGTCTATTCTTATCCCAGAATCAAGAAACTTTGTACTATTTGCCTGGCCACATGACACGACTATGCTAATTTCACTGATTCAGGGACTATATAAACCCCCTTCCCCAATTTGTGTAGGAGGTGAGGTTTTAAACTAAGTTTTAGATGTAGGGTTAGCTTAATTGTTAGAGTTGTCAAAGTAGTGTTCAGGACTAGATTAGTGTTTAGTTTAGCTAATATAGTGACATTTCAAGTATTGGATTCTCTTTCTATGTCATTTACTCTTTAAGCTCTTTAATTGAATGGTTACTTGCTCATTCTCTCTCCTTTACTCTTCTTTTTCAAGATTCCAACTTTCTTACTTTGGGTTCATTTGAAGCTTTAACGATGTTATTTACTTTTGAATCTTCTGTCATTTCTCTTCCTCCAATCTCCCTCTTTCTTATATCAAATCTCCATCTTCAACTCTCCTATTTCTCATTCATGTTACGGTTTGAAAACTCATTTTTAACAGTTTGAGTTTTTGGTTTACAATGGGTTAAATTAGGAGTAGTTAAGTTAGATTAGTGGGAATAAGTGGAGAATCCACCACTACAACTGTTTTCCTTGTTCCAACAATAGAGGCCAACTTCCGCTGTTAGATTCTTAAGCGGTTAAGGTACTCCCTTTTCTCTCTCTTCTATTAGCTATTAGATTTAATGCTTTCTCAGTTAAATTACATGTTTTGCTAGTTATTGTTAGTTAATATGATGTTTTGTGTTAATTGTGCCCCATTTTATACTAGCTTAATGAATTATATTTATATTAGGATTAGTGAGTAAGTAGTTCATTAATCATATTTGCTTACATTTATTGCTTTACTTATATTAGATTTGGGCTAAAATAACAAATGACTTGACTCAAAACCACCCTAGACAATGATAAATTTGCATCCTTACTCCCCCCTATAGTATCCAACAGGCACCATAAGAAACTGTGGCACTACCTGCTATAGTTGACAAATGACATGTAGCTCATATGGGCTAGTAAATATGTAAACATAAATGCATGTAGTTCACTTGGATTTTTCCTGGTTGATGCAATTGTATACGTAACTATTGTCGCTAATGATGTGTGTCCCTTTGTGTAAGTCAGAATTCATTAAGTAGATGGTTGTTTGCAACAAGAAGTTAATTTTTTTTAATAAATAGCATGACCTACTGTCATTTATGACTTCTCATAAATGTGGCTTTAAACATGCAGGAATGATATATAGAAAATTTTAAGTTTATAACATTTGATGTAATCACTTGTTATGGTTGTATGTACTAAAAAATAAGGTAAACTATATTTTTTACATCACCATAAGGAGGAAGATTTCTATGTTGGGGGTAAGCTATGTGAGATGGTGTATTTGGTTACGAATTTTGAGATTACCACAGTAAGAATGAAGTTGATGACCATTTAAAATACGAAATTGATGCGTTCCTTTTCCGTAACCCATGCTTCATTATACAGATTGCTACATGTGCCAACCACTCAACTATAGTACTTTATAGTTACCTTTTGAGACCATGCGTACATGATTGTAAGCTAAACATCTGACATTTACCACATTTAATTCCATCATATACCTAGGTGGAATGATATCTAAAACAAGGTAAAACTACCATTTCTACAACCAAAGAGAGAAAGTTTTCTTTGCTAAGAGAGAGTTATAAGAAAGGGTGTATATGATTATGAATGCAAGTTTACCACGCTAACTATGTAGCTCAACTTGTAAACTAAGACCAAATTATAGGTACATAATAAAATGTGCATTTTATAAAGGGGTGTTAGTACGATACTGAAAAGTGATGACATAAATATAGATTGAAAATGGAATGTACACATAACATGATGATCATGTTCGTCCAAACTAACATAAACTAAGAAGACGTTATATATCAAACAAATTGCCAAATGAGATGGGCAACGCTTGCACACATTATCCAAATAGTCGATAAAGCTTTTAATACTGCATCATTAGCATAATCCCTATAAACATCTAAGCAAATGTTACGCATAGTTTAATGAATGGATTTATGTTAAACACGAACATAAAATATGGAAATAAGGGGGCATACAATAAGGACACTATTGCCTTGACTACAAAACTTATGTGCATGGGTTCTAATATATGTGGTACCAAGAACACTTTGGATGAGTCCCATAGGAGATAAACACCACCAACAAAGCTGGGAAACTTTATAAAACCATGGTTCGTCCCGACCTTTCGCAAGATGCAATTCTATTTCCGACTTGTATATGAGTCACAACTATAATCTAGGATCCTGGGTTATTGCTACCAATCTTGTAAGAAACATGTCCGTGCAATTCCTCTATGATTCAAAGTAGCAATACATATCACTCATACTCCAGTTGTTAACTTGAGGAGGGAAGCCAATTCATGACTTGGTGACGAATGTGCTAATAGTGTACTTAATTCCATTGGCTTCGTTGAGGACTGTGGAAATGACGTCCTCATATGCCCCAACTCAACCTCTCGATATTATCTGCATATATGTGTCATCACTCAGCCATAGAACTCCTGAGTGAGATAATATTACAAATGTTCCTAGTTGAGTGATTTATGTGAGACGAATAGGTTTTATATCAAAGATTTATAACATGTCCTTCGTACTAATATGTGCAAGTCACAAAGCAACTTATCATCTTCCCATTCTAAGCTCTATCATTCTTTGATCGAATTACTACTGAACTCCCTCACGATTAAAATTTGTATTGGTACATGCATCTAATGTTTCGCAACTTTTAACGGGTGTAACCTTCGAAATCATCACACGATTTTATTGTGAAGTTCAAAGGGAATTATAAGGTAAGGTTGTCAATTAAATGTTAACCCTTAAGCCAACTTGTACAGTTATGGTTATAATATGAGCATTTACTAGCGTCAAGCCATTATCTATCTAATTATATGCAACACTTGCATGTGGGTAAGTGTGGGTCTATTTATTGATATTTAAATACATCATATATGAATATCTATCTGTATAGTGAACAATTGAAACATATCCACTCAAGTGGTTAGGCTAATGATTTACTTTTTCCTTTTTTTGAGTGGGTATAGCTTGCATGTTACGTTTATTTACAAACCCGAAATATCAGAAACTTGGGCTTTGTTAATGTCAAAGTGTCATGATGAATGTAATACTTCTTTACGCACTGAAATAGACATGTCTGGCTTTCCTTCTGCTCAATGTTTATGTGAAGATTGTATATGTTTTACAACCGATAGAATATCAATGTATGCTAACCACAAGATGACCACAATAAGATTAAATGTCCCTTAGGACTTTCACTAGTTAACCACATCAAAACATTTGTGAAGTAACGCATGTTAAGTACATTCAGATATTTCACTCACATGGAAGAGGAGCATAATGAACTTTGTACATTTACATAGCATAGGAAAAAGCACAGTCATTTGTTTAGTCCCTTAGAAAGGTTATTTACTGTGTATGCTAAATGTTTGTCCCCGAAAAATAATTACAATGTTATCAAAGGGGCGTGCCACTATTAAAGTTGTATCCAACTGCCATGATAATAGCAAACTTGAACAATATTCATTTGTACATAGTGGGACTGTACAACAAATTCATTACATTGATTGCGTTGACACTGAACGGGTAAAATTAGGAAGGATGGTGTGCAAAAATAATAATACTGCTCCCACAATAGCGTTAACATTGGTACCACTATTCATGCAAAAAGCCTTTGTGATAAGGTTTCCTTGATGACCATTTTGCCAACAACAAATATCCCCTTCAAGTAACATTCACGCATATACACACATAAAGCTTTATGAATGTTATTAGTTGAGGTGCAATACAACAACATACATGATGCCAATGAAAAAGATGATAGGTTTGTACTATCCGCTAGCATACAAGTAATGTTGGAAAGTTCTTGATTCCTATGCTAAGTATGTCAGCCAGGCAAAAAACTACAAAAAGGTACCTTAACTCATGTGTAAACTATTTTAAGGTCGTTTGGTTTTTAAAAATAAATTTGAAGTACCTTAAATAATTTAGAAATTATTTGTATGGCCCAATTTCATGCAGCGACATTAGCATTCTAATTCTTTGAGAGGTTATGTGAATTTGAGCTTTTGAAATCTGATAATGCCCTTGAATAAAATCTACTCCCCCCCCCCAACAATCAATTGTTTAACTCTGTAAATATGCCCCAACATTCTTCTTTCTCCCTACATTCTTCCTTCCCCCTTTCTTCCCTCTGCTGTTCCCCTATTCTATGCCCAATGCTACTGTTGCTGTCTAATCTCTATAACTGTAAGTTTTTTTTTTTTTTTAAGGCCATGCCTTCCTTACTCTGACTTGTTAATATTTTAAGTTTTTCCTTTAATGTTTGATGAAAAAGTTGGAAGATGTGAATATTTTATTGTTGTATTTTTTACAAGGAAAGGCAAAAAAGTTAAAATATGAGGAACATCATCCTAAAGGAGCAATCAATCAAGTGATTTTCATGATGAAGACATCTGCTGAAGATGTCATATGTAAGGAGCAAAGAACGTATCCTATTCGAGCCAAAACTCAGGAAGGGAATACATAAAATGCTTACAGGTGTGACAAGTTTTTGAAGTGGGTTGACAATGACAATGGCACTAAGAAGAGGATTATAATTATGCTTACTGAAATCAAGAACGAGTGCTACGTTCATCAAAAAGGGACAAAGTACTGTTTACATGCTTATATGGAATTATTGTAGCACTTAGCATTTGTGTTGATAGTTTGAAGTTCAATTGCTGATATGAGGGAAGTTATTTATATATTCTTATGTATTAGGAATGGAATGCTTGAAATTCTAAATTGAATTATTTTAATTATATACTAATTAAAGGCATATTAGAACATATTATCTTCGTTAAACTAGAACAACAAACTAGTGTTTCTTGCATAACAAGTTAAAAAATTATAAGTTGTCACAAGTCTTATATTATAAAAGTAAGAAACAAAATCATCAAGCATCATAACTCTGATGGATATAATTTTAACACCACAAAATATAGCTTAACAAAGACGTTAGCTGATGCCTCTTTGGCCTACCCTAACATTTTCAAACCCTACCCTCTTTATTCTCTCTGAGTTTCCTCTTTCTCTTCTCTAACAATTTTCCATTTTCATCTCTTAGTCTCCTACAATTTTCAACATTATGGCCTAGCTACTTGTATGTTTTGCACTTATTTTTGACTAGAGGTGAAAACAAAAAAAGGGGTTATTAGTTTCATAATTTAGCAATGTAAATAAACCATAAAATGAGGTGAAACTTATACTTGATGGTTCCAGACCCCATCACTCAGTGTGGCATTTTGTTATGACTGAGATTCTGATCAAGGGGTATATAGAGACTCTCTTCTTCAATGTTCTAGTGGTCTTCCTTTTTTTAAGCATATGCGAGGTCTAGCTCAGACAAATTCTTTTTCTCCTACATTTATAGAGCTAAAATAGGCTGAACAATATAGTTGTACAATTTCTGTATTTCTCCACAGTGAAGCAATCCTCAACATAATCCTATAACTGCTACTTCATCCTAAAGATGCACCTTCTAGCATGTTTGTAAGGGATCAAAGTGAGTTGCTAGCTTTAACAACCAGAAAACCCGTCTTACAACCTCAGCATGAACTTGGTATGCCCTTTAGCCACATTAAATTTCCCTTGCCCTAGAAGTATTAGGTTTGTGCAGTTTTCACCCTCCATCTCTAACAATCTCAACTTCTTATGCATATATGGGAAAAGCTTACCATTTCACTTTTGTGAATTTTCAGGCCTCTTAACAAACCTACTATAAATGAGTTTCCTTATTTCCTCTAGCATGGTCAAGATGGTCAAACCGCTAAACTTCATAATTGTATTAATGAAACTCCCAACAAGGCTGTTGGAGTTGTCATCACATTTGAGGTTTGTGTCCAACTTAAACTAGCCCACAATTCTAACTACTCATTGTCTCTAAGCCAATGATAAGCGGTAGGGCCTTTCTTCTAATTTTTCCCATAGCCTTCTTATGTACAAATAGGGCATAGGGATTTGCAACAATGTTTATCAAAAAAGACATGAAGCCCTGCACCTCATAATAAACAAAAGCAGTGTGTTTAAGTTCATAGAAAGGCATAAGACCATCATATGAACTCTCACAAGTATATTTTGTCAATACTTGATATAATGTGGCATACCTGGATGAAGTGAAGCAAAATTCTTACAGTAACAGATGACACATATTCTTCTAGAAGCCGTTGGCATAACACTTCTTAAGGCCTTAATAATTCCCTAAACAGAAAGGATAAACAAGTGAGGTTGCTTTCCTAAATATAAATGATTAAGAAGTTAGCAAACAAAAAACATAGGCTTAGCTTGTTTCTGTCAGACATTATGGTGTATCCAGACTAGTTGTCAACTGTATCAAGTGCTGTTATTAGGCTATTGATTAAAAAACCCACTTCTCCTCATTTTCCTGCTCAATAACTACATATGCAAATAGGAGCTATCTGTTAGTGCCTTCGAAAGCCATTAGAGTAAGAAGCACTCCTCTATAGGCCCCTCTGAAATGGCATACATTTATCCCAATTGAAGGCATACAGAATTGTCTGAATGCAGCGTTTGAAGAACCAACATATATATACATGTACTTAAACATTTGATTTTTAGCAAGCCCTTAATTAATCCATGTTATGAATCTAACAAATCTAAGATTTTTATCTTTGAACTCCTTTATATAGTGTGCCAAGAATTAGTACCCTTCCTCATGTTTGCCATCAATAACATCATTCATCATTCTCCTTTCCCTTTAGCATGTTATCTCTAGAATATGAATGTCATACTGCCTTACCATAGTTTCTTATATTCCCCTGACATCCATTTTTAGGGAAGATATGAAGTAAGGGAGAAGGTATTTACTAACCAAGAGAGTCGTGGCCATCCTATTTTGGTTAGGCCTCCCACATATGTGCCTTTAACTTTGTGATTTCACCATCTACGTATTTGCTATAATGAATTCTCCAAGTACATTCTACATTGTTACATTTTTTAGTGTACCTAGTCTTTTCGTTCTTTATCTTCTGTAATGTAAAGCCTTCCTGAATTCAGAATTCCCCCATGATTGTAAGCATGTCTTCTTTGCATGTGAGAATAAGACCAGGCAATTAATTGATTTTACCATCCCTATTTCTAGTCTATGGGGTTCCTTACCACATTCTCCTTGCCATTTTGTTGAAAACTAGATCCTTATCTCCATCACTATCAACAACTTATATCCTAACTGCATCCTTTGTTCAACCTGAGCTTTCATTTGCTCATGATATCTAGAATCTCTACTAAAGGTCTCTTAATCCAAAGATACATCTTTGTTATCATTAACATCCTTAATCTCTACATCACTCAATAAAATCCTCATCCTAACTATCACCATTATAAGGTTGATAGTCATTAAAATATACAACAATAACCCTATCACTCTAAGCATGATCCCCAACAATGGACAATTTAGCCTCACCAACATCATCCTACTCATTATCCTCAACCTCCTATTCAAGTTCTCCACATTAGGGCAGCCAAAGCGAAGGGATTGAATAGTGATAGGCTTTTGAAGGTGTTGGCACTTCTGGTTTTTTTTAGGATTAGAAGTTCTTAGTGCTAATGATGAACTTTTTGAGGTTTGGTGGGGGTAAGGGTAGCAATGAGGTGGGTACGAGGTAGGTTTAGTAATAACTTCACCCAAGTCCCATTTTTCAAATTAATAACTATACCCATAGACACTAGGTATAGGGAATATACGGGTTTTATTCGGGTATATATAGACAAAAACTGAACTTATTTTGTATCCGTATTCGACATCATATAGCTAATATGTCACATTAATTCCAAACTTCCAATAGTATATCATGTCACACCAAATACACCTAGAAGTTTTCCAATCAAAGTAGTAAAGTTGTACTTAATAGTTATAATATCTAATAAAATCTCCCACCGGATCTTTGAATATAATACAATTGAGAGCAACTAGCAAAATATCTAAGTATAAGTAACAACCTAGAACTTTAGATAAATAGGTATAGGTTCTATATGGGGTGGCACGAGTATATGTCGGGTTTTGATCAAACAGGTATAGGGCAAGTACGACCTATGCCCATACTCATATCTATACCTATATCCATTTTAGCAATACTCACTCCATACTTATTTTTTTTCCATTTCAACACCCATACCCATATTCATTGGGGTGGGTTTTGTAAGTTCAAGGTGGGTATGGGTTTTTTTTTTTTTTTTTGGGTGCCCTAGGTGGGAATTGTACTGGGTTCAACAAGTTTAAAGTTAGGTTTGGTGCCAACAAGTTTGGTTAAGGATGATCTGACAAGTGGTTTTAAGGGTTTAATTTTAGGTTACACAAGGATGAATCTAGGGTTAGAGTCAAATTCGATTAAGGATGATCTATTTCTTAGATTGGATGGCTTGGGATTGGATTGCATAAGGTTGGAGTCAGGTTTTTTTAAGGATTATATAATATGTGGTCATGATGGGTATGGATCATCAACAGTCTTTGTGCAATGAGATTTGGTTTAGGTTGAAGGTTTACTAACTAGTAGATACTTACAAGAGTTAAACTTTTATTTAGATTGGGTTGTTGGGCTTCCTTTTGTAGTGGGTATTGGTGAGGGAGTTGACATGGGCTTTGCTAAGAATTAGTCTATGAGACATAAGTTTGCCAGGTGGGACAATAGTGTTCACAATCAAACTATCTACCCATGTGTTTGCTTGACTTACAGTCAAATCATCCTTACATTCTCCTTATTTCAGTAGCTATTGTTTTAGACAAGGGTTGTGCAATTGATACAGAGACACTAATTTTATTAAGGCTTTGAATATGATTTTGGTTCTTATAGGAATTCTTCATATAATACATGTAAATGACAATACACTTTTCTTTTCATCTTCCCAAAAATTCATTAACCTTACCCAATCATCACCAATATTCAAAGGCCATCTCCCATTTCCTTATTTTGGGGATGATATCTAGACCCAGCATACTTAGGGAAATCCATCTCTAACTCCTTAAACTTTGCCCTAGTATCTGTATACAACTCAATACAATTATACTTCTCCATCCCCACATCCACAATTCTAATAGTTTGATCCATGTAATAAACCACTAAATTCCTAATGTGCTTACTCTGCTTGGAACAAAATATCAAGGAATTATAAATTTTTGCAAATAAGCATCAAAAGAAAACTATATAAAACACCATCAGCATCATCTAAGGTAAAAAACTTTCAAGCTTACATTTCAATCACCATACTTAATTCTTTAACATTTCATTTACAATTTTCACTTTTCTAAACTATTTCACCAAACCTTGTAAAATCATATGCATATCTTATCAAGATACATACTCAAATTTGATCATCAAGGAAATGAAAATTTTAATAACTTCAATGAAATTAAGACTACATATACCATTTTTAACTTTTAGTCACATCCTCCTACCTTCTTGTTCCTCGTATTTGATGTTTTCTTGCTCCTTTGAAAGTAATACTTAGTCTGTGTAGAGATAGAAAAAGAGAGAGAGAGAGAGAGAGAGAGAGAGAGAGAGAGAGAGAGAGACTACACTTACAATTTGATGTTCATGTTGATAAGCAAAATGGCAGGGGAGGGGCGGGTGAGAGCAATCAATGCATTTTATTTTTCATTTTTAAATTTTTAGTTAATCACATTAAGAAAACCTCTTGGGAAGCCTTTTTTGCATGGTTCACAAGGGTGTTTAAGTCCAGATACATCTTTGTTCTAGCCAGTATCAAAATTGGACTATACACATAGTTTTCAAATTATTTAACGCACCCCAAATTTTAGTATTTAAAACCGAGCAGCCTTGAAATAGTTTACACATAAGTTAGGGTACCTTTCTATAGCTTTTTGTTGACCAAGAATTTTCTCTTTATTGATAGATATCCTTCTACTTGAAGCATATGTTCTCTATATTTAGGGCAAGTAGACCCATGTATATTATCACAAAGACTCCACATGCACACCATAGTGGTTGAAAGTAAGTTAGACATATCTATCCTATAACAACATTTTCTACTTTCAGTATCCTTGTTTAATATGTGGTCTTTGTACTTGTTTTGTTATGGACATGAAAGATGACTAATATCCTGATTGAGAATATTTGTACACAAGTGAATAGCTAAGTTTTGCGCATTAGATATTAACATTATAGATGTAGAACAAGGTGGTAAAATTCAAACCTTAGATTATTCAACACTTAATTGCACAATGAACTAATCATGAACATTATGTTGGTCACTAACTTGGTTTACCGATGATGAAATATAGCCGATTGCATATCCTTGCTTCAAATTTGTAGCCCTGAGCATCTAGTGTTTAACTCCTACACGTACACACTAAGTTGACGGTGCAAGCAACAATTAACTTTAACCATGGTGTGAACAAAGACAATGAATTGATTCATGATCTCTGTCAAATATATGTTTGTTGATTACATTAGTCAAAGTGTAAATGATAGTGAAGAAAATGCAAAAGATAGTGCATTACCAGTTCATACTAGTGATGAGAAAACCTAATGACAAATAAGAATGGGTAATCGTCATAAGCATTACCTACCAATTCATAAGCCTTTACAAATATTGAAATTACAACATCATCTTGGGTACATAAACTGACATTCATGGTGAAGGGTAGTGTAGTAGCCAATTGTAAAGCCATTAACACAGTATTCCGCAGCCTTGTCCCTCAGACCACTGTGTGACACAATTTTCACCAAGCACTACACATCAATCATGCAAATTTTGTATGCTCCTTGTCCACTTAATGTCACTAACATGCATCAGTCAATTGGAAATTAAGTTTTGATTTTTAAACTTGACAATTGGAAATAGGTGGGGGTACGTAGGTGAGCATGCTATGTGGATCATCATCAACAATTCAGCAGTTAATAGTCCAAAGGCTTCCTAAATGACTTGGACAATTTGCGAACATCACAGAGCAACTACTTCTCTTCAGGAGACGACTTAGTAGCAAGTAGTTGCAAAGAGCTTAATATGTTTAAAAAAATCAATCAGTTTATATGGTCATCTAGAACCCAATACAAATTTAACCGACTAGACATATTCTGTATATCATGTTCAAATAACCAAGAACAACAACAGCAAAAGTTCTCCTTCAATGCATAATGTTCATAGCATTATCTATACTCTCATATTCCCGTAGATGTGAGATAGGGGGACTAGTACTAGCGTCGTCAAGGTTATTAGGTTAATGTTACATATCAGATGGTTGATTTCCACCGCTGCCAACTTTGCCCCAGGTTGCATGTATTTAATTTCTCCTATTTCAAAAAAAAAAAAAAAATAACCAACACAATAACAAATACCCATTACAAACAAAACTATCTCTAAACATTCACGGCAAGTACCGCACATTGTTCTCAGCACTCTTGCTTGCTTCCAACTGATACAAGGTGCTGCACCTATTACAATATTTCAAAATGTATATCTATATCATGCATAGTTATTTCACATAAGCTCAGCTTTTTCTCCTTACACAATACAAATTATATGTTATTTATGAAGTAGTTATGGCATCATGGTGGTTTACCAAGGACAAAATGTTTGCATACGCAGGTGGACTAATGTCGCAATGTGGATATATATATAAATCACTATAACTAAGCTCTAAGTGAGCATTAACAAGTTATTCCCTAGTCAAGTTCTCACTAACAGTCTACACGACTTCTTTGCTCAACCCATTTTAGACCGAAAGCAAAAACAACTCCCTTAAATTTGTCTATCGGCAACCATATTTTACGAGGATTTCCCTCTAACCCTTTTAGTAAAATCAAACTTGCAGCAGTAGTATTTGTTAAATTTTACACCTATTGAGGGATGCTCCCTCCTTGGGAGGGTTTGGCTTCAAAAGCATGAAGGGTAGCTGGTCCTTTCTCTAGGGTGTTTTGTGCACTAACACTATCAGAGGCCTCAAGGAGAACATTAGCTATAACCTATCCTTCATATTAAAACCAAAAGCCAGCAGATATAAGTGCCCACCCTATCATAATAATTTTCATCAATGAACAAGGTGGATACACTGATATAATATGTAATCTTATGTCCAGATTCTAAGCATTTAATAAGCTCTAATAGACAAAAAAAATCCATTCCATTGGAGCTTCTCATCACAAACCCTTACATATTCATTCGAATTTTTGGCATCACCACTGGACGACTTTTAATCAACTCATTGAGGGTGTGCATTAGGGGGGTGGCTAGCATCAATCGCAGTGGCTTCTACTTTGCTGTTGGTTTTTTTACTATCACATTTGCGAATACTCTAGGCAAAGGTACCACTGTCATGTCCATTATAGGAAACAACTAATGAAAATTATGGCATCTAAATCCAAAGCAAATAATGACAAGCATATTCATTATTGCCCTTTTTTGCATTTTTCCTAGTTGAAAATTTTTCTGTGGTAGTTTAACGAATTTTATATACGGAAGAGATTATCTTATAAATCAATATTTTCTCATAAAATCAGTGAGTTATTTATTCCCTCCTCATAAGGTTGTTAAAATCAATAACCATGCTTTAACCCCCTAGCATCCATAGTTGTAACCAAACACTTTCCAAATAAATGAGATAGAACTATTTTTATGAAATTATTTCATTCCACATGGGTTACTCCATTACTATAAGCCAATTTTATTTTTCTATTGCCTAAAAGATTTCATCATTATTTTCCCATCTTATGTATTTTGTGTGTTCAAATTAATGTTCTTTAATTACAATTGTTTTGATTGTTGAAATCGTCATCCTCTCCTGTATCTAACATCTTCTCTTGCATATCCACTTTCTGCATCTTTGTCTCATATTTGTTGCACTCTTTGTTTTCCTTTTTAATCAGTCATTGGTGTTCAAACCATTACTGCTATATTTCCTCCACCAAAACTATGATTATGGTATTGAATCCAAATAAACAATTGCTTCATGATGACATTAAGACATAGAGTCTTTTTTTTTCCTATGATAAGATACAGTCGTAAGCTGTAAGAAACTTTAATGAGTTGTAAAAAGCCGTAAAGACATGTAAGAATTGTAAGAAGTTGTAAGAAAATATAAAAAATTGTATGAAAATATAAGCATACGTATAAGCATTTGTAAAATTATTAAAAAGTTGTATACATATTAATTTTTAGATCTACATATGTCATTGTTGGTCTTTAATGCATGATTTATGAAATATGTTATTTCATAAAAATAAATTACATGTAATATGTCAATGATATTAATGAAATTAATTTTAAACCTTCACTAAATAAATTATTTTTTTAACTTACAGGTCCAAACAAATTTTGATTGTTGACAATCACCTTCTAGATGAACAAAGATAATAGTGAAATAGCATAACTTATGATGATAAATGTTTTAATAAGATATTTAAATAAAATAAAATAAATATGAAACAACAAATTTATAAAAACACATATGTTCTGAAGTTGAGTTTTTGTTTTTAACATTAATTTCACCTATCTATAAGCAAATTAAAAAATTCCCTTCAATTAAAATAAACCTTTGCAGATAAAATAACAAGTTTTCTCAACAAAACTGAATAAAACTCTTAAAATTAAAAAATATTTAAATTTAACAAATTAAAACTAATATTTTTAAGATAAAATTATCAAAAAATTATAAAAATGAACCCCTCAAAATTTGAAGCTGGAAATCATGAAATATAAAAACTTTGCAAATAAAGATGGTTATTGTTTTTGGAATTTTATTGTTTTGGTCATAAAAGAGAGAGATGAAAAAATATAAGCATTTTGAACCTCATAGATCAAGATAGATATGAAGTAGCCGAAATACTTTAGTCACATACAACTTGGCCCTTCTCACACATGATTCGCGATGAAACTCAAACATGAATGAAACATTTTCATTATAATTTCAAATACATGTTTATTTATTTTTTCTGTACTTCTTTAACAATATGAGTCAATGCAACACATAGGTTCCTTATGTTACATTTATTAAACAAACATCATATTTATCATAATAGTTTTAAACTAATATGTTTATAAAGATATTATTTCATAAAAATATCTACAAATTATTCATATTGACAGTATATAAAAAAATATTATGTTTACACAAATATTATACACATTGAACAAACATGATGAAAAAAATGACAACTAGATGTCATAAAACATTTATCATAAATTAACTGTATCATAAACAAGTACAAAAAATATACAGTGGAGAATATTGTGGCAAAGAACATTTAAAAAGATATAAGGAGATGTACGAAGATACAAGAAGCCATAAGAATTTGTTAGAGTTGTAAGGAGTTGTAAGAAGCTGCAAGCTATAACATTATAGCTCATTGTTGTGCAAAATAATAGGGTTATAGCCATTCAAGTTTCATGTATGGAAAGGTAGCCACCCGCTTCAAATCTATGTCTTTTCATTCTTTTTATGTTTATAATTAACAAATGCATATTTTCAGGTATGCATATATGTAGCAACAATATGCTAAACATATAAGGCTACTCACATCAAGCATGCGATAAAGAATCTCCCTATGGTAGATAATTGTTGGGTTTTTAGGCATTAAAAATTAGCAAATTATAGCAATTCCCACCTGAGCAATAACAAACCTAACTCATCCAAACTATTCCCTCACCCGAAAACCTCCCTAACCACCACCTGAGCTGTAGGGATGGCTTCTATGAGGGTTGTTGCTAGTCAAGCACCCTTCTCTTATTATTAATTTGCTCTTTAATTTTCTATTTCTTCCTACTTGTCTTTCTTTTCCATCTTTAAGTGTGCCTAGGGTTTAGTCCTTCCACTTGGGCATTAATCCTATTTTCCAAACTGCATCCCCAAATTTTATAAGTGCAACCCTAAATTGAGAAGAAACAAAGGATATGTAGAGATTTGGACACGGTTCACAGTTTGTACGGGTCATAAAATTGGCAATTGCGTCTTATCAAACTCGGGTTGTGAAACCCCAGCTTTACTTACAAACTTTTCTGAGGACCAAATTAGGAATGAATTTGATGAAGATGTGAGAAAGTCGACCATGGAGATGAACTTCCCCTGAGAGGCATTGGTTAAATCGAAAGCCTTGAAAGAGCAAGGAAACAAGTTTTTCAGGTGGAACGCCTTTTGATGTGCTATTCATAGGTATGATAAATTGCTTTAATATCTGCGTATACCTATTCTGAAAATTGAGGATGATGCCAACTTAATGGAGGTAGTGGAATTTCGATTAGTCTGCATATAGCTATCTATTGGATGAAGTTGAATGAATTTTAGTTAGCTAAGCACCAAGGTGATGTGGTGATGAAAGTTGATCTATTTATGTTAAAGCCTGATTTTGAAGAGCTCAAGCATTGTTGAATATGGGAATAATGGAAGACGTTCATCAAGATCTACATTTTGTTATTAGATTTGAACTTAATAATGAAGAATTAAGGAGGGAATTAAGTAAGGTGGAAGAAATGTGCAAAACATCCCATAGAAAAAAAAATCCCCTATTAAGGGGAGTCAGAATAATGGTGATAAGTTTACTATGAGTAAGTTGATAAAATGGTCATTGACCCTCTGAAAATACATTCTTTACCTGTACACGATGCACCCTCAATTGGTTGTGCTAACCTTAAGCTTGTAAACCCCAATAAGTGTACTTCAAAGTATCATTTGGAGATGACCTACCACCAAGCTTCAGAGCCATGCCTAAGCATGATGAGAGTAGATAGGACATTGAGCTAAAGGAGTAAAGAGATATCCCTTTAAATAAGTGAACTAGCCACAATTCAAATAATAGTGAGATGACTAAGAAAATGCAAGAAGGGCATAGGACTACTTGGTAAGAATTAACTGAGGGAACTATTGTAAATTAAAATATGACTAAAGATGAAGAAAAACCAAGAGCTAGTCCTTGTAACGAACACAACATGGATCTGAATATGTGGAGCATAAACTCATATTCCACGTTGATTGTTATGTCATGCATAAGGGAAAGTGAATCCATCAATATTAATATGACTTTAGCATTTTCTTCAAGAGGTGTATCTCAATTTGCAGAGATTAAATTCTTGCCTTTGAGACGGAACAAAAAGAATGCCCCTTTAAGATCTTTTTGACTATCACAAACTGCTTATAGTGAGATCGAGCACAGAAATAAGAACGAGGTTTTCGACAAACACTAAATCATCAAGACCAAAGATATGTGTTGTGTGTGATGATCACGGACAAAGCCCTACAATCAATGGATTGTAGTTCTCAGTTAAATGCCACTGTGGACAAAGCAAAGGGAAACAACAAAGTAGAAAGAAACCTCGAGTAGGGGGGAAAAAAAGAGTAGTGTGCTAAACATCAATGGATCAGTCAAAAGGTTTGAAGTCAAATCATTTAACTCTAAGTCGTTTATATTGTGCAGAGAGGAATGCAAAAATGAAAAAAGACTAAAATGATGGATACGCAACGATGGTCATCAAACTGACCCAATTAATATGATTAAAGCTTATGTGGCAAGAGGAAGTTTGAAGTATCAAGTCTAGTAGAGCACAAGCTGATACTCAAGAAGTGAGTTGTTTGTTAATACGAAGAAGATAGGGTTGTAATATGTTTGGCTACAATGTCAATATGTTCCCTAAATAATAGAAGTAGATATAGTTTAACTTTATGCTTAGCAACTTTTGTCTATTCTATAAGTATTTTAATATTCTATTACCTTGCTGACCAAAAAAAAAAAAATACTATATGTTCATACCACAAGGATTTGTATTGAACACCCCTCCCTTAAAAAAAAAATTTCTTTTCAGATGAAGAGAAAAAACCATGAATGTTGGAATGTTAAAAAAGAAAAATGATCCCCATTTTGTCAAGTTCTCAATCCTATGAATTCAATGTTCGAAGACTTATTTCCACCACTAAAATTAACCTCGAAATCAAACAATGGTATACTACCTAATCAATTAAGGTAAACGGACTTCATATCTGACAGTATGTATTTTATGTCATCATTTAAGACATAAACTTCATTACTACATGCTCTATTATCCTTCCGTCCCCTTCCCTTATGAAATTATCTTGTTATCGATTTTCAAGAATGCAGTTGATGTTGGTTTAATGTTTACTTACCTCTTTTTATTTCATATCATGCATCATATGAAACATTAACATCCTTATAATAGCTTCAACATTGCCTTTATATCCATGATGTCCTTAAGAATTTATTGACAAACTAGGCAACAATATAGAAGAAACTTTAATTTATAACTTCACTATTTTACATTTAATTAGTAATTCCTTTTCAGGGTTATGTTTTGGTTAATCTTATAAATTTTCAATACAACAACAATAGTTATCCTACCATGAATTTAGACCTGGCAAAAATTGACCCGATCCAAAGACACGATACGGATTCTCAATTCGAATCTGAAATAAATAGAACCTGAAAAACTCATAAATTTTTGGGTCAAACCCAACTCGAACCCGAACCCGCCCGCTTGACTCGAATATTACATACTTGCTTTTTATTTTCTTTAATTTTTTCCTCTTAACAATAATGGTTTTTCATTATATAACGAATCTTTTAGAAGGATGCTATACAATTATCACATCCCTTCGCAAATTTGACAATGGATGCCGTCTTTCCCATAAAATAACGTCATATACAATTTATAAATGGTCCAATTTTAGAAAATGGCCATCAAACAACTCTAATATAAAGAAAAATAATTTAGAATTAGATAAGTATTGAAAATGTGCGAGTCATACCGTTATATTCTTGTAAAATGAATACGTCTCATTGCATTTTAAATAAGATTTTCTATAATAATCTAAAATTTTTATTTTATAATTAATAGATAATTATAATATCCTACACGTATATAATATTCTTTCATTTGGATTCCTTCTAAGTGGTCTTAAATCTGATGCAATATTGGGCAATGGACCAACTTATGTTCGTGTTACGATCAACTTACTAATAAAGCATTCCTGATTAGGTAATGCTAGGTGAATTAACAAAATATTAAATTATTAAATGGGCTATTAACGAGTCGAACCGCTCCGACTCGTTAACATGCTTTAGATGGGCCAACCCATGAATGACCGACTAATTATTAATATTTTAATATATGGGCCAACGCATCCAAACGTGACTCATTGCCCACCCCACATGAATTTCATATATCATGTTGAAAAGTTTGGATATTTTTGATATCCTTTGAAAAAATTACAATTACAATCCTTGTTCATTAAATACAGGCAATTTTAAACAATAAATATGCCGAATTTTGATTTGAATAAATAAAGAAATAATTCACTAAAAAAGCGCTTCAAACCCGTTGGGTTGATCCGAAAACCGTAAAACTGAAATACGCTCGCCCGCATTTTTTCTAACCCGAAATACCCCCGACCCGTATTTTGCCCGAACCTAAATACACCCGACGCGTATTTGACGCACCCGCCCGAATTGACAGGCATAACCATGATAAACAATTACCAAATCACATGTTTAATAAAGTAGTATAAGACAATAACAATCGTTCTATCGGAGCTTGTCATCACAAGCGATTACATGTCATTAGATTTTCTCAATATGTACTGTAGGTAAGTCGCTCAACTTATCAAGGATGGTGTCGACATAGGGGCATTGGCAATGGCAGCATCAATTGGAGTGGTTTTTCTTGCCTATCATTTGTTAGAATCCCATTGTTCGGGGTCCAAATGTGCGAATTTTATACTCCCATGCTACCTAGACTTAGCCCAAATAATTGGTAAATTAGGTTATTTATTTATGTTTTGTTGGTTTTGTAGGTAATAAAGAAAATTGCACAAAAGGTGAATAATCCATGCAAAGCATGCCAAAAGTTAGGCATGTTAACTTGCAAATCATCGAGTGTAACTCGGGATAACTATGAATCAAGGTCGGGTTAATAAGTATAAAAATTGTGAGAGAAATAAGGAAGAAGAACACTACAAAAATTTGGCATGGGCTGTCAGTGCCAAGTGGTATGGGGTGCCCATACCAAATAGCACGGTCGTACCAAATCTTTTTTTTGTTGGCCTATTTCTGTGCAGAATTCCAGAAACTTTACATGGAGTGCCCATGCCATGTGGCACAACCGTGCCACCCCCTATCCTGCCCTGCTTCTATTGTTGGCTTCCAGAGGTTTGGCACAGTCTGGTCGTGCCACTTGGTGCAACTGTTGCAAACCTACTGCATCTGAACTATTTAAGGCCTCTTGCCCTTTTTTGTAAGGATCTAATTTTTATGTTTTATGATAGGATTTAGCTAGGGTTTAGCAGAGATTAGTGTAGATTTGCTTTTATTTTGTAGTCACATTTCAAAAGTAATGAATTTTTGATGCAATTAGCTTTCTTTCTCTCTCTTTAATCTTCATTTTCATCCAAGTTCTTACTTTGTTGGGTTTGATTTACTAGTCTAATGCCTAAGTTTACACGATTTTGTTTGTTGATGGATTGAAATTAGTGCCTCCATTTCGTATTCATCTTTCTATTCTCTTATCTACTCTTTCATTCTCTTTCTTCAAGAATGCAAATTTTAAGCTCTTTCTCTCTTCTCCATCTTAGGATTTAAAAACTCATTTTCACAAGTTTAAGTTTTTAGCTTCAATGGTTTAGATTAGGAGTAGTTGAGCTAGATTAGTAAGAATAAGTAGAGAATTCACCCCAATCATCATCCACTTGCTTCCACAATGGAGGCCAACCTCCATTATTGGAGTTTCAAACTTTTGAGATACTCTCCTTTCTCTCTCTTCCCTTAATTGGTAAATTTAATGCTTTCTTAGTTATTTAGATGCTTTGCTAGTTTTTACTAGTTAATATGATATTTAGGATTGGTTTTGTTAATTATGCTTCGTTTAGTTTAGTTTAGTTTAATTAATCATGTTTAGATTAGAAATTAGAATCAGTGAGTAATTAGTTTTGTCAATTATGCTTGGTGACATTTATCGTTTTTCCTCGATTAGAGTTAGGGTTAAAAATAATTAGTGATCTGATTTCCACACCGCCCTAGAGAATGACAAATTTCTACCCTTACTTCCCCCTCAAAAACTACATCAACACCCATCATCACGAACACTGTGGGCATAAGTACCAAGTTTATGTGCACGTACAAAACAAAATATGAAAATAATCACATATTATCCCGAAGTAAATAATAACAACCCTATCATGACATGCTATTTGAAAGAAAAACTACAGCATTTTGCATAACTTATCAGACACTACGTCAACACCTGAATGGTTCACTAAATGGAGAAATGACTCAAACTAATTGTTGCACTACTTATCATTCTATATATAAGAGAGTACACGGTGGTTGTACTCACATGTTCTTCCAAAATTATCTTGGGTGGAGAAGCAATGACCTCTACAACAATTTTGATATCGTTTCCCTTGTTCGCTTGTGGAGTTCCACCAATGGTGCCCTTTGTCGTATTACTCATATTATTCACATCTTCAGTAACTTCCTAACAGAAAACATCGACCAGTGAATACATGTGACTTCATATACAATTTATTGGCGTCCAATGCAGTTGATAAGCATTCTTGACAATAGGTTCTGTGAACAAGAATGAGCTCATTTTCTTCTTATAGTTTGCCAAGTCTTATGCCCACAACATATATACCTCCAGTGGATAAATGACATTGTTGCCTGTTAATGATCGCAATTATTCTCATGCAGTTTGCCTCTTTTGTCAGGTTTTAAATGTTCACCAAGTACATATTGTTTGTATACACAAGTTGACTAAGCCAAGAAATTGGATGGACATAGACATTTATGATAGTTAGAATGAACATAATCCATTATCAAATTTACTAATCATGCACAATTTAGGCCACAAAGTCTAACAACATTTAAGTGTAAGCATAATTATAATCAATTTTGTGACAATTTCTTATATGCAATCTTTACCTATATTGATATAGGCTAAATGAATTCAATAATAGACAACTCCAATCACTTTCTCATATGTACAGGTACGCTACATAAATTCACTCCTTAGTGGTGTCTTATCAACTTCTCTATTCTCCTGATTACCATTGTACCAATCATAATACCTTAAGTATCTTTTATTAAAACGACTTTATTACAAGGGAACATTATGGTAACTGTTAGGTTTGGGGAGTAGGCAAGAGGCAACGAAAGAGGGCTATATATGCCTGGGCGAACTAACATAATACTACAAACAGGTAAAAATGATGTTTCAATTTTTATAAAATCACCCTATGATGAAGCCTATGCTCCCAATCTGTCTAGCTGGGGGCCTAATAGGATCAACCCTTAATTTGAGCCTAAAAGAAGAGAATATCATACTTTAAAGCTATCTATCATAGCCCATGATCGTAAAAGTAGCCCATACCCCGGTTGGGTTATAAAGGAACCCGAGCATCCTAGTTTTTCTCCACTGCATCCAAAATGCATCACAATTGATATAATTTTATCTAATAGGTAGCTAATTTGATAAAATTTTGACAAGAGATAATTCAACATCTTTTTGCTTTTTTTAATTAGTTTGTTTTTATCCTTTAGGCGCTATAAAAGGAGCCCTCCCCTTAGGATTAAACAGACCAAAATTTGAGAGAAATATACCAAAATTTGAGAGAAACATTGATAGCAGAAGCATTAAGAGTGAGAAATTGATTGACTAGAAAAGAGGTGTCATTTTGTTAGGTTCCCAAGTAGAAGTCATACTAAGGGCACAACATTAATTACCTCCTCTTCTCTTTCTCTTTTCCCTTTTTATTGTTTTATTAAGGTTTGGATTTTAAGCAAAGATGTAATTTTAATTAGTTTTGTCCCTCCAGCTATAATTATTTGGATTATTTATTTGAGTTTCTTTAGACTAATATTGTGCCTGTAATTCTTATTATCTAGTTTGGTCGATATTAATATGCTACGAGCTTAGTATTTAAAGTGTAAGCTAACTCTAATTTCCCATTTTGATTGGTAGAGGCCGCCAATGATGATGGACAATGTTAGGATGCATTCCATTATCTAATCATATGTTTGCTCCCCAAATCTTGTTCCTCGGTTCGAACCTATGGGATCAGACGATCCCCTCACTTGAGAAACTATTCAGGGGCCTTTTGAAAACCTTTTTAAAATGAGCCTATTGTCCCTTTTAGTATCTCTTTTGGTTTATGGTCCATTTTAGAGAATAAACATAGTCTTGTAAGTTTTTCCATTAAAAAAAAAAAAAAGCCAACTGGTGACTATTTCTTTTAATAAACTCAATTTTATTCATTTATTTCTTTTTTCTGCACTTATGGCCTATTTGTTATGAGCGTATTGAACCTCTTACCCACGCCAATATGGTCAAACCTACTAATTTCCAATTAAACCTACTTCACTCTGCTCTAATATGCTCAAACTTACTAAATGCTAGTCAAAATTGCTCCAACTGCCCCTAACTCACTCCAAACCTGCTTCCAAACTACTCTAATTGGCTAACTGATGGTCAATCCTACTTTCTCCTACTTAAACTAGCTCAAACCCACGCAAATTTGCTGAAACCTACTACTTGCTCATCTAATATGCTTATAATGAACAGGCCCTTAATATCTCGGTTAAGGAAGTAGGGACACATTCTGAAACTTGGTCAGACTCCCTTATCCAAGCAGTTTGTGGCTGTTTGCACTAGGAAGCTGACCATTCTCAGCTTAGGAACCCGACAAGGTTTCATGGGTTAAGCATTGTCTTGGCTTCTAGTCCAAGCAATAGTTACCGCTTAGGTTAAGAGCTGAAACGGATTCTAAATCTGTACCCGAGCTCCCCTAATTCAAAATATTTGGCTATGAAAACAAGATTAGATAAATGAAATAAAATCAAACTATACACCAAGCATGCCCAAGCATGCATGGGGAATTGCACCTAGGTTCCTTGACGTGGTCCTTATAATGGTGAGTCCAGTGGAGGCTTTGTTTTAAGAGGGTGAGATATAAAATCAAAATGGTAAATCATTTTAGTTACACTTACATTAGTCATTCTTGCATTGTAGGTCCTGCCTTACTAGGAGTAACAAGCCTTTAGGTTTAGCCCTATTATTACCTTGTTAGGAAAATAGTTGGCCACTCGATGGGTCCATTAAAAGTTCCAGCTATGTAGACAACTATTTCACCCACTCATTGCACACTAGTCTTAATCTATAAGATATATAGGAAAGCAGCTGAGCATTCAAGTCTTGCCATGCACCATGGACGATGAAGCATTAGTGCATGGATGATGAAGTATTTGGGTCGAGAGAGGACTATTCTAAGCCTTACCTAATTGTTGTGACTTATAAATATGACTTAGGATGGAACTCATTTGTATTTTTAATTTGAAAATTGCTTTTATGTAACCCACCCACCTCTAACCCAAGGATTTATGCATTGATGCCCTAGATCATAGAGGAGCCCAGATTAGGAAGAGTTAGGTTTGCATTATGGTTGGAGGACCAAATGGCTTTTAGGCCAATTGAGCTATAAGGGCTCTTGACCCAAACTTGGACAGGTTCAAGTCCCAACTATGCAATCATTTAGCAGTCATAGTTAGGTCCAAGAACCCAGTCGGGTCTCCATATCCAAATATCTACATGCCATTTTGAATTTAATTGAGTGGGTAGTAGTCAGGATAATCATAGGCCTAAGAGGAACCCAATCAGGCTTCTAGTAGGGAGAAGGTCTAGTTGTTATTAGTTTGATTGTTTTAAGTCATTGTCTAGTCTATATTAATGACATGAATCAATGCACTGGCCTCTCAGCATTAGGTGTTAGTTTATTGGTTAGCATGGTTCATTCTAGTTCTCTATTTTTCTTTTTAAAAAAGTACTGAGATAAGCTAGTCCATAAACTAAGATGTAATTGTCCTGAGAAGAAGCTAGGGAAACTCCACATGCGAGGTCAAAGTCCAAGCCCTCACCTAGCTCGATGGCAGGAAATGACGAAGTGACTCAAGTTATGAAAATGCTGGAAAGGATATAAGCTAGGATGGATAAAAGTGAACAGAAGATAGAATTACTGGCAATCACACTTTAAACAATTGTCAAGGACACACCAACGGAGGATGGTGAGAAACCTCACATAAAGAAAGGGAAGATCATGGAAAACAAGAAGGAGATGTAACAGGAAAAAGGAAGAAGGACAAAAGGATGTCCCATAAGCTGATCCACGACTAGGTGGCTTAGAGAAATTACTTAAAGAAGCCTCAACATTTAACAACTATTTACTAAGTGGGGTTTAATTAGATCCAAAAGGGGAAATTGCCCCTAAAATCCACTATGCTGGATATCAAATTCCATGAGATTAAAAAGCCTCACCATCATTTGAGAAATTTTATCAGTGCTATGACTTTAACAGGAATTGATAAAGATATCTTCCACAACATCTTTCCTTGGACATTAGAGAACGATGTAATAAGTTAATGTTGTTGACCCACAAGAGGTCATAAACTGGGATTTTCTCAATATTCATACAATTTTGATCTATTGATTACACTAAGGGACTTGGAATTGATTAGGCAAGAGGAAAAGGAAGGTTTTTCTAACTTGTTTACTCGATAAAGGGCAAAGGCCACCCATATGGTGATTCGATCCTTAGAAGCTTATCAACTGAGGTTGTTCATCAAGAATCTATAGCCACATATGGGCAACACCTAAGATTCACACCATTTGAAAATTTATTAATATTAAGAAATGTTCGCATACTTGTAGAAGAAGAGGCAGCTAGGGAAGCATCTAGAAAAGCTATCAGCAACTTGAGGAACAATTATTAGAACAAAAAGAAGAAAAATAATGGCTCGATAAGTAAAGAGATGCATGTGCAGAACCACTACACCCAGTATACTCCTGTAAGGACAGTTGCGCTTAGGCTTTAGAACGACCATTGGTTAAGCGAAAGATCAACCTTCCTAAGGCCAAACCAAAAACTGAGGCTATTAGTCAGTCCAAATCCTTCAATCTAGCTAAGTACTGTAAGTATCATTGGGCTCGAGGGCATGACACCTAGGACTGGTAGACTTTCAAGAACACATTAGAAAGGATGTATAAGACTGGTAGCTTCCTTTGTCTAAAGCAGCCCAGAAGCCCAACAATGATAATAACCCACTCAGAGAGCATGATGACATCTTTAATATCGATGGTTATCAAGAGAATGAATGGCACCAATTTTTTTATATACTAAGCTTAGATGGACCAAAGCTAAGGGTGTGCATACCAACACAATATTCAGGGGTATAAGGTCTATGGGAATGTGTGAGGAAGATGTGCATGAAACCCTAGGAGGGTGCTAGCCTGCTAAAGGCAGTGATGATGACTTATGGGGGAAAAATGATAACAAGGACTTTTGGGATGAAGAAGACCATGCTAAAGGCTAAGACCTCATGAAGGTTGGGCATCATCAAGTCAAAAAAGGTCTATAACAAAACCATGGAAAAGAAAAAGAGCCTAGAAACAATGAGGATGATGTCGTATTGAAGTGGTTGAACAAGCTTAAGGCATATGATACCATCTGGTAACTCATAGTTGCCTCCTAAAACATAGTAATCAATGAGCTGCAAAACATCGACATATCTCCAAAAGAAATGGTAGCCTTAATCACCATAAGCAAAGGCACAATAACTTTTGGTAATGAAGATCTCCCGCTGGGAGGTAGGCTCCTACAAATCCCCTGTATCTTACTATGACTTACCTTCATAAAACGTACTGCTTGCCCTGGGAGATAATGAGTCAGCTATAAATGTATGCCCTAGAGAACTGTTAGATGGTTAGGAACTAAGGAATATTAGTTATCGAAGCCTACTACTCATTTCAGGGATTATGATAACTTGGTTCTAAGAACCATTCTCCTTTTTATTATTGGAGTTCCCATTCAAAAGAATTTGGAATTCCAAGTCTTGGATATTCCAACTACATTCAATATACTCTTGAGACACTTATGACGCTATGAACACCAAGCAGTGCCATCCACACTACACCATAAAGTGAAGATGCTGATAAAGGGGTAGGTGCTCACTATTGAAGGGGATGATTTGTATGTTACCATCACTAACAGAGGGCCATGACTAGAAATAAAGCATAGTCTTGATGATGACGAACTGTAAAACTTTAAAAAAAATATTGGTTTTAGAAACAAATCAAGAACCTTTTGACTTTGATCCTCATCTGAACCTAACTATGAATGTTATTATCAAACAAAGGGGATACTTCCTGGGATAGATTGTGAGAAGAAAAGCACAAGGGTGGATTACCTTTTCTCTAACTCAACAAGAAAACTACAAGATTAGGTTGTATTGGCCCACTCTAGAAGAAATAGCCGATGCTACCCAAAAAGAGCATGCTTGAAAGGCTATTACTAGAAAGGGCGATTAGAAGTACTACACTATAAGGCCCTACCCTCTCACTCTTAATGGATAGCTTCTTTGGGAAGCAAATAATTTTCCTTTCCACAACTTCCCTAAACCCACTGTGTGAAGGAGAAAAGAATTTGGCTCTCTGAGTTAGAAATATTTAATGACTATGAGCTGCTAGAAGAATAGCAGTTTTAGAAACGAATCAAGCACATTTTGATTTTGATCCTCATTCGAACCTAAATATGAATGTTATTCTCAAAAACCAGAGATATTTCCCAGGATAAACTGTGAGAAGAAGAGCATAAGGGTGGATTACCTTTTTTGTAACTCAAAACGAAAACTATAAGTTTCGGTCGCATTGGCCCATTCCATAAGAAATAGCCAAGGCAAGGTTGGGAGAGCATGCGCGAAAACCTGCTGCTAGAAAGGGCGATCAGAAGTACTACCCCATAAGGCCTTACCCACTTACTCTTAATAGACGATTTTTTTAGGGAGCAGATAATTTTCCTTTCTACAACTTCCTCAATCCCCATAATATGAAGGCGAATAGAATCTGGGTCCCTAAGTTAGAAATATTTAACAACTGCCAATTGCTAAAAGAAGAGGCATTTACTGCTACAAAGAAGCACCTATCCATGCAAGATTGGTCTCATCTAGTTGAAAGCAACATCTTCAGGGTACTATTTAGGCAGGGTTAAGAGAGACAGGAAGACCCAACTATTGTGCTATCCCTCGCCATGTCTAATAAAGATTTTATCCCAAAACATTTATTACTAAAGTTGGTATGAAGAGATGCAAGCAAGTGGTTTGGACAGCTAAAAAGGAGGGAAAGATATTCATGACAACCTTAAGGGAAACTTTAGAGAAGTCTGCCATAGGATCTAAGATAGAGTCTAGGAGTTAGTCTTTAATTGTTGGTTCCCTAGAGTATACATTAGATGTACTCATTTTCGATTTCAATAAAATGAACTATTTTAGCTTATAACTCATCTCATCCTTTTTCCATTGAATGCTTTGCTCTGACGATGTTGAAAATGAAGAAATAATCCTAAAAGACTTGGTGAAAGTAATGGAAGAACATAAAAATTAAACTTCCATAATTGACGATACAATATCAATTAACTTGGAGACTTTCGAGGAGCCTCAAGAGCTTAAAATGGGAAAATCTCTAACTCCTGAGGAGCAAGAGGACTTCAACTTTACTCTTGCAAGAATTCATTGATGTCTTTGTTTGGTCTTACGAAGACACATGGCGGGCATAGATTGAGATATAACTGAGTACATTCTAACATAGCAGATGAAACCAGAATGGGCCTTCAAGATAAAGCAGGAGGCTCAGAAACAATTGGATGTAGGTTTTATAAAGGTTGCAATTTACCCTCAAAGGGAAGCAAACATCATGTTGGTTCCTAAAAAATAAGGAAGGGTAAGAATGTGCGTGGACTTCAAAGACCTCAACAAGGCAAGCCCAAAAGATGACTTCTCTCTGCCATATAGATATCTTAGTTGATAACACCGCGGGTTATGCCCTCTTTTCTTTTATGGATGGTTATGTCGGCCACAATCAGGTGAAAACGGTAGAGGAAGACATGAAAAAGACAACCCCCGTCACCCCATAGGGAACATACTATTACATCGTAATGCCATTCGACTTGAAAAATGCTAGGGTAACTTATCGAAGGATTGCCATCACTTTACTGCATCGCTTAATGCATAAGGAAATAGAGGTATATGTAGATGATATGTTCATTAAATCTAAAGATAGAGTTGGGCGTGTCCCAGCTCTTTAAAAGTTCTTTATAGACTTAGAAATATAATATGCACTTAAATCAACAAAAATGCACATTTGGAGTCACCTCTAGAAAACTATAAGATATGTTGTTAATTTAAAGAAAATTGAGGTTCACCCCTCAAAGATCAAAGTGATACATGAAATGCCACCACCTAAAATTGAAAAGGAAATACAAGGATTTTTTTGGGTCACGGGCAGTATATCAGTCGCTTTATATCAAAGTTGGCTGTGGTATACGAGTTTATCTTCAAGAAATTCAAAATGGGAGTAAAACAAAAATGGGATGAAGAGTGCCATAAAGCATTTGATAAAATCAAGGGCTACCTATCCAATCCACTAGTCCGAGTGCCACCACAACCAGGAATTCTTCTCAGTATATATCTAACATTGACGGCAACGACAATAGGATCCACGTTAGTTTAAAAACTATCGTAGGACCTGTAAAAATAAGTCGCAAGTGTACAGCCATAGTTATAGTATTATACAGGTCATCGGCAGAGATGGATTGAGTTGAATTACTAGTATTAAACTACTAAATTACACTAAACCAAATAACCAAACTAAATTAATTTCAAGTAATAGTAAAGATCATCAAAAAAGCTTAATCTAAAAATAGGCCATGGAATTGAAATAAAACTATTACAATTGAAGAAGAGAGGAAGAGATTACCTGAACCACATAAAAGCAATAGAGAAATCTTAAACCACAATTTCTAGAAAAACTAATAGAGGAATTTCGAACCTTCAACGAGTGATCACCATAAGACTTTAATTTCAACCATCAACCCGAAGGAGCAACAAAAATTGAAACTTTGACTGAGAATTTTTGGAAGACAAAAATTGACATGACATTGAAACTATAAAGCCTGAATTAAAACTAAAAGGAGAAAGCTTGAATTAAAGCTAGAACAAGAAGAAAGAATGAACTAAAATTAGAACTAGAAAAATTAACTTGAAACTAGAACAAGAAATTAAAATTAAACTTCAACTCGAAACAATTCCTACAATTACAATCTCCTTTAAAATTGGTAGAACTAATGCTAGAATTAAGAGGTAGAGAAATTGATTATTTAAAGGTGCTACTAAGGCCCATATTTATACTAGTAGTAACCCCCTCCCCCGGAAAAAAAAAAAAAAAAAACACTCCTAATTACATTGGATTTCTAATACATAAGCTAATATTCCCACTTTCCTAATTGCATCTAATTTCCAACATAACCACTACCTCAATATAATTTCCATTGCCCTTAAACGATCCTAATTACGTTAGATTTCTAATACCTAAGCTAATATTCTCACTTTCCTAATTTGCATCTACTTTCGAACATAATCACCACTCTATATAATTTCCACTGCCCTTTCTCGTTTCCTCCTTGATTCCAGTAATTTCCAATTAAATGGCTACTGCTACTGATTTCATGAGTAGCCTTAGCTAATCATTGCGAATAAAGTGGGCCAAGCTTGATTACGTGATGGACCAAGCGGCGAGAAACAACCATGTACTGCTGTTGTCTTTTCATTTTTCACCAGATACATGCTTGGGTCGTTGACTCTATTTCAACAAATGACAGGCATACTATAGTAGGAGGATCTAGGTGCACATGTTGGGCTACTTTTTAGCTAGGTCGACGAAGGAGCTGTATTAACTTAGAGAAAAATGGGTCGTTGCACTTATGGAAATCACGTGATGTTAGTTGTCTACTTATGCACTGGGCTATGCTAAAGATAAGCTGGCTTGGGCAGGCGTGCAATTGAGTGGGCGGCTGGGCTGGGCTAAGTAAAGCAAGAAAATGGTCGCTAGACTAGACTAGATTTCCTTAGGCACTAACTGTTGGGCTGCTTAATTAACAAGACCACATCAACTACTTCAGTCATGTTCTCTTTTCTTTTTATTTTTCCTCTGTTTGGAACTTTTAGGGCTTCATGCTGAGAAATTTTGGGGCCATTATGCTAATTATGTAAGACTGGTTATTCAAATTACAATTTCTAAGCCTTTTCCTCATTCATTTATCACCTACAAAACTATACAAAAAATTTATTAAACAACAAAATAAACTCGAGGATAACAAAAACCTAAGTTAATAAAGGTATAACATTTAGCATATTTGGTAAGTGAACAAATACTCTAACACAAAGATTTTGCTCGTCCTCAAGTAAAATGAAAGAAAAGAAAAAACCTAATTAAGACATCTAACTCAGTTTTGTAGGAACTACGATTGCACTTAGCACGTGCAATGAGTCCTTTAAACTCTTATGTTACCCTAAGTGGACAAGTGTGGTCTCTTGAGAGTTTGCAAAAGATATATCCACAAATCCTTGAAGAAGAAAAGAAAAGGAGAAATAGAAGAAAAAAATAGAAAATCTTTTTGAAAATGTTCAAATATATTCAATACATATACAAGGAAAAATTGCACATACTTGACGAACAAATCACCTTTACAACCTAAGTATCAAGTTATATAGAAGCCCAATTTACGTATCAAGATTCTTAGTACCTATGGATGACACCGATACCAATTTTCCACCCCACAATCCATCAAAATAGTGAATTAATCCTAATGTGTTGTATACAAATGTGCCATCACCTTATGAGTTAACCTTACCAAGATTTTAGTCAATTTCACTTGATTACTTTTTTGACTTATTAACTTGGGAAGCAAGCTTTTCTAGTAGCAATATTGTTTCAAAGAGTCGCACCTAGTAATGAATGCCTCAAATGAATACTTGTCAACATTTGTTTTTGATTTTTGATATTTTTTGGCTAAATAAAAGCAAAATAAAAGTAAAGACGAGTGAGAGAATCAACCTGAAAGCCTTAAACCCTAAAATAATGGTGATATACGAGTAAGGAGTGAACTCAAAATTATAGTAGAATAGTGGGCTTAGAACTAGGGCATTGAATGATAAACTTACATATGGCTCAATAATAAGTCACAACGGTTCAAAATCAATCAAGATAGTACAACTCCCTCAAATCACATAAAAAAAGGAAAATCTCTTAGCTTTTCGAAAACTTTTCTCTCTTTTTTATCAAAAAAATATTGAAGCACGGCTTCCCCTCCCCCACACCAAGATCACACAATGTCTGTGTTGTGGGAAAAGGAACATTAGGAACACAAAAATAATAGAAAAAAATAAAAACATTGACACAACATATAACATATACAAGAGATGAAACGATTATTCCATATCAGATATCAAATATACCTGAGCAAACTCATCACCTAGTAGAAATTACTAATGGTTCGTGGAGCATCAAACACTCTGCATCCTCATTTCCAGGAAGCTCCAAGAACTACTTTGGCCTTTGTCCATTAATCTTTTCCTTAGCTCTAGAAGCAAGATCATATCTCCCAACTACACCATAAGGAAATACGTGAGTAACAACAAAGGGACACATCCGGTGAGACCGAAGTTTACCTAGAAATAGGTGCAGCCTTAAATCATATAAGAGCACTTTCTTGGTTAGGGTAAAGTCCTTCCTAAGAATCACTCAATGATGTACAAACTCCACCCTCTTAGACAATCTAGCACTGACATGCCTCAGCTCAAATCTCCTCTAACTCACTCAATTGCGGTCTTCTCTCCTTTCCTACTGCAGCAAGATCATGCACTATAACAAAATTTATTTTGTGTAGCAATTATTTTGTGGAAAATTTAAATTTGCTGCAATAATCTAAAAATACTAAAATAATTATAAAAAAATCTAAATTGCCACAAAAAAGGGAGTTTATTGTGGCAATTCGCAAAATTGCCACAAAATGCATCAATGTGTTCTCTAGAAAGGTGGGTCAGATTTAGAGGAAAATTTTCATCTATTGAAAAGAACTCCCTCCTTTTTTGCATTGGTTATTTTTAAATTTTAATTTCTTATTCTACAAACTATTTCACTTTGTGTCAAAATCAGTTTCTATTTAAAAAAAAATCAAACAAAGGGAAAAATTAAACCATATATCTCCTAGTCCTATTTAGAAGAAGCCATCCGGAAATGACCTTCTATGATTATACCCTAATTAGGTGGTTGCAGCTCATTCATGTAATTCATCTCTTATCCCTTTATCCGTCTTTGTTGAATTGCAAGAACTTCGAAGATCTGGCGCACCAAGTATGTGTACTCTCTGACTTTATTTTCCAATTGCTATTGAAATCCCCAATTGTATTAAGATAAATTAGTAATTTATATGGTGATTCAACTGTGTAACTAGGGCATAAGATGTCGATCCTTAGGGATAAATTGATATTCTTGTCATCAAGACCTATTGCATTGAAGGTAAAAAAATCAGTGTTTCATTGCTTTAATATTTGGCTTATTATAATTTTTAGTGTCGAATCAATGAAATTTTTCTTTCAAAATCAATATCAGTTCTTAGTGCTTTGGATTATTCATTTGTTATTGGCTAATGTTTCTAGCAATGGTTGATCTTCATGCTAGGGATTTGGTAAAATATGCACTTGCAATTTGTGGGATTATCTAATGAGCAATTTTACAATGCAAGTTCTGTCAATACTAGCTTTTATGTTCCTAATAGTACTTCAAATCTCTATGTTCGTGATTTTGATCTTGGTTCCCTCAAATTGAGTTTTTAATTCCTCTTTGTTTGAGAGAGTTTCAGTACTTGTGTATATTGCAAAATATTTGTAATGGGGGAAGGAGATGTAGGATAAAGATGACATATGTGAGAGTCAATGAACTGGAAAAAGAAGCAATAATGTCATTTGGTACTTGCAAAATTTATGTAAGAATATTAATACATACATAATAAAAGAAGAATATCAATAGGTTATGGGGGTGACAATTTACCCTTTGTGGAATGATCTCATCGGGTGACAATGGCATATGACAAGCATGAAATTTAATAAATAGTTATTAAGCAAGTTCTAAGGATTTCCTTTTTCTGTTTATGGTGCTTTAACTACCACTAACACCTCATACAGCCTCTTTGAATTATGTAATGAACCCTTGTTTTGCTTGGCCATTTTTTGCTGTTGCCCACTCATTTACTCCTCTCCATCTTTCTTACCACACAAAATAAGCAATGCCTAATTATTCTTTCTAATTCAAAAATTCTAACATAATCTAATCATGCTTTAGTAAATAACTTAATTTATTAGGTACCCACATTTTCTAATCCTCTACAAGTACATCTAAACAGGTCAACTATTTATGTAGTATACCAAATTGTACATTATATGGGCATACGCATGCCTTTTGTTTTTTGTGTAAACTCCTTCAAATATAGGTAGCATCTATTCTAAAGTCAGTAATAGAATCATTATAGCGTACATGTTACACTAATAAAATTAATTATATCTTTTCCGGTAAAGAATTAAATCAATTAAATAAGTTCAAATCAGCCAAGCCTAGAAGAGCATCACTTGGATCTGATGTAATGCTTTTATAGTATGGTGAACAAAAGATATGAGAACCAACCAATTAAGTCTTTATAGAAAAATGACACTCTTACTTACAATCTTCACGAAAGTGTCATGGATGTCACAAAAACAAAGTAATTGAAAAAACAACAGAAGTTAGATGGCATAAGTTAGTCAACCCTATTATGCATATTGGTGCTTTTATTGCAACCTGCTACTGTGATTATGTAATCTTTTGTAAATATTGTGCAGGTTGTTGCAGATGGTGTGAAGGTTATTGTAGTAACTGTTTGTGCTTTTGCGATGGTTGTTTAGGCTCTACTGGACATTCCAAAGACTGAATATATGCACTATATTACATTTTAAATCTCATAAACCTTGATCTTAGTGTCTTTGTGTTTAAATTATTAAAAGCACTTTATAAGTGTTGGCACTTCTTATATAATTGGCCATTTGTCTTGATTAAATGAATTTCTAGTTTCATATGGGATAGAAGACAACCCAAGTATTCTTATAAAGTTAAAAGAACTTGTTTCTTTCCTACAAATTAGATCTTTCAGTATAGAAATAAAGGAACCAGATGATGCTTTTTGAATAAGTAACACTAAATTTTGGAAGACACCTAACTTGAGTTAAATTATGATCAAGCTTTTGTGCATACTTATAAGCAATCTGCTTATGAAGTTATGTCTAGCTTTTTACAACACTAATGTTTAATATGAAAGTAATGGAAATTAGATTTTGGAAAGTAATAACCCTAGAATTTGCCTTTATGTGGAAAGTAATGAAAGTTAGATCCCTGACTCCAATAGACTTAGAATATGCCTTTGTGCAAGTTTTTCTAATGTGCATCCTAAAAATGATTACAATCAAAATAAATGATTTCGACAATGTTAGACAATATTGATTTCAAAATTTTGTATTAGATTGGTCATTGTCGAGTTTAGGTTGTCAATAAATGCTTTTACATACTTCATTTTTAGAGCATTTTGTAGCACTTTTTCGGGAATTCATGAGTTTTATGTCATAATTTATACTCCTAGTCTCATTTTATACTTGGGTATGGTTTTTTGGTGATTTTTACAGGATTTTTGACCATTTGACTTAGCAATTAACCCTCATTTAAGTACTTATTGGCCCACCACGGAGGTACCCTAAGTTCCATCCCTGTGGAGCAAGAGAAGAGCAAAAGATTTCGGGACCAGCTAGAACCACGATCTGCCTGTGGTGTCCCCTACGGACCGTGATGAGCCTGTAACTGCTAACCCCTTCATCTTCTTTCGTTACGCAGCTCAAGATGTTCCGTGTGGTACTTATAGGGCGTGCTTTTCGGCTAAAGAAAGAAGAGAGCACCCATCACCATCTCACTACTACTCTCACATCCCTCTCTATTTTAGCTAGAGTTTAGTTTAGTTTATTTTTGGGAGCAAAAGGAGAATTGAAGGGAGAAGCTTTTGCTCTTGGAGGCTTGAAGATTGTTACACAATTGAAGGGCTACCATTGTTACAAAGTTTTCCTTCCCTTTGAACTTATTCTTAAACTCTTGTTTTAGTTGAATTTGAAATATGAGTGAGTAGTTTTATTCAATCTAGGGATTTGTTAGCCATAGCAGTATAGTTGGATCATTTATTTCTACAATCTTGTGCTTATTTCATGATTGGAATGATTTACTTCTATCTTGAGATTGAAATGTTGTGAGTAGAATTTGGCCAATTTTGCTTGCTTATGTTAGGTAGTTGAATGAAGTACTGAAAAGTGAAACTCGCTAGTAGATCACCTTGATAAAACTAAACTTAACGAAACTCGAGAGAGAGTTGGTTGTTAAGAGGAGACTTAGCATTCATAAATCTTCAACCTAGACTAAATCAAAGACACTTGAGAGAGTGTTAGTTGAATTTGTTTGGGCTATTTAATTTGTTTCGAAAGAACAGATTAAATTTTATTCTATTGCAATTCCTTAAATCATCAAACCTCGTGAAAAGTGCATGCTTAATTATATGATCCAACTCTTTACTTGGCGAATCAAATTCTTAGATGCTTTACTTTGATTGAATTTCAAATTAAATAATTAGTTTATGTAAATTGACTCGTTGAAAAGTTTGATCGCTTAGCAATTTAATTAGGACGTAACTCGATAGATTACTATGGTCCCTAGGGACAATCTTTTGATCTAAACTATAACACCTGTGCACTTGTGGGCGTGTCAAGTTTTTAGCGCCATTGCGGGTGACCAAATTGTTAACTATTGAGTTAATCTTACGAAATTGACTAAGTACTTTACTTTATTTTCCTTTTCTTTTTGATTGCATTGGTAGTGTTTATGATTGTGCTTGTAGGAATTTTCTCCCTTTTATGTGAAGTCCATTTCTATATGAACCCAAGCCTAAGATTAAGAGGACTTTCGTTAAGGAGGAAGAAGTGAAGACTTGAGGAAAAGGCACAAGGCTAGAGGGAGCTCACCAATTATGGCAGGATAAGGAGGTGAGCAAAGAAGGACGCTTCGCCTCAAGCATTGCTCGTCCTAACATTGACGCAAGCAATTTTGAGCTCAAGCCAGCTCTTATTTCTATGGTGCAATAATCCTAATTTGAGGGCACCAAGTTGAAAGACCTGAACTTATACCTCTCGGTCTTTTTAGAGATGCGTGGCACATTGAAGCTCAATAAAGTCTCTACTAATCCCATTTGACAGCGGCTATTTCTCTTTTCACTTATGGATAAGGCAAGAGCAAGCTTCATTCCTTGCCTCCTACATGCTTCACCACATGGGATGAGCTTACTAGAGCCTTCCTTGCCAAATTCTCCCCACCAAGCAAAACGGCAAGTTTGAGGAACCAAATCACCAACTTTACCCAAAGGGATGATGAGACACTCTCTAAGGCTTAGGAACGGTTCAAAGACTTGTTGCAGTTATGCCTTCACCATGGTCTTCAACAATGGATGATTATTTATGCTTTCTATAATGGAGTGACCCAGCATATAAGGTCCACTATTGAGGCGGTGATAGGGAGAACCTTGACGAATAAGGCTAAGGATGAGGCCTACAATTTGATTGAGGAGATGGCGCTCAATAATTTTCAGTTTTCCAACAAATGAGACCGACCCAAGCGGGTTGGAGGTAAACTTGAAGTTAATGTGCTTACTTTACTTAATGCTAAAGTAGATGCGATGACTCAAAGGTTAGAACAATTGAATGTGAATGCTGCGAATTCCAGTGCCCCTCCCTATCATGTGAAATATGTTGACCATTTGACTAAGAATTGCCATGTTGGGAGTCATTTTGCCCAAAACACTAGCGGCAAAGTCAATTATGTCAATAATTTTAACCCCAAACCAATCAATGACCCTTATTCAAATACTTATAATGCGGGTTAAAGGAACCATCCGAATTTCTCATATGGGCATAACCCTTCCACTATGACCCAAATGAATGCTAGGCAGCCCCCCAGATTTCAGAGACCTCTCTTTCCCCCAAAAAGCTCCCCCAAAGTCCAACCTAGAGGCCATGATGGAGAGTATGTTTTTGGCACAACAAAAGCAAGATGAGTATATAAAGCAATTAGCCTCTAAAGTTGATATGCTGACTACTCATAACAAGATGTTGGAAGCCCAAAGTGCCCAACAACCTAGCTCTTCATCTATACCCCCTGGTAGTTTCCTAGGTAAACCTGAGCCACATCCTAGGGAGCAATGCAACGCCATGTTCCTAAGAGGGGGAGAACAACTTGAGGGACCTAAGGGGGTTAGCAATAATGAGTCTTTGCATGATAAGCATGATGATAATGTTGAGATTGTTGAGAAAGAGGTGTCCATTACCTCTACTGATTTGCATAAAGATGATGTTGTAAAGGATGCTAATGTGGTTCCTAAAGACTCTAAGCAAATTTCTCCCAAACCTTACACGCCACCTTTGCCATTCCCTCAAAGAATAGCTAAGGCTAAGCTTGATTTGCAGTTTGGGAAGTTTTTAGAGGTCTTGAAGAAACTATACATTAATATCCTATTTACTGACGCCTTGTCTCAAATGCCCTCTTATGCCAAGTTTTTGAAGAAATTTTGTCTAATAAAAGAAAGCTAGAAGAGTATGACACTATTGCCTTGACTAAAGAGTGTAGTGCCGCAATCCAAAACAAGCTTCCCACTAAGCTTAAAGATCCCGGTAGTTTCCCACTTCCTTATATGTTCGGGAATGTGTCTATTGAATGTGCTTTGTGTGATCTGGAGTCAAGTGTGAGTTTGATGCCCCTTTCTTTGTGTGAAAAGTTAGATTTAGGAGAAATGAGACCAACCACCATTTCCATACAATTAGCAGATTGTTCTGTGAAACACCTTGTGGGCATTTTAGAGGATGTCCCAATTAAGTTGGGAGATTTATATGTTCCAGTAGACTTTGTAATAGTTGAGATGGAGGAGGATACGCGCACCTCCATCATTCGTGTGAGACTTTTCTTAACCACTGCTGGGTGTCGTATTGATGTCAAAAATGGTAAGTTGTCTTTTGATGTGGGTGATGATCATGTGCAGTTCAACCTGTTTAAGGCTTCTAAGTTTACTTCCATTTCTGATGAATGCCACATGATTGATGTGGTTGATAGTTTGGTATAGGAAACGATTTGTAACCTTGAATCTGATGACCTTGTTAAGCATTATATGTTGAACGATAGTTCTGCCAAGGATACAAATCCTGAAGTAGCAACGTGTGCTCAATTCTTGGAAGCCTTTCCACAAGTTCCACCTACGCTGGCTAAAGCAGAAACCTTGGTAAGTGATGCAAAGTCCTCATATGATGAGGAATGCGCTCCCCATATAGAATTGAAACCTCATCCTTCTTCTTTGAGGTATGAGTTTCTTGGGTCTAATTCTACTTATCCTGTGATTGTTCATGCGAGTCTAAGTACGTATCAAGTTGACTCTTCGTTTAGAATCCTTAGAATGCATCGTAAGGCCATAGGATATACTCTTGATGATCTAAAAGGAATTCACCCATCTGTGTACATGCATTGTATTCTGATGGAAGACGACCATAAGCTCTCAATTGAGCACCAAAGAAGGTTAAATCCTAGTATGCAAGAAGTAGTTAAGAAGGAAACTTTGAAACTACTTAAAGTCAGCATTATCTACCCCCTTCAATAGTAAGTGGGTAAGCCGGGTCCATGTAGTACCTACGAAAGAGGGAATAACGGTCATCAAAAATGAGAACAATGAGCTAATTCCCACTAGGACTGTCACAGGATGACGTATGTGTATTGACTATCGAAAATTGAATAAGGCCATCCGAAAGGACCATTTTCCCCTTCCCTTTATAAACCAAATGCTTGAAAGGTTAGCCGCAAATTCTTTTTTTTTTTTTTTTACTTAGATAGGTATACGGTCTCTTTCAAATCCCTATTCATCCTAGTGACCAAGAAAAGACCACATATACTTGTCCCTATGGTACATATGCTTATAGGAGAATGCTATTTGGGCTATGTAATGCCCCCATTACTTTCAACGTTGTATGATGCTATTTTCTCTAATTTTATTGAGGACATAATGGAAGTCTTTATGGATGATTTTTCGGTGTAGGGTACAACATTTGACCATTGCTTGAATAATTTGGGCAAGGTCTTATAAAGGGGTGAAGATAGAAATTTGGTCTTGAATTGGGAAAAGTGTAATCTTATAGTACAAGAGGGGGTTGTTTTAGGTCATATCATTTCTAATAAGGGCATTGAGATTGACAAAGCAAAGGTGAAGGTGATTGAAAAATTACTCCCACCAACTTCTATAAAGGGTGTGAGGAGTTTTCTTAGCCATGTCGGTTTTTACCGGCGGTTCATAAAAGATTTTTCAAAAATTACAAAACCACTCACTTATTTGCTTGTTAAGGATGCTTTTGATTTTAACAAAGAATGCATGACTGCTTTTCTCAGGTTAAAAGAGGTATTGATTATGGCTCTAGTAATGCAAGTCCTAAATTGAGGGCTTCCTTTTGAGGTGATGTTTGATGAGAGCGATTTTGCAGTAGGGGCAGTTCAAGGCCAGAGGAAGGACAACAAGCCATATGTTGTTTACTATGCAAGCTGAACTCTTAATGAGGCTCAAGTAAATTATGCCATGACAAAGAAAGAGTTCCTAATGGTTGTGTTGGCCTTGGAAAACTTTTGGTCATACTTGATAAATTCCAAGGTCATTATTTTCACTAATCATGCATCTTTGAAGCACCTAATGTCTGACTGTAAGCCTCGCCTCATCCAATGGGTTCTTCTCCTCCTCAAGGAGCTCGATTTAGAGATCAAATACAAGTCTGGAATTAAGAATGTGGTGGTGGATCACTTATCCCACCTAGGCCCTGAGGCCACTCCTAGTGAAGAGCTCCCCATTGATGATTCTTTCCCAAATGATTAACTACTTGTCATTTCTCACCGAGCCACCCTATGGTATACTAATTTACTGAATTTTAAGGGGTGGGGTGTTGCCTCCTAGATTATCTTATCAAGAAAGGAAGAAACTCCTTTACATCATGTTAATTATTATATGTGGGAGGAACCTCTTCTCTACACTATATAGAGATGGGATATATAAAAGATGCTTGCTAAAGGATGAAGTTCATAGTGTCCTACACCATTGTCATGCCTTGACCTATGGTGGACAATTTGGCCTAGACAAGACTATTGTAAAGGTGCTCCAAGCGGATTTTTATTGGCCCACCCTCTTCAAAGATGCAAGAAAATTTGTTATGACTTGTGATAGATGCCAAAGAACGGAAAACATTTTCAGGCGGCATGAGATGCTTCACAGTGGCATTCTTGAGGTGGAGTTGTTTGATATATAGGGGATTGACCTCATGGGACCCTTTCCTCCTTCCCAACGATCTCTACATCCTCGTCGCGGTTGACTATGTCTCTAAGTGGATCAAAGCCATTTCTACCCCAACCAATGATTCCAAGGTTGTCGTAAAGTTCCTCAGGAAAAATATTTTTATGAGATTTGGCACGCCAAGAGCTCTTTTAAGTGACAATGGGATCCACTTTTGAAACAAACCACTTGAGCCACTTTTGAAGAAGTATGGGGTTTTTCATAAAGTCACTACACCTTATCATCCCCAGACGAGTGGCCAAGTCGAGCTATCTAACCTAGAATTGAAGAATATTTTGGAAAAGACGGTGGAAAGATCCCGAAAAGATTGGTCTTCGAAACTTGATGATGCTCTGTGGACCTACCGAACTACTTACAAGACTCATGTAGGCACTACCCATACCGCTTAATGTTTGGGAAGTCTTGTCATTTGCCGGATAAATTTGAACACAAAGCTTATTAGGCAATTAAAATGCTCAATTTTAATCTTAAGATGGCCGGTGAGAAGCAGGCTTTGCAATTACGTGAACTTCATGGGCTAAGATTAGAGGCATACAAGAGCTCCCATATTTATAAGGAAAGGACCAAGAAATGGCATGATAAGCACATTTTGAAGAAAAGATTTGAGGAAGGTGACATGGTTCTTTTGCTCAATTCTAAGCTGGAATTATTTCCTATCCAGTTAAGATCCCCGTGGTCGGGACCATTTCAAGTCATCAAGGTTCATCCTTATGGGGCAGTAGATGTACGGAGTGAATCCACTGGTGCATTCAAGGTAATGGACTACAGCTTAAGCCTTATCTTGTGGATGACCCTATTGACAAAGTCGTCGTCCATATTTTATCGATCTTGAGTGCACGTAGAAGCATGGTTGAGCTCTTGACCTTAAAAAAGCTCTTCTTGGGAGGCAACCCAAGCCCTTTTATAGCTTTGTTTCCATTTTTAGATAGTTTTCATAAATGAAAAAAAAACAGAGAAAAGATAAAAAAAGAAAAAAGAAAAAAGGGGGGAAAAGAACATAAAAATAAAAGGAAGAAAGATGATGGGCACAGACGGTCCGTATTTTCTAATAAAGTCCGTGGCATGCCCACCAAGTAGAACAGAGAACCGGCTATCCAGTAGCCACACGGTCCAACTGTGGCATCACCCATGGTCTGTGGTGGACTGTTATAGGCCAGGGTCAAGGGTTTTGACCGTGGTGACCATCCACTTTCCCCCACATTCATCTTCTACCTCAACACTCTCTCTACCTCCCCCTTTCTCTCTCTAAACCCTTCATTATTAAACCTTTAATTTCTCCCCTTTTTTTTGTTCCATTTTCACTTCATTTTCACTCCAAATCTTCCCTTTGCTCTTAATTTTTCTCTTTCTCAAATAAATTTCATCTCGTTCCACCATTTCTTCTCCAAGTTCACCTAAGTTTCACCCTTCCTCCGTAACCATTTTCTTCTCTCTCTAATCCTTCCTCGTTTTCACTTAAATTCTTCATTTTCTTCACTTACACCTCATTTTTGAGGTTTTTGTTTCAATTTTCTTACATTTTATATTGCACTCGCCAAAAAACAAAGGAGTATGAAGGAGGTGGGGACATCTAGCCAAGCACCATCATAGCCTCCACGAACCTCCCACACTTCTATCAACACATAGACCCGAGGTAACGCTCCTCATCCCTTTGGTTTGACTAACCCCAAACATGTTGCTAGATATCTTTGCTTTAATGCATGAATTGTTATGGCAACTCGTTATTATGGTGAGGAATTATTGGGACGTTTGGGATTGTTAGATGACATACGGTGGTTATTTGCATGGGGGGCATGGGCCATTTTATTGAAATGAAGAGCATATATATCGGAACCTCACTCTAGAATTTCTGAGTACTTTGCATGTTGAGGCCACTCGAAGGCCTTAATATCAAGCAGGATATATTTCATTTTATTTGCAAGGGCAATTTTTTGAGTTGAACTTAGGTACCTTTAGTAGCATATTTGGTTTGCCACCTGGCGTAGACTTACAAACCATCAAGTTCCCCTGACTTCAAGCCGAATGCATTTTGGAGTGAGCTTTCGGAGAGTTTTAGGTAGAGCATTAGTTCTTCTAAGTGCACCCATATTAGGAACTCTTGCATTCGGGTGGCTCAGCACATTCTTGCTTATTATTTATTTGCTTGGGATGATAGTTTGAATGTCCCGAGATTGTCTGATTTATACCTCCTGTCTTGTATGCTAGATGGTGTTCTTAGGGCGTTCTTGGCCCGACAATTGTATGCACTAAGTATAGGATAGTCATTAGGGGTGCAATCACCACCATTGCTAGATTTTTGGGTGTTGAGCCCAATCTTGAGGATCAAGTTTTTGGGTTTGAGTAGCTTAGTCAACCCGTTTTTGAGCTAATGAACTTCTGCAAAGTAGAGGCTGGACATTTGTGTTAGATTTATCTTTGGAATTGGCTTCTGCCACTTTCTAATGTTGATCGAATCACCTTACTTCCTCGGGCTAACCTTCAATAGGTACCTGGTGATCATGAGGTTGTTCAACCTGCACCTCTTCTACCCACATTTACTTGTCAAGTTGGATCTAGTTCCTCCTTCTAATGACCATCCACTAACTATGAAGAAGTCCAAGCCACCCTTAGGTCCATTCAGGAGGAGTAAGTGTCCCTTCGAGCCTATGTTGCCTTTAAGAACGTCGCTCTTTGTGACTTTGGCCAAGAACGGCATGACAAGTTTCATGGGATGCTTGCTACCCAAACCCAATATTTTCATAACTTTAGGGCATGTTTAGAAACTTGGCAGGATTGGCATATCTCTTATGGTCAACCTCCCTACGCTTCTTCCCCACCTCCTTTCTGATTGCTTCTTGCTACTCCCCTTCCCTTTTCTACTCTGTGCTCACATTGAGGACAATGTATTGCTCAAGCATGGAAGAGTTAGTCAGTTAATCGATGGCATCTGATGCCTGACTTGTTTGATGTGTGCCTGTGTATGCATTGTATATATTGTTCATGCTTGCATTTAGAGTTGCATTTTAGGTTTTAATTTTATGTAGCTAGAGCATGTTAGAGGTACATTTACATTTCTTTTCACTTTTTGGTTCCTTTTCATAGTTTTTGCATTTTCTTGGTATTGTTACTATGAGCATGCATTCACTTAATTAAAAAAAAAAGAAAATCGCAAAAATGAAAAAAAAGAGGAAAAAAATCCTTCGATGAGGAAGTTTGTGGACTAGGTAGGCTTCTTTGGTTTAGATTGATCATTTGATTTGCCCAATTATGAATAAAAGTGTTTGAAATGAGTTTACAAAAATAAGTTTCATGTTTTGACCATATGTTAAGTGCGAATTGATTACCCTATGATTCTTTACATGAATGTTGGCATGTGTCTCCTAATGAGCTAGGTATGACTTTGGTAGATGTCCCGTGAGGTTTTGAACTTTTAAAGACTAATTTATCAATTTAGTCTCTTGCTAATTCATGAGCGACTCTTCCTTGACATTTTTTCTCAAGAACTTATTTTGAATCTCATTCAAGATCACCCTTAGCATATGCATTTAGACAACATGATTAAGGCTTTCTTTTACTTGCTAACCCAAAAGACCAAGTAGCCACGCTTATGCATAATATATCCTTTGCTAGCCCCCTTGAGCTTTTATCCATTTTTATTGATTTGAACCTCCAAACGTAGCCGTGCCAAACAATTATCTAACCCTTAAGCCAAGACTAGAGGAGTGTTTCATTCTCGTAAATTGAGTCTGATTAAGAGTTATTAAGGTGCATTGAGATCTTTTTAGTGGATTTGGTTGGTTAATTGGTGAAGGGATTTGTGTTCTTGTGTTTATATAAGAAATCTCTTGTCTTACTGTACAAAGATCAGAGAAGAGTTGAAATTCAAGTTTGATACGCACTCCTTTAGCCAACTCTTTTGTGAGATTGAAAAAAATATATGAAAAAAAAACCAAAATGAAAAAAAGAGAATGAAAAGAAGGGGAAAAAAAAAAGAAAAAAGGAAATGTTCGCCTTGTTTGGATTTTAAAAAGTATATATGACTTTCAACTCTTTTTCTCTTCATTTAGTTGTGAAAGGGGATGTAATTTGTTATTGAAATGTATTGGTTGGAGGAGAGTGCTTCATAAGCACATTGGAAGCGTTTAGCTCTCAGTTTATGACCTCTAGCTCCACATTTCCAAAATATCGATCCCTCTCTTACCTTATATGTTGCCGCGTTACAACCTCATAAAGTCCTCATGATTGTCTAATGTGTATTCCATACTAGTGATAGCGAATTGGAGAGTCTTATCAAGCTTATGGTAGATTTGAGTTCACAGAATGAGAATTGAGAGAACCTTCCTACATTTTCAAACGCATGTGTGATGAGTGCCACATGACTATAGTGAGATTCTGCTGATATTACTAGCTCTAATTGCTTCATATGTCGATGAGATTGTATTTGATGATTTTGAGGGAGGTTGATTCAAACTTGACAATGTGGTCTATCAATGATTTTGAAAACTTCATTTCCTAGCTTGTTTGTTCAATTATTTTTGCACTTTTAGGCTAACTTTGGATCGGCTTTGCCATTGAGCTATGATAAGTGCTTAAAGTATACATCTTTTTAGGGCTATCTTGCCTCATTTTTAGGAGAATTTTGTACTAAATGATGTTATTTACTCTCCTATTCTCGATTTATGCTTGGGTGTAGTTGTTTTTATGTGTTTTGCAGGATTTTTAGTCTTTTCACCCAGCATTTGCCCTTCAATGGCTGTATTTTAACCTCCCCCATGGTCAACTATCAGTTGCCATGGCCGTAGAGCAGAGAAAGATCAAAAAGGTCAATTCCAACACAGACCACGGTTGGATAGTGGTAATGCCCACGGACCATGGTATGCTGTAAACTGTTACCTCTTCGTTTTTCCTCGGTTGTGTGGCTGAGATTCATCTTGGTTTTCTATAAATACGGACATTCTGAGCAGCAGAAGAGAAGAAGAAGCAACATTTTTAGAAGTTCTCAATCAAATTCTTAGGATTTCTATTGTAATAGAATAGTTAAACTAGTCTTTTCTTTCGGAGTTTCTTAGTTTTTAGTTTTTTTGCTTTGGTGACGATTTTGGGTGTGGAAGTTCTTGGTTCTGAGGCGGTTATGAAGCCTTTAGTGAAGGCCATCTCAATCAAGCACTTTCACTCAGATTCAGTCCAATCTTTGGTTAGTTTATCTTTCAACCATGTATAAGTAGTTTTCTTAGTCTAGGGATTTAGTAATTCGTGAAAGGTATTAGATCATGTTTTAGTTTATTCAATTGTGCTATTCTCATAGTTGGTTTGATTTTGTCTATCAAGTGTTTTGTATGTTGTGGGTTGATTTTTGGCCAAAATTTACTTGCACACTTGAAACAAACCGAATGAATATTCGAAAGAGGATATTTGGATTGTTGGACTGCTTGATTAGGCTTAACATAACTTCATCTCGAAAGGGAGATTTATATGTTAAGAGGGCTAGTAAGTAATCAAAAATATTTAACTTGGATTAAGTCAAATTAGTTTGAGAGAACCAAGTTTGCTTAGTTCAGGCAAATTTGATTGATTTCGAAAGAATAGATCAAGTTTCTTGAAAAGATTACAATTCCTTGAAGCCTGCCAATTAAGGAATAGTGCATGCTTATTATAATTGATCCAATTCTTTTCACAATTACAAAAATTCCTAGACATTTTTCTCTTATTGATTTAGTCAAGTTTAATTTGTGTTTGGTGATTGACATCCCTCCTTCATTATAGTTTTGCTTAGCACATTCCAATAGGTAAAACTCAGTAAGTTTCTTTGATCCTTGAGGAACGATTACCCTATCTATGCTACATCTACCCGTGCGCTTGTGCAAGTAGAGGTAGTCATAGTCACAACACTCACACTCACTCAATCAAGCTTCTACCAATGTCTATCCTGAGGAGGTTGTAAATAACTTTTGGTCTTGGTGTTGCTTAGGGACAAGCAACAATTCAAGCATGGGGGAGTTTGATCAATGCTTCTATATACTTCATTTTTGGGACATGTTGTAGCAATTTTTCGGGAATTCATGAGCTTTTTGTTATAATTTATATTCTTATTCTTGTTTTATGCTTGGACATGGTTCTTTGGTGATCTATAGGATTTTACACCATTTGACTCAACAATTAACCCCCATTTGAGTGCTTATTGGCCCGCCATGGAGGTACCCCAAGTCGCATGCCCCTGGAGCAAGAGAAGAGCAAAAGATTTCAGAACCAGCCAGAACCACGGTTTATCCGTGGTGAGCTTATAACTGCTAATCTCTTCATCTTTCTTCGTTATGCAGCTCAGGATGCTCCGTTTGGTGCTTATAAGGCATGCTTTTCAGCTAAAGAAAGACGAGAGCACCCATCACCATCTCACTACTACTCTCACATCATCTTTTAGGTAGAGTTTAGTTTAGTTTATTTTTGGGAGCAAAACGAGAATTGAAGGGAGAAGCTTTGCTCTTGGAGGCTTGAAGATTGTTGCACAATTGAAGGGCTACCATTGTTGAAAAGTTTTCTTTCCCTTTGATCTTATTATTGAACTCTTGTTTTAGTTAAATTTGAAATATGAGTGAGTAGTTTTGTTCAATCTAGGGATTAGTTAGCAATAGTATTGTAGTTGGATCCTTTACTTCTACAATCTTGTGCTTATTTCATGATTCGAATGATCTACTTCTATCTTGAGATTGAAATGTTGTAAGCAGAATTTGGCCAATTTTGCTTGCTTATGTTAGGTCGTTGAGTGAAGTACTGAAAAGTGAAACTCGCTACTAGATCACCCTAATAGAACTTGACTTAGCAAAACTCGAGAGAGAATTGCTTGTTAAGAGGAGACTTAGCATTCATGAATGTCAAACCTAGATTAAATCAAAGATACTTGAACAGTGTTAGTTGAATTTGTTTGGGCTATTTAATTTGTTTCAAAAGAAAGGATTAAATTTTTTTCGATTGCAATTCCTTGAATCATCCAACCGGTGAAAAGTGCATGCTTAAAATTCTATGATCCAACTCTTTATTTGGTGAACCCATGAAAAGTGCATGCTTAATTCTATGATCCAACTCTTTATTTGGTGAATCGAATTTCTAGATGCTTTACTTTGATTGAATTTCAAATTAGATAATTAGTTTATTTAAATCGACTCTTTGAAAAGATTGATCGCTTGGCAATTTCATTAGGACGTAACTCAGTAGATTACTGTAGTCCCTGGGAACGATCTTTTAATCTAGACTACAACACCTATGCACTTGTGGACGTGTCAGTTGCCTTATTTGAGTTTCTATTTCAAGCTATTAGGGTCATATCTATATTGATTAAATGTTGCTCATTGAAATTTTCCATTCGTTAATGTTATCTGTTTATTATAATACTTTTTGGATTAAAGAATTACAGGTAGCAATCTAAAATTAATGAATGGTAGTAAGGATGAATTGTTAACATTACTGACTTGAAAATTATTGAATAAAGTTTGCTCTAAGTTTCAATGAGTATGCATGTGTTACTGTCTAGATGTTACATATATAACCTAATGGGAAAAAAAATAATTACACCTAGTGTGTTTATCAGATGAAAAGATGCAATTGAGAAACGAATGTAATTATTTAATGGATAAAACTAATGTTTGAGTCTAAAATCCTATTCTTAAAAGTGTTGGCATCTCTTATCACTGGAAAAGTATTTTCTAAGTGGTCAATTTAAATTTCCAATGTATTAAATTTGTACTAACGTATCAGTAGGTTGCTGCACCAGGAAGTCTGCCCTGATTTTGCACATATTTTTCCCATACTAGCATATGTCACCAAGGGATATTTGTTCCTTTAGTCAATAGAACTCCATAGGTAATTCTAAAAAAGGTGTTCCACCCTTTTAATAATAGCTTGAGGAAGAATAAATATGAAAGACCAAAATGTAGTCAACCCCTGCAAGATTAAACCAATTAATGAGCATAATTCTTGTTGCATTTGCTTTTTCATGTTCTAAATATCCTGGCCACCTTGTCAAAGGTATTTCACATTCAACAGAAGTCAGTCTGGAAGGAGATTTAAGCACACCTACCTATTTAAAGGTAAAGAAGCCTCATCAAATCCATACACTCTTATGATTTCTTCCGCCTCACTCCTACCGCCTACATTAGCATGGGACTTCTGCCTATTAACCTTGTAATTATGTTTTTTTATGGGCATTGGTAGCTACATGTTTACTTTTGTTATCAAATATCTTTGCCATCATAACTTTTGTACTTGCTTGCTTCTACCGTTAATGAAAGCAAGCGCTTAGAATTTTAGTGCAAGCTAGTTTTCCTTTTGCCATTAAATGGAACCAGTAGCATATGAAGGATTTTCTCCTTGCTATTTTTAACTACTTGATTTTTGATTAATGAATATAATTATGTTTGGTACTTAGTGAAGGACTTTTCTTAAATGAATTCAGTCGTAGAAATAATGCCTTCATGTAATGGGTCGAATAAAGAGTCACAATTAGAAATTGAAGAGGAAGATCCATATTATTTACAACTATAGAAGACTCAAAGAAAGAAGAAAATGGGACTTGGTCAGACGAGCATGCAAAGAAAGTATATAAGGATCTTTAATAATTACATCAAAAATACTAGATTAGTATGGAGTGGACAACCTCATTCCTCAAGAGGCCTTTCACCGTATCCTAGAACATTGTGAAGGATTTAAATATTATAGTTATCAAAAGCAGGTCATTACTGAGGTTGACATCCAATAGAGGATTGATGCTGAGGTTAATAAGCAAGTTTATCAAATTCATGAGTCTTATGAAGCTCGCCTTCGTGATCTAAAGGAAAGACTGGGCCCTTTGCACATGCTACTGTTAACAAGACAATAGACATTCTTATTTTCTTTGAAAGTAATCATTGAAATTCCAATATAACTAATTGAATTTATCACTTGTGCATATGTGCAATCAAGTGGATCATCTCAACATCTTTCTTCTTCTCCTTTCATAGAGTGTAATCCTAGTTGACAAAAGTAGAGGGTATGTTAGAGTTCTTGTATAGTACGAAATTGGTGGTGTCTTAATGTCGATTTGGATTTGCATTGGTCTAGTTAAGCAACCTAAACAGCGGCAGCATAAGCACCCCCTATGCGCCAGATGGGTAGCATCCTTGCATTTTCTATGCAGTAGTGACGGTCACATTGTTTAATTATACATATTCATATACCTTGAGTTTTGAGGATTTATTTAGCACAACATACCATATATTTGAATTGGAGTTGCGTTGGTTGTGTAAACAATGAGCGTTTAGCACTAGAAAAAAATACTCACAGTGTCTTTAAGAATTTGGTTTGAGTTGAAATGGTCCACCCTTTGTGAGGCTAATGCTATTAGCTTTAGATGGTGAGGTCAGTGATGTTTATATCTATGGTTATGATCATTGTCAAGTGAGCCTTTACCATGGGTATTATTTACAATCATTGATGTCGGTGTAACAAGTTTATCTTTTTATTTTTTTTTTCCATAAAATGCTCAAGTTATTGATATTTTATGGACTGTAAAGTTTTCTAGCTGGGTTGTATATCTCTAGGGTTTTTCTTTGCCATAAGCATCTATCTTCCCAAAAGTGGTTGGGTTATTTGATTTTTCGGTTCACTTCTTTATGTAATACTACTAGAAATTTCATTATTAGTGGCTATTATAGCATTATCAAGGTACAACACAGGCAGCAGAAGAATGCAGTACGCAGGTAGCACACTACTCCTACATACGTAGTAGCGGCACTGAACATGCGGCACTGCACATGCACAAGTAGCATGGTGTGCTATCTAGGCAGTAAGGGTTGCATTAAACAGGCAGAACCTACACAGGTAGCATAATGTACTTGCACAGGCAGCTTGTTGTCCTATCCAAACACCACGTTGTGTTGTCCAGGCAACAATGACTGCATAAGCAGCATAATGTACCTACACAGCCATCATGGTGGGCTGTCTAGGCAACAACGGCGATAGTCAACCAAAAGCATGCTATGTTGTCCAATAGTTGTGGCCATAACTGTGCATGAAGAAGTTGCTGAACTATCCAGCAATGGCAGTTGGTGTCCTAGCAAGAACCCAACACCTGAGTTGTGTCAATTTTTCGATTATTTAAGTTACAAATCAAGCATTATGGCGTATTAGCAATTACAGTATCCATCTGTTTTCTCATTTGTTTAAGAATCATAGTAATATATATTGCCATATTTTTTATATATAGATAATAACTGAGTGCTAGTGCTCATCTCTTTATTTGTTTGGCCTTTCATATAGGCATCCATTCAAAGAACGGTGTTGGACAAGCATATGGGGTGAAGAGGATAAGATGTTGATCATGAAAGCCTTGCTTTTCTCTTGGCTTTTCAAATTAGTTAACACAATTTAGTTTTCTCGGATTTGAGTATTTTTCCTATGAAATTGTTCAATTTTTCATTGATTAGAAATTATAAACAAAGTACACTTATGCAAAATAATACTGTGTGATTCAACTAACTTACACATAACTAATGCAACTTGGTTCAAATGGTCTGGCACTTGTTCTCCATAAGTAAGGTCTCGAGTTCAAGCCTTGTGAATGGAGAAAATCTGTGATGGAGAGCTCCACCTCTTATCAGGCAAAAATTAGTTCAACTCCAGCGAAATTGAGGATCTAAGATTAAAAAAAAAAATTACGTATGAAATGGATTTTCACTTTCTAGTTTTGTCTTTGGTTTCCTTTATTTGTTTTTATTTTTTTAGCATATTTATGTGCAATGTTTGTTTCATTACCAATTTTAAATATTAATTATATAATAAGATATATCCATAAAATCTAAAACGAAATTCAAATTTACAAAAATGTATAATATAAATAATTATACATTTCTGGTAGCATAATATTAAGGTTGTTATTGTTTGTTTATTGTTGTTCTATTTTTTTACTATTATTATTAATCGTATCCATTAATATTATTTTTATTGATTCATGTGATCTACACCTATTTTTTCTAAGTCCTCTGAGCAATTTTATTTGAGTTCGCTTATTTTTAGTCTAAGCCTTATGACCCTCGATACTTTTTTACCTCCAGAATGTTTATAATTACTTGTTATTATTCTTTGTATTATTGTTATATCAGTAATAATATTATTATATTTATTATCATTATTATTATCATTATTGTTATTTGCATTAGTGTATGCATTATTGCTACCATTGTTTTATTTATTTTTAGCTTAATTTAGTGGCAAGTAATGGAGCAGTCATAGCTTCCCCTCAGGGGGGGCTTAGGAAGCGAGAATGGGTTGATAGGTTGCGTTTTGCATCTTGAAATCTTGGAACTCTTTTAAAATTAGTTAAAGCTTTACATTGACGTAAGGTTAACATAGCTAGTATCTAAGAGACTGAGTGAGTGGGGGACAAAGCTCCAGAGATTTATGGGTATAAGTTGTGGTATTCTTGGCATAATATAGTTAGAAATGGAGTTGGTATTTTGGTCGGTAAAGAGTTGGTTAGCCAAGTTGTAGAGGTAAGGCATAAGAGTGACCGCATTATGTCAATTAAGTTGGTGGTGGGAGTAGAAATCCTCAATGTGGTATGTCTCTATGCAACACAAATAGGACTAGCGAATGATATTAAGAGGAAATTTGGGGAGAATTTGGATGAGGCATTTAAAGTTTACCTCAAAGTGAGAAACTCTTCATGGGTAGAGAATTTAATGGGTATATCGGGACAAAGGCTTATGGGTATGACATGACGCATAGAGGTTTGGTTATGGAGAAAGAAATAGTGAAGGGGTGTCAATTCTAGACTTTGTGAATGCTTATGATTTGATGATTGTTAACTCCCTTTTTAAGGAGTACTACTTGGTGACCGTTAGAAATCTCATGACAAAGACTCAAATTGACTATTTTCAAACTAGGGCGAATAATAGGATGATGTGTAAAGATTGTAAAGTGATACCGAGTGAGTTTTTGGGGGCACATCATAGACTATTGGTAATGGATGTGGTGATTAAAACTTTAAAGACAAAGAAGAGAAGGGTAAGAGATCCTAAAGTTAAGTGGTGGAATCTTACTAGTGAGAACGCAACTAACTATTAGAGAAGATTACAACAATAGGGAGTTGGAAGCAAGTAGAAGATGCAGACACAATGCGGAAATAATAGCAGAGTGCATTTGAAGGTCCACCAAGGAGGCCTTAGGAACCTCTAGAGGAGATGATGGCACAATAAAAGGAGCTCAGTGGTGGAATGAAGAGGTGAAAGAGACAGTTAAGGGGAAACGAGATACATACACTGCCATAATTGTTAGCAGAATTGGAGGAGAAAAAGTAGTTATTAGAGTTAAGTACAGCACTGCTAAAAAGATGGTGAAGAAAGTTGTCACTATAGCAAAGAGCAACGCTAAAAAGACCACCAGGGAAGATGAGAAGGAGGTCTTCAAGTTAGCAAGGGTTAGGGAGAATACAACAAGAGACCTGGGCAACATAAGGTGCATCAAAGGTGATGACAATGAGGTCTTAGCAGAGGAAGAAAAATAAGGGAGAGATGGCAAAGTTATTTTTCTATTAAGGGTGAGATGAGTGAAAGTTCCCAGAGCAATGGCAGATGGGATCAAGATGGGAAATCAAAACTATAGGTTTTGCAGTCGCATCCATGGAGAAGAGGTTAAAGACACATTAAGGAAGATAAAGGCTAGAAAAAAGGTGGGTCCAAACCATATTTATGGAAAAATCTTGAAATATTTGGGTGAAGAGGGACTAAAGTAGTTGACGAAGCTATTTAATGTCATTTTAAGGAATATAAAGATGCCCCATAAATGGAGAATCAGTACAATTATCCCCCTTTACAAGAGCAAGGCTGATATACAAGATTCTAATAGTTATAGAGGTATAAAATTGCTTAGCCACATTCATGGGAAGGGGTGATTGAGAGAACGTTGAGGAGGGATATTTCAATTTTAGAAAACCAGTTTTATTTTATGCCAGGTAGCTCAACTACGGAAGCAATCTATCTCATAAGAAGACTCATAGAATTGTATAGGGATAGAAAAAAGGATCTACACATGGTGTTCATGTACCAAGAGAAAGTGTATGATAGAGTGCCGAATATGGTATTATGTAAGTGTTTGGAGAAGAAAGGGGTGTCAATAGCGTATAATTCGAGCTATCAAGGATATTATGAGGGAGTTAAAACTAGTGTTAGGACCTCAAGAGGAGACACAAAGGACTTTCCTATTGATACTGGGCTCTACTAAGGTTCAGCTTTAAGCCCTTTTCTTTTCAGTATTGTCATGGATGAACTCACAAAAGGGATTCAAGATGAGGTGCCTTAGTGTAAACTATTTGCTAATAATATTGTACTTATCGAAGAGAGTAGGGATAAACTTAATAGTAGGTTAGAGCAATAGAAACATACCCTAGAGTCGAGGGGATTTAGATTAAGTAGATCAAAGATTGAGTACTTAAAATGCAGGTTCTGTAGTGAGGAAGCGGGTGATGAAGGAGTCACTATTGGTGGTGTGGTAACACCGCAGGTCGACAAGTTCAAGTATTTAGGCTCGATCATTCAAGGCATAGGAGATATTGCTGAGGATATTAACCAATGTATTAGAGTGGGATGGCAAAAAAAAGAAGAATGATTTTAGAGTATTATGTGATAATAAAATTTATGTAGGATTGAAAGGGAAGGTTTATCATGTGGTAGTTAAACCTGCTTTGTTATATGGTTCAGAGTATTAGCCAATCAAGAAGACTCAAGTTTGGAGGTTAATTGTAGTGGAGATAAGAATGATCTGATAGATGTGTGGCTATATGAGATTAGATAGAATTAGGAATAAAGTGATTAGAGAGAAATAGGAGTTGCACCCATAGAAGATAAGATGAGAGAGACCAAACTAAGATGGTTTGGTCAAGTTAAGAGAAGGGGTGTGGATGTACCAGTAAAGAGGTGCGAGACGATTAACCTTTCGGGATATAGAAGAGGTATAATACAGCCAAAAAAAAGTTAGAACGAGGTGATTAAATATGATGTGAAGTTTATAGTACTGATGGAGAATATGGCTCAGTATGGAGGTTTGTGGAGATCTAGGATTAAGGTTGTGGATCATTGATAGTGGACTTCCAGTTCTTCCTTTGACTTTTGTTAAGTAGAAATTGTTTTGTTGTGCTCGCTATTAGCCTTCGTGCACTCTTACATGCTAGTAGATTGATCTTAGCAGGGTTATCATCATCACACCTTCGATTGCTTAAGTAGTACCCTCATCGCATTCTGTGTTGTTACTCCCCTACCTTCAGTTGTTTAAGTTATAGACTGTTCTTAGTCAAAATAGTATTACATCATGACTTGTTGCTTAAGGTACGTACAACTCATACCCTTCCTCTATTGTTCATTATAATTTATTTTATTTTAAGAAATTTAGGTCACATGTTTGTTACCTTTGTTTCTCAAACGATTTTAAACCCCTAAAATATTTCCTTAAAACATTTTATGTGGGTCTATTAGAATCGGCCTCTCTATGAATAATCATATCCATAGAGGTAAGGCTACTTATATCTTAATCTCCATAAATCCCGTGAAAGTGGGACCCACAATGGGAGTTGTTGCTGTTATTATTAGTGGCACAATATGAGTGGCCACAAAATGCATTCAAACTTGGCACAAAATTCATTTTTGTAGATAATTATATGGTCACGAATATTATGTTTCTACAGCGAATACATTTTTATGGCAATGTTTTAATTACTACAAAGTAGGAGCTATTTAGCAATTTGTTATCTGTGATAAATCAAATTTTGTTGTGGCAAACTAAAATTCACCATAGTAACCTTTTGTAACGCAGTATCTATGGCAAATTTGTATCATATTTTCAAATTGCCGCAAAAGGTTATTGTAACAATAATTTAGCATAACAAATTGCCTCCAAAGATTATTGTAACAATAATTTAGCATATTGTGACAAAACCAGATATCGTAGAAACAAAATTTTCTTGTTGCGATAGTTGAGGGCTATAAGGTGACATACCCAAGGTCGTCTTCAAAACCGTCCTATAAGCCCATAAAGTAATAATAAGCTTATTGGCCTAATCATTCTTATTCCTATTGATGTTTTCCTTAAAATTTGCTTGATCTGCCTATTAGAAACCTCAACCTAAGCACTGGTTTGGGGATTATGTGGAGTGACTACCTTATGGATAATATAGTATCGTCTCAGTAATGAATCAAAGGATTGGTTATTGAAATGTGTACCGTAGTCACTAACAATAGCGTAAGGCATGGTACACCTAGAAAATATGTCATCCCTTAGAAACTTTACCACAACTCTAACCTCATTAGTCTTAGTGGGAATAGCCTCAACCCATTTAGACATATAATTAACGACTAGAAAAATATACTCATTCTAAGAAGAGATCGAGAATGGTCCCATAAAATCTATATCCTACATACTAAGATCTTTACCATAATAATGGGGCATGTAGGGCATTGTTTATAGTACTCATGAGCATCCTTGAACAAAGTTGGCTAATAGAATCTAAAATAAAGAAACTAGTCACTGTCATTTTCCTACTAGAGTGCCCTATACAAGCCTGGTCATTGTAAAAAGATATGATACTTCTAACCTCAAGATTTGGAACACTTCTTCTAACAATCTAATTAGAACAATATCTGAATAAGTAAGGGTCATCTCAAGCATAAAATTGCACTAAGTGCAAAAATCTATCCCTGTCGTGCTTATGACCACCGTCAGGTCTCCTACTAGTGACAAGATAATTCATAATATCCACATACCAAGGGTCATATTGAACCACAAATAATTGCTTATCAGGGAAGCACTTATAAATAGGGGTCTAGTTACCCCTAGCACACATAATCTTGGACAAGTGGTCAGTAATAGTGTTTTCAAAACTCATCTCATCTCTAATCTCACAATCAAACTCCTACAGAAGGAGCATCCATCTTACAAGCCTTGGCATAGCATCCCTCTTTAAAAATAGGTGCTTGAGTGCAGCATAATTAATAAAAACAATAACATAGGAACCAATCAAGTAAGGTATAAACTTTTCGAAAGCAAAGGTCATAGCTAAGAATCTCTTTCTCAGTCACAATGTAGTTCATCTATGCATCATTAATATATGGCTAGCATAATAAATCAGATGAGGTCTCTTATCAATACACTATCCTAGAATAACCCCAACAGCATAGTCAAACGTATCACACATTAATTTAAAAAGCTTGCCATACACAGGAGGATGTAGAATATGAGAAGTGTTAGGGCTTCCTTTAGCTTAGTAAATGCCTCTGAACACTCCTTAAAGGTGTAAGGGTACATCCTTAGCTAGAAGGTTAGGCAAGGGCTTAGCAATCTTACTGAAGTCTTTAAAAAATCTATGGTAAAATCCAGCATGTCGAAGAAAAAGCCTAACATCTTTCACACAACTAGGAGGGGGAAGATCAACAATCAAATCAATCTTAGTCTTATCAACCTTAATACTATCACTAGAGATAACATGGCCTAAGATTATCTGCTTTTTCACCATAAAATGGCACTTTTCCTAATTCAAAGTCAAATGTTTTTCCCTATACTTTTTCATAACTTTCCCCAAATTGGTCAACAATTGCCAAAAGATGTCCTAAACACGGAAAAATTATCCATGAAAATCTTTATATAGTGTTCAACCAAATAAGAGAATATAAAAATCATACATCTTTGGAAAGTGGCAGATACATTACACAGACCAAAAGACATTCTTCTAGAAGCATGGATGTCAAAGGATGGTATAAATGTAGCCTCCTTTTGATCCTCAGAAGCAATATAGATCTAAGTGTAGCCGGAGTAACCATCAAAAAAATGGTAGTAGGACTGTCCAGCTAACTCTTCTAACATCTACTCTAAGAAAGTGAGGGGAAAGTAGTCTTTCAAGGTGGCAGAATTTAACTTCCTATAATCAATATGAACTCTCCACCTAGACTGGACTCAGGTTGCAATTAGTCATTCTTATCATTCCTATTCACAGTAATATTAGTCTTCTTAGAAATGATTTGAGTAGGACTAACCCATACTATCAGAAATTGGATATATGATCCCTTGGTCCAACCATTTCAACACTTCCTTCTTCAGTGCTTTGCAGAGTCAGGTTTAACCTCATTTGATGGTCTTAGTAAGGTCTAGCACCATTATCTAGATGGATTCTATGCTGCATAACTGTAGGGCTAATACTATCGATGTCTCCCAAGGTCTATCCCAACTTCCTTATTCTCCTTAAGCAACTCAAGCAATTTTCCCTCTTGATCCTGGTCTAAATCAAAAGTAATGATCACAAATAAACACTCCTTAAGATCGAGAATAGTGTACTTAAAGGAGCCAAGAAGGGTTTCAGATCAAGTGAAATAGTAGAAGTATTATAGGCAGAGACGGTATTAACAATAAAGTCTACAGAGCACCTATCAGCAAAATCAAACACTTCATGCTCAGGCTCATCATCCATCAAAATGACTCATACTCAATAGTAAACTCATCCACATGCTCAAATTCTAACTCATCATAAGAGAAATCATCTATCCGATTAAGGAAAGAATTATCCGCATCATCAAATCCATCAGCCAGTTTTTGCAAATTAAAGATATTCAAATCTAGAATCATATATCAAATGATAGTTTCCATCATATCATTCCTACAATTAATTAGAGCATTGGATGTGACTAGGAGAGGATACCCAAAAATCACAAGGATTTAGCATTCACCATTCAGCACCCTCTTAATATCAAGTACCACAATAGGAAAAATGAATTCCCTCACTTTAATGAGCATGTCCTCTACAGCACCTTTGGGATGTCTAGTAGACCTGCTAGCTAACTGGACAATCTTGGTAAGCCTCAACTTACCTAGTTGAAGTCTCTCATACACAGTGATTGAAAGTAAGTTCACACTAGCTTCCAAATCCAGTAAAGTTTTATGAATAGTTTGATTAGCTATCACTATAGAAATAGTAGGGCAACCTGGATGTTTGTACTTGATAAAAATCTAACATGAAACAATTGAGTTAACATTAGAGGCTAAGAAAACTCTCTTAGGCACAACAGTTGCCCTCTTATGGCATGTTCACTTTGCTGGCAAATAGGTTTGATAAATTGGTGAAGTTGATAAAGATTGGTAAAAGTTGGTGGAAGAAGCTAGTAGATGTTTGAGAATGTTGATAATAAATGTAAATGAGTGGGAATTTCTTTACAAAAATTTTTTGAAGGAGAATGTAAGAGTTGGTAAAAGATCGTAGAAGTTGGTGAAAGTGAATTTACCAACAAATAGAATAGGCCCTGAATAATGCAAAGCTCCTTCAAAGATTTAGCACAGTGGGGCATCAGCTGGATAGCATCCACTAGCGAGATGTTAATCTTATCCTGGGAGAAAGTCTGCCTGATCTTGTCAAAATGGGCTTGGTCCTTCTTGCCTTTTATCCTATTAGGGAAAGGAGTTATTAAATTTTTGAACCTATAAAAGAGGAGTAAGAGTAGTCATAGGAGGAAGTGTAGTCAATGTCTCAGTAGGCACATTCTCTTTACACTATCCAGAATCATCAACAGTAAAAGGGGGAAAAGCACGAGAAGAAATAGGGGCTGAATCAGATTTCCATTTAAGTTATCACCCACATGATTGTCAATTTCTTGCTCTGACCTTACAGTTATGACATCTTTAACCTTTATGAAAGTATCAAGAGCTGAGCCAGAGGAGGTTTCACCTTAGGTTTGTCGTAGGTTGACTACGAAAGATATTTTTCTCCATGTTTGCCATAGCAAACTAGGAAAACTGCTATATCATTGCTCTCAATATTCTTTCATTACTTTCTCTCTACATCCTTTCCATGTTGTTTTTACTTCTCCTTTTATGTTTATCATGTTCACTATAACCAAGAGGAGGTTGAGAGTAGGCAATAGATGCAATACATAGAGGAGGAGCTAGTTGCCTAGGCGCATTAAGAACACCCTCGTAGCTTGGCCTTGACATGTTATAGGAGGAAGTTTCCAGAAAACCCTCCATAGTAGTTAGGAACTACTGCATTAGGTCTATTACTTAAAAAAAAAAAATTGGGTGATTACATCATCCCGGTATAAAAGTAGGAGTGTACAGGTCATTCTTTAGTCTCTTATAGGCAAAGTTCACCTATTCTTTCCCTGGGGCCAGCTGGTGAGCAAAGCAAGGCACGTGCTCAAAGTATAATTCAACAAATGGCATTGGGAGAACACCTTTGGAGTCTGGGAAGTTTGGGATTGTTGCAAAACCAAACCCTTCACTATGTTTTCAAATGTAGCAAGTCTAGATTACAAGTGACTCAAGTAAGACACAACATGCACATCACCCCTGGCCCCACTATACCTAGAAATAAAGCTATCATCTCTAATAGTTTCCTGTTGCACGAATTTATGAGCTAAATCCTCTAGAAATTCTCATGCATCATTCGAGCTCTTAGATAGAAATCCACCTAGCATATTGACTCCACTGTTATCTTGTTTTGTTGGTCAAGACCTTCATAAGCAATTTGCAAAGATGAGCTCGGCATAAACCATGTGATGACATTAAACTAGGAGATTCCTAAACCTATCAAGATACTTCTAAAATGATATCAATTTGTATGAATTGATTAATTCCATTCCTTAGTTTAACAATTTTACTATTGGGAAGTATATTGCATAAAGGCCCACACAAACCATCCCAGTGGCTAATGGAATCTGAGGGTAGACTATACATCCACTTTTTCGCATCATCTTTTAAAGAAAATGGTACAAATTTCAATTGCACAATATTAAGAGGCGCATTAGGGTAGCACATCATGGAACAAACCTCTATACCTGTAAACTTTGGAAGCATATGGGTATACTGAGGCTCGAGTTCGAGAGTAACATTCTCTAGGGCGGGTATATTAAAACATGATGGATCAGTTGTCCTATGTGGATAAAAGTTGTTGTTAAATGTCCTTGGTAGAGGCTGTGGTTTACTCATCCTTTTCTCCTCAGTTTCAGGTTCTAATTCACCATTACTATCTAGGTTAGTCTCCAATCTATTCAAAACCTTACTATGAGGATCCTTAAACCAACTAGTCATGCAGCCAAAACCCCTTTCGTTTTTTTATAGTTTTTCAATTTTTGATTTTTTCTAAAGAAAGCCGTAAAGATCACATTTTTACGAAGATGGATGAATAGTAAAATGTACACTAAATTAAAACAAGTAAATTATGCGATTAAAAGAAGTGAAGCAAATAAATCAACTACAACTAGATCAGATAACTAAAATAAACTACTTAAAGTAATAAAATAAGAAATGAAAACAACTAACAAAAAACTAAATTACTATTGCCACTATTCAGAGCAATTAACAACTAAACTAGTAATGAATTTCAACACCATCCCCATAACAACGTCAAAAACTTATTGTTTCTCAAGAACTGTAAAAATAAGTCACAAGTGTACGTCCATAGTTATAGCACTATACAAGATATCCACAGAGATGGGTTAAATTTAATTACTGGTATTGAGCCACTAAATTAAAGTATATCAAACAACCAAGCTAAATTAATTTTAAGTAACAGTAAAGCTCCTCATAAAAACTAATCTAAACATAGAGCATGAAACTGCAATAAAACGATCAGAATTAAAGAAGGGAGGAAGAAATTGCCTTAAACACTTCAAATTAATATATAAATAATCATAATTTCTAGAAAAACCAATAGAGAAAATCTGAACTGTGAATGAGTGATCACCATGAGAATTCAATATCTACCATTAATTCTTGATTCCAGTAATTTTCCAATTCAATGGCTGCTACTACTGATTTCATGCATAGCCTTTGATAAGCATTGCTAATAAAGTGGGCTAGGATAATTCACGGGATAGACCAGGTGATGAGGAAACAACATGCACGGTTATTCTCTTCTCATTTTGCACTAAACATACACTTGGGTCACTGACTCTATTTCAGCAAATGTTGGGCTTGCGTGCAGTGGGAGGAGCTTATCACGCATGATGGGCCACTTATGGGATAGTTGAGGAAGGTGCTTGGTTAACTTGGAGGAAAATGGGCCGCTAAACTAATGGAAATCACATGAGGTTGGCCATTGACTTGTGCGCTGGGTCTACGTTAAAGACAAGCTGGCTTAGACAGGCGTGAAGTTGAGTGGGCTGCTAGGCTAGGCCAAGGAAAGCAAGTCAAAGGCAGACTAACTGGACAATTTTCCTTTAGACGCGGACAATTGGGGTGTTTAATTAACAGGCCCACGTCAGCTACTTCGGCTTTGTTCTCTTGTCTTTTTATTTTTCTTTTTCTTAGCACTTTTGGGGCTCCATACTGGGCATTTTTAGGCTGCTATGCTAATTATCTAGGGATTGGCTCTCCTAATTACAATCTTTAAGTGTTTTTCCCATCTATTTATTAGTTGTTACGTATAAAACTACACAAAACCTTATCGAAGCACAAAATAAACTCAAAAATAACTAACACATACGTGAATAGGGGTATAAGATTTAGCACTTTCATTGCTGAAACAAAGTGCAGTTTACTACTTGAAGCAAGAAGGTTTTAGAGTATTAAACTTCCTATTCATTTTCAGGGAGAAACTTCGCTAACTTTAGTGTGGACAACCAAGAAGTCTAGACACTACATGCTTGCTCATAAAGCACAAGTCATGGCACCAATGCACTCGATAAAAGACCTATTACATCAGTTAGGGATTAGTGGCAAAGTTGTTAGATGAACCGTTATATTATTAGAGTTTGACCTGAAGTACATTCCTAAAAAATCAATTAAGTGAATAGATGTATTAGATTTTTTAACGAACTTTCCAAAACAAGAAAATTTCAAGTTCCTAGACGAAGAAGTTCTTCGAGTAGAGGCAGATATCTAGACGACGTATTTTGATGGAGCGTCTAACCAAAAAGGATTCGGAGTGGACATCCTTTTAGTCTCCCCAAAAGAGACACATACCCCTGTCTCCATTAAACTTGATTTTGAGGTCACTAACAATGTGGCCGAGTATAAGGCATGCATTATCGGGTTATAAGCTATTGTAGAAATAGGGGCAAAAAAATACCGGTACATGGACGTTATGAGTTAATAATCAGCCACATTTCACAAAAATGGAAGGTGACAAATGAAGTCTTGGCACCGTACCAAGCTTATTTAGTTAAACTCATCAAACACTTTATCCATGTTATTTACACTTATCTTCGATAATAAGTTCGCTAATGATCCAGCAAAATTAGCTTCAATGATTATTATCCCTAACGGTATCCATTCAATGCCCTTATCAATAGAAAGGATGAGTTAGCTGGCTTATTGTTATACCATAGAAATATGTAGCATCGACTCTACTAGTCGGTGCAATGACATCTACTGATATTTAACATACAAGGAGAACCCTCAGGGTTCTGCTCCAAAAGCCCAATGAGCATTGAGATTATTGGAGTCGTAATATTTTGAGAATAAGGAGAAGATATATAAGAAGATAGATATGGATATAAACCTACTCTGTGTAACATAGGAAGAGATATAAGAAATCATATAAGATGTTATCTAAAAAGGTTCAAAGGATGGGATATTATTGGTCAACAATGGAAGCTGATTGCCATGCATATGTGAGGAGATGCCATAAACATCAAATATATGCAAATCTACAATACCAAAGTCTCATTCCTTTCTCTCAACACTTATCTTCCCATGGCCCTCTTCAGTATGGGAAATCGACATAATTGGAAAGGTGATACCAAAAGAGACTGAGGGACATGAATATGTGCTAGTAGCAATTGACTACTTCATATAAATGGATATAGGTAAACTCCTATGCTAAAATCACTCAAAACATGTAGCAAAATGCATCATTAATAACATTATATATAGATATGGTGTGCCACATGAATTAATAAGTGATCAGGATAGTCATTTCAGACAGGAGGTAGCAGGACTACTCAAAAAATGTAAGATCCAATATCATAGATCTTCCCCTTATCAATCTTAGACAAATGGAGCAGTTAAAGCAACTAATAAGAATGTGTGAAGATAAATTGAGAAAATGTTTGCAAACTGTAAGGATTGACCTATTGGAAGGATATTGAACCTTAATTCGTACTTCAATAGGAGCAACACCCTACTCCTTAGTATACATAATAGAAGCAGTACTTCCTATTGAAATGCTATACCCTCAGTTAGGGTAATAAGGGAAAGTCAAACCTAAAGTCATAATAGGTAAAAGCTCGGTATGAGGAACTAATCATGTTAGATGAGAAACGACTCTTGGCTTTACATAATGTCCAGTGTATCAAGCTTGGATCTCAAGAGCCTTTAATAAAAAAGTCAATCCCAGAGATCTATGAGGAGACATGGTTGTAAGGAAATTAGGGCTCTGATTCAGGACCCAAAATGAAAATTTAGGCCCGCTTGGCAAGGCCCATATATTATAAAGACTATACGACAAGTAGGACGATAAAATTAATGGATATAGATGGAGAAGAATATCCTCGATACACAAATCTCGATTAGTTAAAGAAATATTATGTTTATCAAGCACATAAATGCTTAAACCCACAACAGGCTTCAAAAAAGAGAAGGAAAAAGAATTAGTAAAGCTAATTTCCATATAATTAAGGCCATAACAGGTTCACAAAGCCCATATTAGGCCCAAATAAAAAAACATGAACTGCTAAGGCCTGATTCTGCAGATACGTAAGAAGCCCTAATAGTATGAACCCAACATCATTTTTAATCGTGCACCCATCTCGAAAAACAAAAACAAAAAGGAAAAAGAGAGAAAATGGGATGGACAGATTACTGAACAACCTAGAAGGAGGCCAAGCAGAACACGGCCTATGTCGTGCTACCAGGAACATGGGTTGGGTTCCCAACAGGTGCTAGGTTGGATTCCTGGCACTCTGCTGGCGCTAGCTAGGCTTTAAAGTCCAAGCAGTTCAGCAACTTTTGTGTTTTTTTTTTTTTGGGTCATAATTCGATGTAAATTTGAAATAAGGCATTCATGTAATAGTAATAGAAGTATGGATAGTTTAAAAGATTATAAAAATTTTATTATCATTAAAATCCTAAAAATCCTAAGCATACAACTTATAATGAAAGTCGTAAGAGGATACTACTAAGAAGCATCACTATAAGGAAAGCATAAAAGTTTTATTCCATAATAAGAGGCAAATGCCTAATTTATCTTTAATTTACCATCCCTCTGAACTTGGGGATTTTCCTTTTGGGGGACCTCAAGATGAGTTACCCTTCTCTCAAACCACTCCCATCTTCATATTTCACGTCTCGTGACATTTTCCGCTCTTGGGAAGCCTTTGCTAATTTAGCATCATGTTCAATCATCTAGCTCAAATAATATTCAAAGACCTCTATAAAGCATGGAACGAACAACATGCTAATGATGGTATGATGAAGCCAATGTTTTACCTAGGACTTGACATGAGCAGTATCATTCTTCCAACTCCTTCGAGGGATGTAATCCATCGTTGGGATAGTTTGCCTATGCCTAAATTCTGTCATCAACTATCCTAAAGAAAGTAGGTTCACGTGGACAGGCCAATAAGATGCACATAGACACTATTTTCACGATACGCTACAAACCGTCGTACAGCCCACCCAAGATAGGAGGACCTTTGTCTAAGAAGCTCACCCAATTTGACATGTATTGGGCCTTTGAATAACCTTTTCCTTTGGCAAAATTGTGAGGCTAAGTACATATCCACATTCTTTGGAACCTCAATTTCTAACAACTAGATCTACACATCAATAGAACCAAAACCAAAAAAAAAGGAGAAAAAAATTAGTGTAAGCCAGTGGAACCTAGCCAGATTCCTAGGCCTAATTCAACACACAAAAAAAAGGAGGAAAGAAAGGAGCAATGGCTACATAACAAACATGCATCAGCCAGGGAACCTGAGTGCCTGACCCATGTTGTTACCGCTGGGTGCAGATGTACTTGAGGCAGCAGCGGCCTTTGAGAAGAATTGGTCAGGGTAGCACCAAAATCGGTCCAAACAAAGCATGGATTCAACAACTATGAGTTAAATGAGGTGTTTGATCACGGCGCGTTCTCTCCACTAGGTTAAACAGCATAGTAGGACCTCTATTTTCAAAACCACCCACAAACAAAAAGGCACCAAGAACTCATAGGATTGTAGCTCTACACCTATACATGCCTTCAAGAGCTTGCTAGTTTCCGCTTGACGTAAAATCTACCTTGTCCCCAACAAACGATGGTGGAGATTTCCTTCTTACTTATACCCAAGAGGCGACGATACTGTGAAGACATATTTTCAAGGATGGCGGAGGAACATAAGGGCAATAAAGTGGGAAGCCTAGTATGGTGCCAAGTTCTTTAGTTAAAGGACACAGTCCGTGTGTCCCAAACCAAAAGACGTGAGATTCAGGATTCTAAAAGGTTATGGTTAGTCTAAGAAATTCCAAAAAATTTTGATGTTCTGAAGGCTAAGGAGGTTGCTTAATCGAAAATTCTTGAGCTCATTCTTATCTTTAAAATCAAGCATGAGCAACCATAAGACTAGAGTTTTTTTTTTTTTTTTAAAAAAACACATGATAAAATATAAGAACTTTGAATTTTGAATGGATAAAATCGAATATCCTTAGCTTGAATTTATGGTTGCACAAAATAGCCAAACCAATTATGAGCAAGAGACAACGTTCATAACCAATAGGTACCTGGTTAGGTTCCCGTTCCTAGTCCAACAAGAGATCGAGTCCCTATTGGACCTGGCTACGTTGACCCAACCTAGAACCTAGCTAGGTTCCTAGGCTGTTCCACTGAATTCAGTAGTTTTTTTCCCCTGTTTTGGCTAAACTAATTATACCTATGCTCATTTCTAAATCAGAATTTGCTTAATAAAATCCGATGAGTAATTACTCCTGACCATGATGCTTTCATTACTTATTAACGTCATTTTATTTTATTTTATTTTTTGGGGAAGTGGATGCTGCATTTGTATAGAATAGTCTTGAGAGAGTCAAATTTGCATTAGACTTGCATATACACTGCATTACATTACAACATCATTCTAGGCTTGCATTGAGCATCATACATATGTTCATCATAGTACCCTTGCTGATTATCTGGAAACCCACTACTACTTCCACTAAGGAAGCAGCTGGCATGCCTTGTTGTGAAGCCAGAGTCAACTGAAGAATGCTTTATGCCTGCATCAGGCCAAGGGTTGCCCCTTCGAACCCAAGAATGATACGGAGGTTCACTACGCATTGTTCCAGATGATGGTATACTATGCAAAATACGGGCCACTTAAGGCTCTCCTTATGAAGAACCAAGGTATAAGGGTCCCATGGATACACATTTGGATGGGTATCACCTCTATCGGTGATTAAGGATTTGGTCCCATTTCCCTCACGTGAAAGGATTCCTGAACGTCTTGGACCCTTGGGAGAGAACATCTTCTTGTATAGGATATCTTTTGTCAGGCATAATCTTCTGGACCAGTTTATAAGAGGGAGGGGTTAGCACCACATAAAATCACCTCAGAAAATAAAACTTTATTTCATGCGTCTAGGGATGTTGACAAGTGAACATATTTGCAAATGCCTTTCTTATGGAATGGAAGCAGCACATTAACATTTCAGATCACTCCCAATTGCACTAAAAGGAAAAGTTATTCATGAGATTCATGGACAAGCTAACTGAATAACAAGGTAAGAAACATACTTGCCACCTAAAAGTGGGATCAAGTGGAAGTTTAGGACACTTAAGTTCCATGATTAGCGGATGTCTACATGTACTGAGGCCTCTCCTTGTCTTGACACGTTAACATTCAAGTTTACTATGGGTGCATCAGTAGGTATTCCCCAGGAAGTCCACAAAATCTGTACTATATAAAGTTACCATAATAAAGTAAAATATGGTAGGTTAAGTTACCAAACAAGTCATGATTCATCGAAGGTACATGGCATAATCGCACTCATGATCAACAAAGTCAATGACATGATATCCTATTTTCATTGCATCCATTTGCTCTGAAGATAATGTCCTAGGATAAAACATAGACCATGGTGGATCCATTGGGACAAAAGGAGGCCATTGGTTAGCACTTTATGTAGTAACTCACTGGCAAACCTATTGTCGTTTTGAAGTTGCTTCACTTTATGGCTCGTTTTAGAGAAATTCTGGAAGCTGGATAGACTCCCTGACCCAAGAAATTTACGACAATGTGAGCCAGAAAGCCTGGTGGTGCTAGGCCTTGAAAATTGGCTAGGTCCCATGGGTCAGGCATGGTCTTGACTTTTGGTCCAAACAGTAGTTATTGTTTAGGCCATGAGCCAGGATGCGTTCCAGATCTGTACCAAGGTTTTCCTAAATTCAAAACATTTGGCTATGAAAATATATTGAATAAAGGAAATTAAAATCATATGAGTACACCTTGTGGCCCCGACTGATCATAAGGGACTGCACCTGGGTTCCGTTATGGTCCTTACAAATACATATTATATACGATAATAAGGATACATGCACCTGCAATGGGATATACATATTCAATTCAATCATGAATACTTAATCTATCAACTATGGTGTATGGAAGGTTGCATAAGAAAGAGGTTGGTCATAAGTACCATGTTCAATATTTGATCCCAAACTTACATCATACTTGGTCTCATATTGTCCTGCATCATTCATATCTGTTGCCACTTTTGGGATGTGCTCCATGCATGCTGCTTGAATTGGTTCCCTGCCTATCCACACCACTAAAGAATCATTTCCACCTTCGATTCCTCCCTCAAACATGCACTCACATCTAAGACCACAATTGAATACAAGCCTAGCATTTCAATGAACGCATTTTCAACATTAATGCGTATACTTAAATTAACAAATTTTACCTTGTTGCGTGCAGCTTCCATAGTAGGTTCCCGTTCGTGAGCATCCTTGGCTTCTTCGACAGGAATGTCCACTCTTTCTACAATCGGGTCCACAATAGTTTTGTATTAATCACTAAGTTCAACCAATTATTCCCCGCAATTTTAGGAGGTGTACACAACATTGCATTTCTGTTTGCCTATGCGAATGCTTCATTAAGATTTAGGATAGAGATGTTTTAGTGCAGACAAGTTTTGTTGCCCAGGAATTCTCCTTACCATGTTTGCAATTGTGGATCCACTTTCTTTACTAGCTTCCTTATCCTGCATCATTCCCCCCTCTTTGGTTGCATAATGCCCTACATGCAACTCCTCCTTAATGACAATAAATTTATCATTCTAATGTTACCATATATGTTTAGGATGTTTTCCTCCCCTTCTTACCCTCATTATAGCCATATCTTTAGGAACTATTTCACAGCGAAAATTAGGATCAGCAAACATTGGATCGCCATCATCAAATGCGCCGCTTTTTGGCCCAGAATCTGGGCGTACCTTTTATGAGTCAATGATGATGCAAGAATATCTTCATTACCACGTGGAGATCTATTGATTCCTGTTCTATCACCCTCAACAAATATTCCTCCACTGTGTATATTTTAACTTCTATAAGCTGCCCACAACCCACATCCTCTGTCTGCCTTCGGGTCGCAAGCCACGCCTTCAACTCTGCCAATTCCTTCGTGATAGCTTGAGCTTTTTTTTCCCCTTCCTTTAGTGTCACCCTTATTTTTTAAAAGTGCTCGTCATTGCCGATAACTCCCAGCCAACAATGACTACATAATAGCACCCCTATCAAGTAAATATTAACTAGTTACTATGAACATTATGTCATACATGCAATGATCATATCCATGCCCTTAATGTCCCTAAATGCAAAACCCTAAATCTCCATCTCATACCCACATCTACACATTATTCTCTGATACAAGAGCCAACGATAACATATGTGCAACCAAAACGCATTTTCCCATAATATTTACTAAAGTAAGTTTACATCTAATAATATTCCCAAACACCAATACACAGCTCTGTTAGACGCTTGTAGAATAGGTGCATCCTTCATTACACATATGTTAGGGTTTTACCTGCACATCCTCCCTATACTCATTGAATTCATCTGTCTCAAGGAATGCCTTCACTATTGTTTGTCTTCTCTCCTGATCTCAAATCTTAAGGACTAGGAATATCTACACAAGAACACATCAACTTACTCAACTTGGGTTACGAACTCATACATTACCAAATAACATATTCACTATGCCCCCATCTGATTGTCCTTCACATAGAAACTAATAGCATGGCATTGTATTTTTTTCCTTTGTACAAGTTCACCCAGCTTGATATTCATGGCACGCACTTCTCGTCAGCAATTGAATAGATACTAGTATGCTCATAAAACCATGCATACATTGTACAATGAAAATCATCACTTTCATAATGTAAACTACGTACTTTAAGGCATCAGCACATGTGCCTATTCCATTTCATGCATGCAATGTCATTGCGCAACACTAACTTTGCAAATTTTTTGTTGTTCACATCTTCTTATGAGTTTCCTCCACTGCATCTACTAAAAACCTCCATGCTGCCTCTGACCAATCAAATTCAGCAATTGCATGAACTTCTTTGATTATATTTTTCAAATCCCAAGTCATGCCTCTAGTACGTTGGGGAAAGAAAAGTCCACTAAGAGCTAGTGATGAATACAATATATAAACATTGTCAACCTCTCTACTGTGTATTTTGTCTTGCACAAGTCAACTAAAACTAAGAGGTAGTTCCTATATATGTACATGTCTTTCTCAAATGTCCTTTACTATCTTCTCTGCCAGGTCACATGCTCATGCATTACTTCCTTTAGCAACTACTCCACTTCACTAGTACCTTCACCACGTTGGAATAAAACTTCTTTCTCAACTGCGGGGAGTCTCATTAGTAAAGCCACATCATACACTGAGAATGATACCTATCTCCCGCCAGCCTTGAAGGACTATGTATCTAGATTCCAACAATCAATAAGGGCTCGAACAAGGTGCCTAACCATTCCAAATGGATTATAGTCTAACATTTAACTCCAAACTATTTTCTGAATCGCTTTCTTCTGGAACTCCCTCTCCCTACTACTAAGCTTCTTAAGCCATGCCATTTCCCTTCACTACCTCATGCTGCTTAGGGTTTCCTTCAACATCCACCACCTTCTAGTCTACCTCCATTGTCTTCCTATTGTCTCCCTTAATTCACTTTCTAGAACGTCCACCTTGTCACTGCTTCTTGCCACCCACTACGACATTACTGTCATGATTTTGCCCTTTATTGTTGAACTTCTTATATCACAACTCAGCCATGACCTTCTCAATAGTGCTTGTACTAAGCTCCTCCTCCAAGGAAATTGATCGGCTACTTGCGTTACCTTTTCCTTCCTCATCCACATAAGCATATGTACTCTTCAATATCACTATCTGAATTTCCATCACTCACGCGCGTGACTTTCTGCTTATGGCTTCGCATCCATTTTTATACACTACACAACTCCATTGATAACACAATCCAGACATCACATGAAAATTGGTCACATGGGGTAGGAAGTTCAATACATATGACATTCCCTTTATTACTTGTTCACTTGCGGTGGGAAAGGGATTTTCCCTACAATTTGTTGTCTCCATTTACTTACCAACTATAACATATCAACCACAGTACTCATTGAATGAAATGTAAGTAAACATGACAATCCCATGCATATAATACCAAAAATAAAAAATTATATACCGCAATACTCATTCACATGTACACTCTTAGTAAATTGTATAAATTTCGTGTAAACTATTATAAACATGCATTCCATTATTCAACAATCAATCCAATCAACATGACATTAATGAGCACAATTATGGATTATAACAGATCAGATTCAGATTGGATATTTAGACATCCAAATCAGATCCATTTAATAATCGAATTTGAAAATCGAATCCAAGTCCGACTCTATCGGATCAGATATTAAATTGAATTCAGATAAAATTAAATCTGAATATAATCAGATACAATCCACTTACACATTTTCATTCAACACTTAGACACTTTTTTTTTCCCAACCTTATTAATGTTCACTTGTAAATGTAACACTAAGCATGTTTTCCATGTCAAATACTTTTTCATGTCAAACATTTCAATATGTTCACGTAAAATGGTATTGAGAAAAGAGAAAGAAAAGTTATTTTAGAGGAAAAGTGATAGACAGTAATAACAAAACTATAAAGAAAAGGAAGAAAATACAACTTTGATTGAAATAGAGAAATGTCAAGAGGAAGATTAGGAAGGGAGATAAGATTAGTTAATTAAAAAGAGGATATTGCACATATAGCGCAGACCTTGTACAGATTTTTTTAGGGTTAGGATATTAGAGTTTTTTTAAATTTTCGAAAAAGGTAAAATTATAAAAAAAAAGTTTTGGATCGGATGTTAATGGATCCAATGGACCCTCCTCTAAATCCGATTGGATCGTAATCAGATTCGGATTATTTTTTATCCGATCTGAATCAGACTATTTTAATTTCAATAAGATAATCTTGCCTCATATGAAATTAGATGTGCATCGAATTCGGATTAAACTACCACCCCTACGCAGAACTGGTTGCCCTCACCTTCCCTACACGCCCTTACTACCTACCATACAATAGCTGGCCATGCCATATATATGCTCAATACAGTTACTAACTCAGTTCGTCTTCTTTACGACAACATACCTTGACCTAAACAATAAAACACACATCATGTCCTCTATCTACAATGAAACAACATATCGTGTCCTTACTGTACTAAACATTTTGTCCATTACTTTCAATACGACATGTACGTAGCATCCCTACTATACATACAACATCTCAATTACCTACTTGTGCATCCCACATTTCACCATAAACAAACCTAACATAAATTACGACGCATAGTTAGACATACAACTTTAGGAAAATGGTGTCACATATTACAATTGCATACCTTAACATTATCCTACTACATAGCACTCCCAATTGACCTAATTATTCACAATCACTTAACAAGCCTCAACACACTATCAATTTCTTATCAAACTTACAATTACAACCTTCACCAAGGTACTTTGCTACATTACATTACAATAATAAAGCCGAAGGCTAAGTTTTATTTCTGACCTCTAACCATCCCATACAATTCTCAAATTCAAAATGGGAAAGTAATTAGTTCAATTCTTTAGACCTACTAACTATATCTATAACTGTAGTATAACATAACAACTCAACAAATCATATACCCATGCTTGATCAGTTTATAGAAATTTGAGCAAGGATGGACCTGCCAAAAACAATTTCACGCTCCACATCATTGCCAACAATGAAGAGCAATACAAATTAAGCACCTCCATGGTAGTTGTTTATGTTTATCGATAGTAATAGAAGATATGGAATTAGTCATCCCCTAATGCAAAAATTAAAATCCTCCCAATTACTTAATAGTTTTAATTACATGGAATTCATGAAAGATTTCAACTTACAAGTTGTGCTTTGATGACGGGATACCAATTTGCACTAACGTTCTATGCGTCCTCCCCAACTTGTTTGAATGCTTCATCAATCCTTGCAATTGCTAAAATTAGGGTTTAAGAATTAGCTCACCGTTGCTACCACTGTCAACGTATCAATTGATCACGCCTGTGCCCCACTTTCTCCTTCACTACCACTATTTCGGTTTGACCCCTTCAAACCATATGTTCGTTCTTTCTTTAGTAGGCCAAGTGAACAATTCTTCTCAATGATGCTTCCACTACCTGCAATAATTGTTCGAAGTAAAAAATTAGCTATATACTTAGGGGCGTTTCGGTAATTGATATCTTATTCTAATTTTACCTGCTTTTTTTCCATCCAAAAGCCACACAACTTATTGTAAAAAAATCAACTAATTAACGGCAATTTAATGAGTGATCTTGATTTAGTTTTTCTTTTTTTTACTCTTTAGGATATCTTTTGAATTGTTGTTGTCTAGAAAATCAGACCTATACTGCTTCTTGTGGTCGGTGATTGTTCATTTGCTTTTCTTTTTTGTTGTTTGGGGTTTTTTTTTTTTTTGGGGGGGGGGGGGGGGGGCCTTGGGTTGGGGGAAGTCTATGGGATGGGTGTGAAGCGATTCACCAAAAAGCAAATTAGAAAACACCTTATGACTTTAGAGACTTGCATAGGAAGTATCGCCCCCCGCCCTCCCCTCTCTGTCATCGCATCATTAAGTATCGCTGTCGCGGCTCACACAGCGCTCATTCAGTTTCAGCTTATTCTGCTTTCTTCTGATTAATTTGATTACCTGTATCAGTTGCGTTTTCTTATCACTTGAAGGGCCATCATTTGGTGAGCCTTGTCTGTGAGTGGAAATGGTATCGATGTCTCATCCGATGCGTGCGCATGGGAAAACCCTTGCTGCCTCCGACCATCTTCGAAGCTCCAGCAGCTGCATCAATGGCGTTCCCTTGAGGGAGCTTGGGAGGACCCGGTTATTTTTTGCTGGAAGGAGGGATTTCTCCGTTGCGGCTAAGCTGAGGAAGGTGAAGAAGCACGAGTACCCCTGGCCCGAGAATCCCGATCCCAACGTCGAGGGCTCAGTTTTCAATTACCTGAACCGTTTCAAACCCTTGAAGGAGCCGCCCAAGCCCGTTATCCTTGACTTCGAGAAGCCTCTGCTGGATCTTCAGCAGAAGATAGATGAAGTGAGTCACGATGATATATGTTTGAGGTGTTAGTTTGAATGATATGAGTGATCATAAGTATATTGCTTGGTTGACATGGTTATGTTTTCGATTTTATGCTGCAGGTGAGGAAAATGGCTAATGACACTGGTTTGGACTTCAGTGATCAAATCACGAACTTAGAGAACAAGTATCAGAAGGTGAATTAACCTGTCCATCATCTTTATTTTCACCAGCAATTCTTCAACAGAAGTAAAGAAGGGGCTTTTTTTTTTTGGGGGGGGGGTTATTGAATATATCAGCTAAATGAAGTACCTCAGTAAATTGCCATCTATATCTTGTTTATTGTTAAGTAGTAGGCAAAATAATTCTTTTCCAATTAGGGGTTTAATGGGAGCAACCTCTTTGAAATGGAATAATAACAAGTTGGTGTGCTGGGTGGGTTCCTTTGTGGAAGGGATCTCAATGAATCTCAACTCCACTGTTTTGGTGCTCCATCGGAAGTTTGCTAGGTATGGAATTCGCAAGTTGCGTGGGTAATGCTTTTGTTGTACACAGATGTGTTCAGTAACAGACTAGCTTGGGAGGGTGCTTTTGGAATGAAAGTGAAATATAAATTCATTGGAGTCAATTTTACATGTTATTTTTGAGATGTTTGAATGAATACGGAAAGAGAAGTCCTGATCTTAAAATTTCCCCTGCGTACACACTAAGGGCAAGTACCGCAAGACCTGAAACTTCCAGGAGAAAGATGATCTTTGTTCCTGTGCACATGATATCATGGATCTTGTTTATAGCCTTTGGCTGGGTGTAATTAGCTTTTTGAAGGATGTGTGTTTAGCATCCTTTCTCTTTGGATTACCCTATTTAAATTAAGATATTACTTTTCTCCTTATTTAAAAAAAAAAAACAATTGTGGTGCTTTAGGGTTGTGAGTGGTTTACTACCTATGCCCTGTCGTAGCCAGGGGTCAAGTAGGGGCATGGCGGTAATCACATGGGTTGTTTTATATTGTTTTGTCCACATAATTGAAGGTCAAGTTCTTCACTTCATTTACCTGTCCATAAATTTCAGTGAATCAGTTAGTTGATCCTGAGAAACCCTAAAGTGTTAGTGTTACGGATTATTTGAGTATTTCATTGATGTGTTAGTGTTTTGTTGATGCGATCATCAATAATGTGTTTTTTCTGGTCTTTGCAAGGATGATGTTTGTACTTCATAAGTTACATTGCCTGGTTGTTCATTTTGATTGAAATTGGGAACTACTAATACTATAGCAATCACTCGAGGTTTCTTAGGTTTCCAATAAGTTCTTCTTTTGTGTATGCACATGCCTTAAATGTTCATAATATTCATGGAAGAAGAAATAAAAATAATACTTTTTAACCCATTTGGTTGAGCGGGAGCCAAAAGTTTAGGGTTAGGGTTTTACCTCTACCAAATCTGAATGGAAAATACACAACTCATATGTACCTTTTGTATATGAATGACATGTACTGAACTAGTCATCTCATATTACCACGTCTATATCTAAGTGTAAAGTGTAAAGTGTTGGATAGCAGCCTTAACCTCTTGGAATGTTATTGAATGTGTTGTGCCACTTGGTTCTGGTTATCTTTATCATAGGTCACTTAATTTGGGAAGTCAGTACTATGAATTTTGATGTGGTGAAATCTATTGGGTATGGTGAAAAATTGATGAATTGGTTCTATAGAAAACAAGAAGATTTGGAGCTGATTATAGGACAATGTATAGTCTTAGGGGCTGACAACCTCATTTGAAGTAAACTTAGCCTTTTGTATTCGAAAATGTTGTAGTACATCTAACCAAGAGATTTGTTGAAGGTGTCTTCCAGGAGAGGTGCCTCTGTAGTAATGTTTGGGGAAAAAGTGTCAAATTGTTAATGCAACAGGGCTCTAGTCATATATTTATGGCATTCCTCTAGACAAGAAGAATGCTTTTTTTGCTATCATGTAAGTGTTATGTATCTATTTCTTTAAGTGTCCAAATTTTTATGTGATTTGATTGTTCTCTTATGTAGGATTGAACATCATAAGGACTTGAATGCTTCATCCTCGTTTCCTTTGTTGTTGTGGCTGGTTTTCTTGGCGGAAGGCCTGCAGGGGGTAGTGCATTCATCAATAAAAAAGTTAATTCTTTGGAATTTGTATCATTTGTTAGCCTTTTGGCCCATGGTAGAGTAAATTCTTGGCCAAGTCAATTACGTGACTTGTAAGGTGTAGGCCTTTGGCTTTGAATATTTGTAGCATTAGATTGTAGTTTATATAGATTGCACTTCTTGTGGTGCAAACTTTATTTTTGGATGCTCTTTGAGTCTACCGAATGGAATTTTGGGGCTCCTCATTTTGGAGAAATAACAAATGCAAACAAGCTTTTAATATTAAAAAATTGTTGATCACATTCTTGCACTTATTTTTTAGGTCAGCTTTTCTTTCCTCTTTTCTCCCGTAGAAGAAGGGTCTATCTTTAAAGGAAGGAAAATCATGTGAAATGTCATAAGTTGAAGAACACTGCGACATGGGTGAAAGCTACTAATAGGGTGGTCCTTGCGAGGAGCTGAGGCAGAGGACCAAATTTAATGGTAATGAGAAACAGGGGTGAGAAAGATTACCTAGGATCAAGGCAGGGGTTGAGACTTGTTGACCAGTGGTGAACCCTAGCGGCTAAGGTTGAGGGGAAAAGAGGGGAAGGGGGGTGATGGCATATGATTAGGCAATAGAGGGTGAGTGTAAGGGGAAGATGAGGTAACTGCCAAGTGGTTATCGAGTGATGTATGTACATTGTTGTTGGCTCTCCTCCCACTTATAAGTGAATTAGTGGCTATGTTGTTAAAATGGCAACGTGAGTGGTCTTTCTGGCCTGTGTGAGGTGAGGGTGGCTAGGGGAACTAAGGGGGTGGAGTTTGTGGAAGGGGAGTTGCTATATGGAAGTCTTCGGGTGAGTGTAATAATTTGTCTGAAAGAATAAATTTAAGTGCAGAGTCGTAAGTTAAAAAATGGATCTCCTGTTATTGGAAAAATGAATGGGAACTTGTACTTTTAATTAGTTGATGTTGAATGTGCCATATGGAAGCCCTATATTGGTTATGATTGCCATATGCCTCCTTGTTACTGGCCATATTGTTTCGTGCAATAAAATACGACACCACCACCTCCTAGTATGGGTCCCGCTTTTGCGGGGTCGGTGGAGATCTAAATGTAGGCACCATTTTCTCTTGTGGCATCATTGCCCATAGAGAGGCTGAATCCAAGAGAGCTACAAAATAAGGTTTTGTGAAAACGTTTTATAGAAGAAGGATTTTGTGAAAACATTTAATGGAAAAAAAAAAATAAAGGGTACAGAGTAGGGAATGAACTAAGAAATATTAATAAATCAGATGGTCGTCACTAAGTACAACATAAGTACGACATGAGCACACCATAGTAGAGGATGATACTATACCTTAATAAATAGAGGTAGACAAACAATATCTCTTCCTAGATGTATGTACTACTTGTATACAAATACGACATACGAAAAAATGACAAGCCTACCCTACCGCAACCGAAATACCACAACCAAATCAATCCTACAACTTTCAAGTCTTCTCTAATCACCTCGTCCAAACTCTTCTTTGGTTGTACCCTCCCTTTTTGACCTTCGGGAATGTTAATCTTCTCACATCTTCTCACTAGAGCGTCTACACTCCTTTTCACATGGCCAAACCATTTGAGTCTTGTTGCTCTCATCATCTGAGTCTTGTTGCTCTCATCTTATCTTCGATGTGAGCCACTTTAACTAAGTCTTCATTACTCTATTCCTAAAATATAAATTTAACAAAAAGATGGATACACTATGATAGAAAGTTGAAATGTTGATTTTAAAAAAATGACGTTGGAATGGTTGGCTGCACATAAAATGAACATGAACATTGAGTAGCTTTTTTTTGGGGGTTGGGGTGGTTGTGTCTTGCAAAGTTTAGGAATAGAGGTTCTTTTTGGAATGCATTATCTCCCAGAGCTTCATTGTTGATTTTGATGGATTACCCAATCAACAAGAAAGGGAGTTTTGTAGTTTTGCATAGAAAAACTGAATGGCTAACTAAGTTTCTTGGAATTGTCGATGTTGAAAGTGCGCTTGGTGAAGGGTGCATTTTCACTTAGAAAAAAAACTGGCTCTTAACTTACTGGCTTATAATATTTTATGTAATTGATGCAAGATAAGTGTAAAGAGTGGGCAAAGAGATTTATGAAATTACAAATATTTTGATGTTGGAGTTCTTTTGTATTTTTTATTATTTTCGTTGCTTATTTCCAAGCATATATTAAGATAGCTAAAATAAGGATATTGACTGATATTTTATTAAAATTTAGTTTCCTAGTCTTTTAGGATAATATTAGGTTACATATTTTTATCCTTTTCTAATTTACATTTTATCATTTAGGTTTCCTAATGCTAGTTAACCTCTTCGTTATATAAACCCCTTTTTATAATTGGAGAAGGCAAATTATGAATGATCATTGATTGACTTGGGTGTTAATACTTCTTTGTGTGAGAATTCATCTCGTAAGAATTGCTCTGCAAGCATCCTACACTAATTATTCCACTTAGTCGGAGTTACTTTCAGAGTGTCCTATATCAACTTTGTATTAGAGCTACCTGATCCCAGTCACCGCCAATTTTCTTTTTGCTTGACTTCTTGTCCTTTCTTTCTCAAATCACCCCCCCAAAAAAAAAACACAAAATCAGACCCAACACAGAACCGGCCGTGCCAGGCAAGCCTTCGAATCATCATCCACTATCATCCCACCACCACCCTTTAGCCACTAAACAACAGTCACCACACCGCTGCTGTCCTTACCCATTCACCACAACCTAGAATGAAAGTTGCAAACCTAACCTGCCAATTCTTGATTTTCAAAACCCTAGATCCCTAACTTCAACCTCTACCCGTCACGATTATTCAAAATTGACTCCATCCCCATGCTGCCAGTCCATTTCGTTCCAACCCTGCCCCCAAAAGCAATCGGAAGAAATCGCAATGACTCAAACTTCAATTGACTGCCCCATCATCCCCTAGACCCTAAGTTGTGAAGCTTTCTTTTCATAAAACTGTTTATCTTCAAGGTGAATTTACTGTTGCCTAGGTGATGGAATCATCAAGACTTATTTTAGGAAGAAGTATATGAATACTTTATTAGAGTTATAGTTTATTATGGTTTCCTATTTCTATTAGGATTATTATTATGGTGTCCAAGGCCTACGAGGGATATTATATTTTCCAATTTCTATAAGGAATTCCTATTTCTATTACGAGTCATATTAGTTCGTATTAAGAAGGTTACATACCTATAAATAAGGCATCTACGTACCTTTGTTGATTATCTGTTATACACTATTGAATAATGATTATTAACCAAATATTGATTTGAGCAAAGAGATGCCAATCCTTTTCTTCCCTTTTTAAATTTCTACCTTCTTTCCTTTTATCTGCCTGATCTCTACCAACATGGTATCAGAGAAAGTTTTTGAATCCTAGCCATCCGATATCCCAAATTCCACAGCCAACAAGCTAAGGTTTTGAAATAGTGAATGGAAGAAAAGAAAAGTAAATATGCTGTTTCAAGCTTTCAAACTTGCAATCTGCATTACACAGCCATCAGCCTCAACCCCCAACCTTTCATCAATGTCAACACTACCATTGAACCTTGCCATTGCTGCCATCACCCGCGAATTGCTGGCTTTCACAAAGAAGCTTGCCGAAGTCCTTTGATTGCTCCGTCCTTCTTGCTTTGAACAGCTTAAGCTCAAAGGAAATCTACGATATTTTGCTAGTTAGTTTAGGCAAACTTTGGTACTCGTTAGATCTCTTCATTGATTTTAGGACTTCAGATTGTAAGTAGGTTGTCAATTATTTTGTTGGAGCTAAAATTATTTTCTATCTTTAAAAAAAAAGGAAATATCTGGAGTAATAGGATGGTAACATAATTTCTTTAATTGCCTTGCTTAGTACGAGTGCCTTAGGAGTAGTTTATCATTTGCATTGCTTGTGTGTTTTGTGTTGATCTATTGGTGTTAAAAAAATTAGAATTTTTTCCCTTTGCATGCTAGTTACTAGAACCATGACACTAGAGCAAAGAATTGATGAAATTGACAACAGAATTGACGAACTTGACACAAAATTGGAAGCTTTACAAAAGGGAACTGCTGATGATATTTTGGATTTGAGAAAAAAATGGAATGCTAGGTGAGATGAACTTAGAGAGTCACTTCAGAAAGGAAGTAAAGAAAATCAGCAATGTATTCATGGGGTGGAGGATCAAGTGCCAGGTCTCCAAAGCACCGTCGTAGGTTTCCAGAACTCTTTAGGCGATATTCATGGAAATGTTACAAAATTAGAACAGAAAGTAGAGTTTCACTTGTCTTAATGTGTGCATAATGTGGCTGGTTCTAGTAATGTCCGGAATGGAGGACCTAACCTTGTTGGCTGAGTCCTTAATCTGGAAAACTCTGAAAGTCTGATGGGACCCCTGTTCTGATGAGGATGGAGCCTGAAGACATTGGTCTATTCTTTATGGTTCTGTGGATGACGAGTACTACCGTGACGAATTTGATGAGATGCGACTTTGCCGCCGTAGTGATAGGTACTGAGGTCGGACCTATAGGCACCCTTCATCTAGAAGAGACCAAGGCTATCATAGACCACATATATGAAGATCCTTATGGCATGACTAGAAAAGTCAATGATGTCCCTAGGTTTGATGGTAGACATGATCCCAATGCTTTTGTTGATTAGGTAGACCGCTTAGAGGACTACTTTGAATTTTATGGCATGAATGACATCCATAGAGCTTGTTTTGGAAAAATGAGACTTGTTGGGTCTAGTGAGAAATGCTACAGAGTGTCCAAAGGGAGATAGATCACTTAGGTAAACTGCCCATAGCTTTGTGGGACAAAATGAAACAAAAATTAAAAGAAAACTATTTGCCTTCATTCCTAAAAGGCAAATGATGGATAATTGATTGATCCTGAAACAATTGAATACTAACATAGCAGATTATTGTGCCTAAGATTATTATGCCCAATTAGAGGTGATGAAGCTGCTGTTAGAGATGAACAATGGGTAAATGTGACTAGGTTCATTTTGGGGTTGACTTTTTTGAGGAGTCTTAATGATTGAGAAGAGGATAGTATTTGCAATTTGTTAGCCTTACTTGCTGGCAAAGAGGTTTTGCCTCATGGCAATGATGAGATTGTGTGGCTGCCAAACTCTAAGGAGTCTTTTAGTGTCAAGGTTTTTTGTTCCACATAGTTTGAAGCCTTGGATGGTTGTGATTTTATTGCTAAGTCCATTTGGAAGTCTAAAGCTCCTACAAAAGTTTGTTTCTTTGCTTGGGCGACCACCAAAGGCAAGATTCCTACGGAAGACATGCTTAGAAGAGGAAACTTTAGTAGTCCAAGTAGATGCTCTATGTGTTTGAAGAAGGAAGAAACTATGGATTATCTCCTTGTGCATTGTCGGTGGGTTTCTTCGCTTTGGGATTTCTCTCTCTCTCTAATGGGGGTTAGTTGGGTTCAACCTTCTAATGCGAGAGATGTGGCAGTAGCCTGGAGGAGAAGGATGAAGAAAAGTTGGGTCCTTGGAGTTTGGAATATGGTTCCTTTGGCTATTTGGTGGGCTACTTGGAAGGACAAAAATCGACGTATTTTTGAGGACAAAGCCTTATCGTTTCAAGAATTTAAGCTTTATTTTTTGAGCTTGTTGTATAGTTGGAGTGTCGGGCTCAATGGTAATTTGAACTTTTTGGCTTTTGTGATTACATTATGGATGAGAGTTTAAGGGTATAATATTTTTGTATTTGCCCCTTTTGTACATTGTTGACATCTCCTTGGTGTCCTTTTAATATATCTCGTGATTACTTATCAATTTAAAAAAAAAAAAAGTGACTAGGTTCATTAATGGACTTAGAGATGACCTTAAGGGAGAGGTGAGCTTGCACCATCTTGAGTCTTTAATGGAGGCTTACCAAAAGGCCCTAGAAATAGATAAGTACAAAAAACCTTTCTATTTTTGTAGGTGGACTTTCTAAGTCGTGGAATTTAAGTCCTCCATGTCACCATTCAGCAAGCCTCTTATCCTAAAGGGCAATCACAGAGTAGTTAGTTTGTTAAGAGCAATTCCAGCTTAGCCAGTCAGTGAGGTCAGCTAAGACTAGTTCCCTCACCTAACCCCCACTACTCCCTCCTCCACCACCGGCTTCCATGGTGTGACATAAGTGTCATGGGAGAGGACATCTAGCGTTTCATTGTCCTAACCATGCTGTTGCCATAGGATAAGGCAATCTTGTAGATGAAAAAAGTAGATGGGATTGTCTGCATTGTCTATCCTAATGATTGCTATCGAAAGCGAGCATAAAGAGGATGAGAGAGAGAGTCATGTTAGTGTCATGAGATGTTTTCTTTCTTCTATGGAAATGTACTGCTATTTTTGAGACTAAAATGTTATGTGGGGATGAAATTCTTGGTTTAGTCATTGATAATGGTAGTTCTATGAATGTGATTTCTAAGTGTGCTGGGAGACTTCTCAACCTAAGACAGTACCAAATTCCACACGTATTAAGGTTGTGTGGGTTGATAAGACATCTTTGACAATTTCTGAAAAGTGTGAAGTCCCTCTCTAATTAGCTACGTATTCCAAAAAGATTTGGTGTAATGTATTAAGTATAATGTTGCCCACATTTGTTAGATCGTTCCTGGCTTTATGACAAGAATGCCAGCAATTTTGGAAAGGATGATACTTATGTGTTCATTCATAGTGGAAAGAGGATTAGGTTAGCTCCTACTTGACCCTCAGAAAATAATAAGACCAAAGGAACTAATCTTAAATTGTCTAAATCTAAGAAATCGACAAATAAGTTACCCTTTTTATTTGGATATGAATGTGAAACAGAGTCTAGCATGTTGCTAGCTTTAGCAGGCAAAGCCTAACCTATGTTTCCCTATGCTGCTACATGTGAGACTTAGTTTTAAAAAGCGCAAGGCGCACAGAGGTGCATAGGGTCCCAAAGCGTGAGGCGCAAAGCACGAGGCGAAAGCGCACGCATCATGGATGCGAGGCGCACTTCTATGCAAATTTTTTTAAAAGTATTTCATATTTCACACAGCATGTTTTGCATAAATAAGTTACATAAATGCATTAAAAATGTGATTAGACGTCAATATGACTACTAACACCATAAATAACTTTAAGGTATCTTATCTGATCGTCATAGTTCCCCAATGCACGTACTTACAGTACAAGTTTAGCTCACCTTTTAGCTCCTAAGGGGGAGAAAAGAAGGAAAAAGGTATAGGAAGGCTAAGAAAAAGAAGAAAAAGGGGGAAGATATAGCCTCGCATCCTTGAAACGCACTTCATCCCCTTCGAGGCGCTACCCTGGCAGCCTCACGCTAGCGCGCCTTAGGCGGGCTTTTTTAAACTAAGATGTGAGATGTCCATTGATCCTGGTGAGTGAGGAATTTAGGGATGTATCTCTTGATGATTTGCTTGCTGAACTTCCTCCTTTGAGGGATATCCAACATGTTATAGATCTAGTCCTAGGATCACCTTTACTCAATTTACCTCAGAGCTTACAAATTGAGGAGCTTCTGCAAAAGGGTTTTATTCAACATAGTCTTAGTCCTAGTTCTTGTGGTGTTCTTGCCCTCTTGACTCATGAGAAAGATGGTTCTTGGAGGATGTGTATTGACAATAGAGCTATTAATTAATTTACTGTGAAATATAGGTTTCCAATGCCTAGACTTGATGATATGTTGGACCAAATGTCAGGATCTAAGTGGTTCTCTAAAATTGACCTTAGGGCAGGATACCATCTATTGAGGTCTCAATTGAGGATTAGACTTAGGGATCAATAGAAAATTCCCTTTAAGACTCCTGATGGACTGGTGGGGTAGGAAGTTTTTGGTGATGTACTTTGATGACATTCTCATATGCAGCCCTTCTCGGGAAGAAACCTAAAAAACTTAAGGTTAGTCTTTGAGGTTCTTTGAGTATGGAAGATATATATTAATTTTGCTAAGTGTTCTTTCTTGAAATTTGATGTTGTTTTCCTTGGTTTTGTCGTGTCGGCTAAAGGAATTGTTGCCTATTCTGGAAAGGCTAAAGCAATAGTAGAGTGTCTTGAACCTGAAACCATTTTCTGATGTGAGAAGCTTCCATGGATTACCTACTTTCTATAAGCGCTTTATCAAGAATTTTAGTTCCATTATGGCTTTGATTACTGACTGTTTGAGAAAAGGTTACGTGGACTAAACCTCCGAAAGAAGCTTTTAACCTAATTAAAAAGAAATTGACTGGCCCTGTCTTGTGCCATCCTGATTTTCCTAAAGCGTTGGAAGTCACTTGTGATGCTTCAAGTGCCCAAATCTTATTAGATGTATTATATTTTTCTATTTCTATTAGGAGTTGTGTTAGTTCATACTAGGAAGTAAGGATTCGAAATGTGGTTCCGGTCGTGATTTCGGTTTCGGTAGTGGTATGGCAAAATCGCTCTAACATGGCAATTGCTTCTATATCGCGACATGAAAACGCGGTTCGACTAATACCAAAACCTTTCCAACGCGGCCGTTTCATCGCGATTCGGCCACATTTTGAATCCATGCTAGGAAGGTTACGTACCTATAAGGGTTCTATGGCTCTATGCACCTTTATTAATTATCTATTATACACTATTGAATATTGATTTGAGCACAGAGATGCCAGTCCCTTTCCTCTTTCTTGCTAAATTTGTCGCTTCTTCCCTTTTCTCTGCTCGATCTCTATCAGTCCTATATGAAGTTTAGTATTGGAGCCGATGAGCTTTTGTTGGAATTTCTTGTTTCCATGCTCTTTCGGTGTCAATCCATGGGTAAATGGTATTGGACGCAAGTGCATCTTTGATCATGCTTCAACAAATTGTCTCATATATAGATGAATTATGCAAATCAAGGAGAATAAAGGTCACATTGGTCAAACCAAGGTAGAAATTGTTGAAGGAAATTTTGTAAAAATGTTACACTAGATGAGGAGTGTTAAAAAGCTACATATGAATGCAAGCCAATGGCTATTAATAGAGCTCAATTTTAGTGTGTAGAAGTACCGGTAGTTAGACATGTGGAGATGTCAAGTCTAGAGAGTGATCACATTTATTTATTTATTTATCCCTAACGAACTTCTAGTTGGCAAGAAGTTACATCCGCTGATTGAATTTCTACTTTTTTGAGACAAAGTGATACATTATATTCACAATGAAGTGAAGTTGGTTTCTTACTTGGTTTTCGTCATTCTACTTTTGTGTAAAACTTGAGGATGAGTTTTTTTAAATGGGGGGAGAATGATGCTGGATAAGAATAAATGAGGAATAAGAAGATGTGGATATATTTTAATATTTGCATATGTGTAGTATTTTGATATTTTATTATCTTCATAGTTTATCTTTTAGGAATGGACTATCTTTTGGTTATCTTCTTAGCGGGAAAATAATATCTTTGTGATTATATTATCTTTTAGTTTTCTTATTGTTTTAGGTTTGATTCTCTATTTAAATTCCCTATTATGCATTAGGGATTCAGATTTGAATGAATGAAATTGAGAATTTTGAAAATATTGTGAGTTTATTCAATTAGGTGATCATCGTAGGAATTGCTCTTAGGGCATCTAATATCAGTAGCATTTTACATTTATTTAATAAATATATAATTGTGAGAAGTTTGGGCATAGTATTTGTCCTTTCCTTATCCCCCCCCCCCCAAAAGAAGGTTAGGCATAGTATTCGAGGGGTGTGTGTGTGTGTTATATCTGTAGAATTGAGCCAAATAGGCAATGGGAGGGTAACACATTAGAAGCATGGTAAATTAAGGACTAGATGTATTGTGTCTATTTATTTGTCTGAGTGAGTTGTACTAATAGGCAATGTAGATATATTGGTTCTTTTTGTAGGAATATCTTATATTCTTATTGTTATTTCATATCCTTTTTGTTGTATGAAATAATAGCGTTAGAAGATTTATTTTAAACATGTATGGGAAGGAAAATGTTCAAAGCCTTACATTACGTGTAGTACTAGATGGCAAGGATTCAAAATGTGGTTTCGGTCGCGATTTCGGTTTCGATAGCGATACGGCAAAATCGCTCCAAAACGGCAATCGCATTCCATATCGTGGCTATCGCGGCATGAAAACACGGATTGTCCAACTCCAAAACCTTTCCAACGCGGCCGATTCGTCGCGGTTCGGCCACATTTCGAATCCATGTTAAATGGACTTATGGAGCAGTGAAAGGTCAGTGGTGTACTATGTAAAATACTTAGCTTTTGTGTTTATATTTTCTTAGTGATGTAGGAGAAAATTCTTTTGATGGAAATAGGACTATATGTCAAGGCTTGAGAGAAAACAAAATTAAAGGAAAGTTGCTGATGTAGGTGGTAATTTATGGCAATTATTCGATACGCTCGTAGAAATCTGAAACAAATTTATTAGTCTCCTTTTCCATGCACAATGAGGGTTTGTTTTTGCTTTGTGGAAAGACATGGAAAAACTGACCTGAGACATGAGACCCGAAACCCGAACCGAATGACTTGGACTCATACTTGACCCGACATCTAAAATAGGCTCACCCGAAAGGACCCGAATCGAACCATACCCGATCTGAAATTTTCTACAACACTTGCTTATTTTTATGTGACAGGCGTATTGGATCAAAAATCGGTTGCCCAAAAATTGACTAGAACTGAAGTTCACCCAACCCAAATTGAGCCTACCCGGCCCGACCCAGAATATGACCCGGCCCAAATTTAACCCCACGTGAACCTTAGATTAAAAAAGTCCAAGGCGCAAAAAAGCGCGAAGGGTCTTGGAGCCCGGGGCGCGGGCTTCGAGGCGAAGACGTAAGCTTTTCAGACGCGAGGCGCACTTTGACTATAAAATGCTCCAAAATCATTCCCAAACCATATTTCTTTGAAAATAATGTAGATATGACTTCAAGTAAGGAATTAAACATCAAGATAACCACGAATAACATTGCATATAGTCATAAAGCACGATAACATAACATCATAGTTTCTCAAAGCACACACCATAAGATAATAGAAGTCTTAAAATAGACAAACTAGCAGAGTCATAGAAGGAAAGCATAAAATACATAGCACACAAAGCAAAATAGCTCATAAAGGTGAACTAAGCATCTTCCATTCAAGTAATTCAACCCAAAAATCAACACCACAAATGAGTTCACTACAATTTTCAACCACAAAAAAAAAAAAAAAACACACACACAACCAATTAACCAAAGCAATAAATAATTAAAAGTTTAAAAGTTAAAACATAAACCCTTCAAATTAAATTAAAGGCCCTGCTGCGTGGAAATTAGACAGAAGGGGGAGGTTTAGATTTTAGAGTTTAGACAGGGGGGTCTTCGAGAGACAGAAAGAAGAGAAGATGGGCACTATAGCTGTATCCTTCAAGAGAGAGAGAGAGAGAGAGAGAGAGAGAGAGAGAGAACTCGAAACCTCTTCCATAGGGTTTGACTCACTAAGAAGAAGGAGGAGGAGGAGGGTGATGGAAAAATAAAAGTAGAAAGGAGCAGAAGACCATTTACTCGTTTGCACTGAGCTAGGGTTTGCTGCTGAACTGAAGAAGGAGTAAGGAGAAGAGCAGTCTGAGAAGTAGAGAGGTTCGAATGAGGAGGTGAGAAGCAGTCTGAGGCTTCTAAGTCTGATTTGTAATTTTTTTTTTCCTTTTTTTCTCAAATAGTACGTTAAGATCCAAAAAATCCAAAAGTGCGCGCCCTGCGCTTGGGAAAAAAAATCCCAGAAAAGCGCAAAAAGCGCACGTTAAATGAATAGGCTGCCCCTGACCCCTTCCTAGGCGCAGAGGTGTGGGCTTCGGGCTTTTACGCTCGCTTTTTAAAACTAAGACGTGAACCCGAACCGAATGACCCATTTGCCAAGTATGGGTTCGTTAAATATCAATAAGCCATTTTAGGGTGTCTCTTTGTAGTAGAGTCTAGAATTTGCGTCATCTGCAGATCTAGACATAAGCACAATTCCTATGGACCTTGTTTATTCCAAAAAGAAGCTTTGGCTATAATTTCTGCATTTGCACTCTTAATTTAGATGCTTTAACTGTCTTCCACATAAGGGTGGGAAAGTTCTTCTTGGTTACAATCAATCCTCAACTCCCAAGATTAGCAACAAATAAGAGAAACCCAAAAATAAGGGAAGCTCCTTTTTGGATTTATAATAATTTCTTACAATTAAGGTGATTGTGAGATTAGATCTCAAAAATGAGATCCCTAAATAAAATAAACACTTTTCACTCTAAATGTCTCTCCTAAAGGCTTGGAGCCACCAAAGAGAAGTTTTAAAGGAAAGATTCTAAATGACTACTTTGAAATAGAGATAATGATTAAGAGATTTTTGAGAGAGGAAATGACATCTAGCCTTTCAATTTATTTATTCAATCAAATATGAGTTTACATTGAGGAGAATGAGTCTGTAAATACCCAAAATGAGTGGAATAAGTTAAGTTTATACATTAATGGGGCAAGTGGACCAATGAGAGTCCTACAAAATATCTACGGAAACAAATAAAAAATCCAAAGCTAATGACAATTGCTATGAGCTGTAATTTTCAGGATTTCTTCTCATTCTTCTAGGAATCTTTTGGAGAGTTGTACTCCATTAATGGGGAGTGCCGCCACTCGGAGCCTCTTCCTTGGTAGGTGTAAATTTATTCCATAATGGGGAATGCCAAGGATTATAGGTGCATTCTCTTCAAATAGACTGAAAACCTGAATTGCTCTAAACACAGTCCTCTTAATTTTGTCCATTTCTCTCTAATATGGAATCTAATGCCAATTTTCAGTACATGGGGCTAAAATAGACATCTTATGGAATTAAGAAAACTTGGACTTGCATCAATTGGACACCATTAGGTGTGAGCCAACTTAACCCAAATTTTGGAAATTTACTAGTAAATACCTCCACTGATGTAACGAAGTTTTTACCACTTTAGGGAATTCCAAGGCAAACATCTACTTTAAATATTTACATCGCCCAATAGTAGACTAGAACACCTTTCTAACGAGTCATAGATCATCAATTTTTGAGCTCATTTAAGGGGGCATAATGTCATGATAAAGTGGGTCTAAGTGTTGGATATTGGTGTCAAGTAACTTTTTGGCGGATAAAACCATCTCCTTATTTTGGTGCAAGGTTTAGGGGGTTTCAATATGTACCAACCTCCCTCGCTTGAGAAGCATTTGCCCTCAAATCCTTGAGCTTAGGCTTGATCCTTTGACACTAATGTTGAGACTCCCTTTGGGATTGAAAATACCCGTTGTGCTATGTGCTAAGAACTCCACCAGCCTTAATCATATGTGCGTGCTTGAAAGTCTTAGGGGTTCTTTTCTCAAAGTAATTGAATGCACAAGATTTATCACCCATTGGATTGCTGAAAATCCCAATATACTCATCACAACTTATGTCAAAAGAGACTGAAAGCTCATGTTTAAGAGATAGGTGACAATCATTAAAAGGCATCACATGAGGAGATGTTTCATTTCAAATTTCATTAAAAGGTGATTGAACTAAGGTGTGTAGGGATATCACTTGCTCTCTTATGTTTGAGTTAACCAAGAGTAAGGCCAACATATGCTTGCTCTTACTAATGATTTTCTCATCCCATGTCTCACTCATGTAGAGGCTTTTCTCACATCCTTCCCTTAGTGTTTGTACTTGTGAGGTGGGGGTAAGGAAGCAAATGCTAATGCTTCCCCTTGGTGTTTGTACGAATCATGGCTATCCCAACTCACATAATAATCAAACAACCATGGTACACCAATTAAAGCTTGATAAGCATTCAAAGGAAACATTTCATACAAAGCTTCATCTCTAAATTTGGTCATTGGGAATGAAAATAGAGCTTGTTTGGTGATGTTTACCTTAATTTCCAAATCTAACCAATGGAGAATGTAACAGTGGGCGAGAGATAATAGGTAGCAAAACCTCCAAGGGGAGCTTTGATTCCACTTCTTTCTCTTCAAGACCCAAAATGATCTCATTTTCTTCATTTGCTTCCTCTTGAACCTAGAGGGCTCTTCATCTTTTGGAACCTTGATCTTCTCTTGAGTAACAATGGGTTCCTGTTTGAAGGGTTATTCTTCAAAGAGTTGATCTACGTTCTCACATCCATGTATGACTTGATCCAACTTCAACTTTTGATTCTAGACCTACCTTGAAGAGCTCTCTCTTTCCTAAGGCATTTAAACCAATATTGGGCATAACTTTGGAGTTTTTGACTAGCTATCATGAGACTCCCTTCATTTGAGCTTCCTTTGTCCTCAAAATAATCTTCAAGTGTCTGAAACCATCTCAAATAGATGATAGGATCCAAACTAATACCATCAAAGTAACGATTTTTTTTTTTAAAAAAAATGACCTTTGTTTGTGCCATTTGTTTTTTGAGCTTCTTTACTTGATTTGAAGTTCAAAGATGACTTTTATCTTCCGTGGTATAGTAAAACAAAAGATGAAAAGAGTTAAGGGAAAAAAGTGAAGGATTATAACGAGAATAGAGGACAACAGGGCATGGTATTGACCACGAAGGGTCGTGGGCCCCTCTAGAAGGAAGGTTGGGGAAGGAGCAGACCATGCACAATGGGGAGGGACCACAGACCATGGGGAAAGCCACGGACAAGCCACGGACTGAGTGTGATGGTCACTGGCCTAATTTTTGCAGTTTTTGTGAAGACTTCATTTTTGGAGATAGGGTTGTGTTTGGTTTTGGGATTGTGGTTGGGTTATTTTCGGGGTTTTTGTGGACTAAGAAGGTCTAATTAAAGTGGGCAAATGAGAGTAACTTGGTAAAATTAAAGGGTGGATTTTTGGGGATGAATTTCGGATGAAGGGTGAGGATTTTGATTGAATCAATGGAGATGAAGATTTTGATTCATCAACCAAGCAAACGTGGAGCTCTAGCTCTGATACCCCAATTTGATGAGGATTAATCCTCAACTCCCAAAATCGACAACAAACAAGAGAATGTAAAAAAAAACAAACAAGAGAATGTAAAAAATAATGGTAGCTCATATGTGGATTCAATCTCAACAATCAAGGTGATTGTGAGATTAGTGCCTAAAAATGAGATCTTAAATAAGATAAACATTTTCCACCTAATCTTTCTCGTAAAGCCTTAGAGCTACAAAAGTGAAATTGTAAAGGAAAAACTCTATATTACCACTCCAAAATAATGATAAGATTGAGAGATTTTTTAGAGAGAAATTATCTCTAGCTGTGCAATTCGTTCATTCATCAAATCTGCGTTTATATTGAGGGAAATGGGTTTATCAATACCCAAAATAAGGGGAATAAAATGAGGGGAATAAGCTTATATATTATTAGGGAAAGTGGACTAATGAGAGCCCTATAAAATATCCTGGTAAATAAATCAAAAATTCAAAGATAATGCAATTGTTATGAGTTGTAATTTTCGGGATTTCTTATCCATCTTTTAGGAAGCTTCTAGAGAGTTGCACTCCACCAATGAAGGTGCTGCTACTTGGAGCCTCTTTCTTGGTAGGTACAAATTTATTCCATAATGGAAAATGTCAATAATTATAGCAGCATTTTCCTCAACTAGAGCCAAAACCCTGATTATTAAAATTGGATTTAATGCACGTTCACGCTGACCATTTTTCTCTAAAATGGAATCTATTGCCAATTTTGAGCGCATGGGGCTAAAAATAAAGTTGACGTCTTAGGGAATTAAGAATACTTGGACTTGCATCAATTGAGCACCATTAAGGCCCTAATCTTTTTGTTGGCACATCTGTGGCTTCCACGCTTCCCACTTTGTTCCACTTTGTTCCACTCTTTCCCACTTCTTTCCACTCCTTGCTACCCTGATGTATCTCAAAGGGGAACAACCAAAGCAAGCCAAATCAGAATGTAAGGAGAACAAACGGATTCAAGCTTCCTTTGTAAACACAAGCTCAAACTAGGATAGTTTTGTGAGTGGAACCGAATCTAGCACCTCACTTGGATACAGAAACACCACCCAGTTTAGTACTAGGGCCCTTAACAACTCCTTGGATACAGAAACACCACCAAAGAGAGGTTAAGACTCTTGCTAGATCACCACCGTACTCGGCCAAAGATAGAGATAAGCTAGAAGAGAGTTTTGAGAGTTCAAAGGAGCTAAGGCTCAACTTCATTCAAATGCATCAACTTCTGAACATACAAGGCAGCAAGGGAGGTTTTATAATCCTCCTAAACACAAGCATTCAGCTTACAAAGTCAAATTAGAAGCTAAACTAGGCTAAAACCCGAAAACCAAAACAACACCGAAAACGGTTAGATTAAACCGTAGCTTGACAACACTTAATTGTTGATCTTGAGGCTGAGTTGTCGGCTTGGGAGGCTTGGGAGGACATAATCAGCTTCAAGGCATTTAGTCATGACCTTTGCAAGTGGATTAAATCTTGAGAAGAGCAAAAGCACCTCAAAAAGAACAACATGCAGCTGGCTGTCTTTACCCGGGTAAAAGGGAGTTTCTTCCCTTAATTTGCTGGTTAATAGCTCCTTAGGTGTGTAATTTGGCTGAGGTTTTTTTATGGCCACTTGATAATATTATTAATGCACTTTCAAGCCATAAAAGTTTCAGTCCAAATGGAGGAGCTTTGGTCGTCCAAACAGACCCATTTCCAGAACTGGGCAAAACTGAAACAGTTTTGAGCACTTGAATTCAACAGCTGATTTGAGGTAGCAAACGACCTCCAAATGACTTGCAATCGGTCTTATTGGAAAGAAAACATCTTAAACTTAAAGTTAGGCCTCCTGCATCCCAGTCATATCCATCGGAAGGTCACGTAATAATGTGTGCAAAACTGGGCTTGTGCACGGACTGAAAACAGGATGAAGGCTGAAAATGACTGGCACTTTAGCCATTGAATCTGATTGTTTTGGACCACCTTGAGGGTGGGTATTCATGGTCACGGGTGGATCTCCATCATCCTCCCCTTGTTGAGGAGAATTTGCCCTCAAATTGTCCTTGAACTCATGGTGTGAGACCTTGAGAAGTAGCTCTTTAGTAGTGAGGAGTAAATCCGAATGCTCTCGGTTCTTTTGGGGCTTAATTTTGTGGAGTTGGGATGGGCTTAGGGGGGCAAGGGTGATCCTCTTTCCATCTTTTTGAAAGGTATAAGTATTCAAATAGCCATCATGCATTACCTTTCGGTCAAACAACCATGGCCTTCCCAACAAAAGATGACATGCATCCATGGGGATTATGTCGCACCACAACTCATCTTGGTAACTTTTACCAATGGAAAATGAAATCAAGCACCTAGAATTTACTTGCAATCCTTTGCCTTGATTGAGCCATTGGATGTTGTAAGGATGGGGGTGAGCCGAGGCTTGGAGATTGAGTTTCTTCACCATGCTAAGTGAGGCCACGTTCGCACAACTGCCACCATCGATAATCACGGAACACACTTGGCTATGGACCGTGCATCTTGTGTGAAATAGGTCTTCCCTTTGGTCCTCCTTGTCTCCTTTATGGCTACTCAAGGCTCTCCTCAACACAAGTAACTCTCCTTCGTCCGCTTCCTCCACAACCTCCTCCATGAAATACACCTCCTTGTCCTCCTCCTCCTTTTCCTCCTTAGTTGCTTCCCATTCGGCCAAGGAGATGACTCTCCTATTTGGACATTCCGAGGCTATGTGGCCTAGACCTTGACACTTAAAACATCTTTTTGTGTTCAAGGTTGTGGGGTTTGGACGGTTTGGAAGGGTTAGGCTCTTTTGAGGAGCTTGGTTCTTTTGTGTGGTGGGAGGGATCGGAACCGTGGGTTTAGAAGGTGGGAAAGAGCTCCCCTTGTTGAAGGGTTGGCTCTCGGGAAAGGTTTCGGGAAAGTCTCTTTTGAGGGGTTTGTCTTTCTTTTGTTGTTTAACCTTGTGGGCTAAAACACAAACCTCATCAAAGGTAGTATACTGTTGCAATTCTACCACATGAGCATATTTAGGATCTAACCCACCCAAATATCTCACTATGGTTTGCTCTTCAGGCTCCTTCAAGTCACACTTGATCAACAACTTCTCAAACTCCCTAGTATACTCCTCAACACTCATGTTACCTTGGACAAGGTTGTGAAGTCGGGAGTAGTTATCTTGTAGGTAAGATGGGGGTAAGAAACGGGCTTTAAGTTTGGCTCTCATTTTCTCCCATGTTCGAATCTTTCCCTTTCCTTGCCTAGCTCTTTTGGCATATAAGTTAGACCACCAAAGAGAAGCATACTTACGGAGTCTAATGGCAACAAGCTTCACTTTCTTTTCCTCCGGGATCTCCTTGTAGTCAAAAATCCTCTCTACGGTTTGAAGCCATTCCAAGAACTCGTCGGGGTCAAGCTTCCCTTCGAACTCCGGGATCTCCACTCTGATGTCTCCATGGTGTGAGGTGGTTTTCCTACCTCTCCTCATTCTTCCATAGGCCTCTTCTTCACTTGATGAGCTCAAGTGTGGGGCTTCTCTTACTTCTGGCTCAGAGTCAGAGGAGTTAGAAGATCGGGAACTCCTAATCTCCTTGCGTTTTTGCTTCAAAGAATCTCTGAGTTGTCGCCTCAAGTACTCATTCTGTCCTTTAATCTCTTCATTTTGCAGCCTCAAGGCCTCATAATTCTTCATGAGGGCCTCAAACTTCTCTTCCATGGTCATACTAGTAGTACTTACGTTGAAACGAGGTGGTACTTCTCGGGCTGAATGTGGCACGGGCGTGCTCTTAGACACGGGGTGACCGTGCTCAGGGTCTGGACGTGAGAGAAGTTGGGATGTGGCTGGGAAAGGGGTGGCACGGTCGTGCGACATGGCACGGGGTGACCGTGCTGAGGTTCTGGATGTGGGGGAAGATGAAATGTGGCTGGGAAAGGCGAGGGGCACGGTCGTGCTCATTGGCACGGGGGGACCGTGCCGATCTTCTGGGCAGTGGAAACTGTGGAGCACGGTTTTGGGTGTTTTGTGGGGGAAATGTGTTTGGGTATTTGGAAGGGTGTTGGGTAGCAAGCTTAGGCCTAGGGAAGCCTTAGCTCTGATACCAAATATGATGTATCTCAAAGGGGAACAACCAAAGCAAGCCAAATCAGAATGTAAGGAGAACAAACGGATTCAAGCTTCCTTTGTAAACACAAGCTCAAACTAGGATAGTTTTGTGATTGGAACCGAATCTAGCACCTCACTTGGATACAGAAACACCACCAAGTTTAGTACTAGGACCCTTAACAACTCCTTGGATACAGAAACACCACCAAAGAGAGGTTAAGACTCTTGCTAGATCACCACCCTACCCGGCCAAAGATAGAGATAAGCTAGAAGAGAGTTTTGAGAGTTCAAAGGAGCTAAGGCTCAACTTCATTCAAATGCCTCAACTTGTTGAACATACAAGGCATCAAGGGAGGTTTTATAATCCTCCTAAACACAAGCATTCAGCTTACAAAGTCAAATTAGAAGCTAAACTAGGCTAAAACCCGAAAACCAAAACAACACCAAAAACGGTTAGATTAAACCGTAGTTCGACAACACTTAATTGTTGATCTTGAGGCTGAGTTGTCGACTTGGGAAGCTTGGGAGGACATAATCAGCTTCAAGGCATTTAATCATGATCTTTGCAAGTGGATTAAACCTTGATAAGAGCAAAAGTACATCAAAAAGAACAACATGCAGCTGGCTGTCTTTACCCGGGTAAAAGGGAGTTTCTTCCCTTAATTTGCTGGTTAATAGCTCCTTAGGTGTGTAATTTGGCTGAGGTTGTTTATGGCCACTTGATAATAATTTTAATGCACTTTCAAGCCATGAAAGTTTCAGTCCAAATGGAGGAGCTTTGGCCGTCCAAACAGACCCATTTCCAGAACTGGGCAGAACTAAAACAGTTTTGAGCACTTGACTTCAACAGCTGATTTGAGGTAGCAAATGACCTCCAAATGACTTGCAATCGGTCTTATTGGGAAGAACACATCTTAAACTTAAAGTTAGGCCTCCTGCATCCCAGTCATATCCATCGGAAGGTCACGTAATAATGTGTGCAAAACCGGGCTTGTTCACGGACTGAAAACAGGATGAAGGCTGAAAATGACTAAGGCAAACTAGGCATTTCTTTGGCACTTTAGCCATTGAATCTGATTGTTTTGGACCACCTTGAGGGTGGGTATTCATGGTCACGGGTGGATCTCCATCATACCCCTTTCCATTGCCAGTCACTCCTTTCCACTCTTCCATTCCCCCCATTCCGTCCCCTTACTTCCCACACTTTCAAACCTTGTATAATGTATGTAAGTATGTGTACTAATATTTTAATTATTATCAACCAAATATTGGCACAGCTGTTGGTGCCAATAGTTCGAAGTGAAACATATCAATATAACATTAGATTAATATGTATTGTAAAAGATTTGATAGATTTTTTCCTCATCTTTCTTTTATGGTGGGCGCTGGCTCTACCATTTTGTTTTGACATGACCGCTGGTGTGAAGGTGCTCCTTTGAGGGACCTTTTCCTTTCTCTTTATACTCTTGCGGAGAATAAAGAAGCTACTGTGGCTACATATTGTGACAGTGTATCTGGGTCGTGCATTTGGTCACCTATTTTTATTCGTGATGCCTTAGTGGATGACGCCTCCCTTATAAGCTTGCTTATTAATCGGAATCGGATTCTTATTGGGCAATCCTCTCTTGATTCAGTCAGATAGGATCTCAATCCTAAAGGGAGCTTTACGGTGAAGTCTTATTATATGAGGCTTGCCTCTGTGCCTTCTACAACATTGCATCGAATATGGGAAATCTGTTTTCCCTGGAAGATCATTTGGAACTCTCTGGCTCCATTTAGAGTGTCTTTTTTTGGTTGCGAGGCTACCCATGACAGTATTTTGACTTACGATAATTTGCAAAAGAGGGGTAAGATCTTGGTGAATTGATGCCCGTTATACAAGGCTGCAGCAGACTCAGTGAACAACGTATTGCTTCATTGCCCTTTTGTAAGAGCTCTTTGGGATCTAGCCTTTAGTTGCTTGGGAGTTTATTGGGTTATATCCAATTCTATTTCGGATCACCTCTATGTGTGGGAGGGCTTTTTTGATAGGAAACCGAAAAAGAAGAATGCTAGATTATTTCCTCATGCAATTTTTTGGAGTATTTGGCGCGAAAGAAATAGGAGAGTCTTTGAGGGTGTGGAGATGCCACTTCAATGTTTTACAGATTATTTCATCAAGGCTCTCTATTTTTCGGACAAAGGGATCTTTCGTTTCTCTTCTATTGATCTCTTAAATTTTGTGGATACTGTGCATATAGGATGTGTATAGCCTTTTGTAGGATGCTATTTTTGCATCCAGACTTTTGTTAATGATATATATTTATTCTTTTCCTTATCAAAAAAAAAAAATATAAATATAATAATTATAAAAATGAATAAATAAATAATATAATATGTATGCGTTAGTTTATCATTAAAATACAAACCATGAAAAAAAAAATATTCATGGACACATGATATCCGTAGTCAAAGTAGCTTAAATATAGTTAGTTTCATGTTACACAAATCATTAGAATAACTAATATCAATACTCGCATTTCATTCCACTCCTTTGCACTTCATTCCACTCCTTCCCCCCCCTTCACTTCTTTCCACTCTTTCTTACTTCATTCAATTCCTTCCCACTCCTGCACACAAAAAACTACCGCTTTCCACTCCATTCCACTCCTTCCCATTCCATTCCATTCCTTTCTTATCCACACTTGCAATTTATCCACAAAAAGAATAGGTCGTAAGTAGGAACCAAACTTAACCTAAATTCAGTAAATGTACTGGTAAAAACCTGCACTGATGTAACAAAGTTTTTACCATATTACGGAGTTCAAATGCGAATATGTACTGAAAATATTTACATATCCCAATGGTAAACTTGAACATCTTTCCAGTGAGTCATAGACCATCAATTTTTGAGACCATCTACTAGGTGAAATGTCATGATAAAGTGGGTCTAAGTGCTGGAAGTTGGTGTCAAGTAACTTTTGGGTAGAGTAAACCATGATGGATATCTCCTAGGCAAGAACTTGATTCTGAGCCATTATTATAATCTTCTTACCATGAAGTGCTTACCCATCAGATTTGAGGGCAAATCCTTCTCAACAAGGGGAGGGTGATAGAGCTTCCTCAAGGAACGCTAATTTAGAGGTTCAAGCCAGTCAAGGTATTCCAAATTAGTCGTCAAAAGTTCAAGGAGCAAATCGGATTTTCGCAAGTTCATAAGGAGCTGGTTGACGGGTTAATTCTAGCAACATAACCTGTTTTGTGAGCTTAATTACTTAGGTCTCTTTGAGGTTTAAGTCAAATATTTTGCCATGGGTTTGAATTTCAAGAAGTTAGCTTTCCAACAAAATAGGTTTCAGCTCATTTGGACTTCATTTGATGATTCAACTCAGCTCTTAAACTCTAGGCTGCAGTTTTGGGACAGTTTTAACCTGGTTTTGTTTTTGTTATTTCATAGACTAAATGATGTCCAAACTTTGTAATTCTTTTTTTATTAGTTAGTATAGGATGTCAAGCAACCAAGCATGTCAAGAAAAGTCCACAAAAAGCAAGCCAAGTCGTCTAGTCTAGCCCAAGAAGCCGAGCTGCCAGTTTTGTGTCTGATTATGCATGGTTTGATTAATCATGCTATTTGAGCCTCCTCATGATGTGTTAATGCAGATTTCTAAATTTGGGGGGGGGGGGGGGGGGGCCGGGTATCTGGCATCTTGAGGTTTCCCCCTATGGAAGGAAACCCAACATTACTCATCAAATTGAGGTGGCACAATGGGAGCAAAGTAGGGGACACACGGCACTTCTCCAGCCGTTTACTTCACCTAGGGGGTCTACCCTCTTAGGAGGGTTTTCTTCAGCACCCTATGTGCTTGCTTGGTTGTCTAGAGATGCTTAATCATCCCATGATTCATCAAAGCAGAAAACACCAGGTGAGTCAAGGAGGAGACGCCATTTGGCACATGTGTTTGAACACCTACGCCTGAAGTGGCAGCCATGAGAAGGCCTTGCTTTTTGAGGTGACAGCCATGTATAACAAACCCTCCTAGCAAGGAAATTGTGACTAAGCTGCCTAGGATCATTAGGAGTGAGTTTAGTTGATTATTTTGTTCGTTACTAGACTCATTATTCATGTTTAGCTTAGTTTAAGGACATGCGATATGATCTAGCTAAGTAAGTGTGCTTAAAAGGCCTTTTAATCATTAAGTAACCTCCTAAAGGTTACCTAGTGAGGGAGGAAAGGCCTTGGACTTCCATTATAAATAGTCCAAGAGCTCATTCTGTAAAAAAAAATTGTGAGTTTAAAGTAAAGTTGAGCGTTGCTCCTTGAATGAGTGTATGAAATCCTCTACTTGCTTATCTCTAATTGTGCCGATTAGAGTGGTGATCAAGTGAGTCTTAATCTTTGCTTTGGTGGTGTTTCTGTATCCTTATCAAGATTAAAGGCCCTAAGCTTGTTCTTTGTGTTGTATCCAAGAATAGGTTTAGTTTTCACTAGATTAATCTTTGGTGGTGATATCTGTTTTCAAGGATTAGTTTAGCATCTATCCGTTTCTTACATTTTAGCTAGTTCACACCTAGCTATCACGTGTTTCTTTCTTTGAGTTTGTCCCTTGATTGTAATTTTTCATAGTTTAACTTACACTCTTGAAGAGAGTTAAGTTTAACCCTTGAGAGATGCATCAAACCATCTCCTTATTTTGGTACAAGGTTTAGGGGGTTTGATATGTATCACTTCTTGAAGTAGAGACTGTGTAAAATGGTAGCTAATTGTCACTTTGGTAGTGTCCTTGTTAAGGGGCAATTAATGTGTTCTGGTGTATATGTATATTTGTGATTTCTTTTGGTGGTTTTTTTTTTGGGGGGGGGGGATATTTTGCTAATATATCAATGTTTTGAACAGAAGGATGGGACTAGGCTGAACAAACTTTTAGTGATGCAGGACATAATCTACAGTGGGTGAAATTGTAGAATTTAGGCTTTGAAAGAGAGAATTTGATGAGAGATAAGGGAAAAATAGAAGAAACGGTAAATAAAACAGAGTAAATAAAAGATAGAATTATTAGGAATCCACCTAAGAAAACCTAGGAGGCCAACCTAAGGTTTTTAAGAGAGCCTCTCACAAAGAACCATGAGTCTACATGGTAAAGAAAGCAATGATATGCTGTAAACTTTCTGATTCAATTGATTTATCTAAAATAACACCTAAACAATGCTTATATAAGCATAGGATAACTTGGAAAACAAGCTAACCTTAGAACCTAAATTGTGTCTTATCTTTCAAGCAACCGTAGCAACTAAAATAATTCTAAAAAAATAGACAGCAAAAAATACCCTGAAGAGGTACCTGCGAAGATTAAATATAAATTAGAAAGATAATCTCTCGTATTGTCTACTTGTAACATAACTGTTAAACCGCCTAAATAATCCTAGTAATTAAAATTACAAACTTTGGACTAATAAAAATTGTGAATAATCTTCTGCCGTAATCCTATATTCTGCTCTTGCCTCCGCTTATTGTTCGTATCATTTAGTTATAAGTGTATCTGAGGGGAACTCAGTTAATTTTTTATGTGAAGGAACTTTATGCCAAGTACAAGGAATGATTGCGAAAGATTCTTAAGATCTCAGCTCAATGAAATTGAGTGATGGCAAGCTTGCGGTTCTATGTTGGTCTCTTGATATGGAAAACAACATATCGATTCTGTGATGTTCAGCATGCTGAATTTGTTAGTTTTCCTTGTAGATGACAATCCTGCTCACCCTTCCCCCCCCCCCCCCAAAAAAAAACCAAAAAAAAAAAAAAAGAAGGAAAGGAAGATATTATGTGACATCTAGTCATCTATAACTTTTCTGGACTATGTTCTTATTGTTTTCTTGTATGTGCTATGTAGGCTCTCACGAAGCTGTACCGGAATCTAACTCCTATACAGCGCCTGAATATTGCTCGACATCCTAACCGTCCCACTTGTCTTGATCATGTCTTCAACATCACTGAGAAGGTCTCTGATTTTATACTCACGTAAAACTTTTGCTTTTTATGCTTTATGTACCTCAGCTATCCTTGCATCTATGGTGACTGTTGATATTTATTGCTTAGTCTATACTATCAAACATTCTTCTATGTCGTCAGTTTTTGGAACTACATGGAGATAGAGCTGGTTACGATGATCCTGCTATGGTTACCGGTCTTGGGACAATTGATGGGAGAGCTTACATGTTCATTGGTCTACAGAAAGGAAGGAACACAAAGGAGAATATTGAACGCAATTTTGGGATGCCTACACCTCATGGGTATGTACCTCAATGTGTTGAATTTTCACATGTGAAGACTAGTAGTTATTATGTCATACCAGATCTCTTCTATAAATCACTAGGCTCCTGCATATAGCGCCAACTGGCAAGGGAGGGATTGGGTTTAGAGGATGTGGTTTTGCCTTTATAATTAGTGATTGCTTTTTAGAATTAAAATGCATCGACTTTTTATTGACTCATGATAAACAACCTCCAAAAATAAGCCAGTTTGATTCAGACCATTGTAATACAAAGACGGAAAGTTTAGAGTAGTGAATCATTGACTTGTTGCTCGAACTGGGTACTATGTTGGATACGGGTATGATTATGACACCTCAATTTTAAAAATTTTGGACTCAAACACCCTCTTCAAATTGTGGATATTGATACGGAGTCATGGACATGAGCACAAACATGTTGAACCGAATTTGAAAGAAAATTCTCTTAAATCTTATTTACCCTTTCTACTTTTATGAGTGAGTTAATAGATATGCTTATTGCTTTCATCTTTTGACTAGATATTTGATGACTTTAGGCATATCCTGTAGGAAATGCCTAGAGTAAGATTAATATTCTCTTTGAAGTAGATGAACACGTACTTATTGAAGTTTAATGGCTTTTTTCTTGATGGACGTATATCCATGTTAATTACTGAACCATGAGTTTGTGGCATGGTAAACCTAATGTGGTAAATCAGTTTTTTCAATTTTGTGAGGTCTAGGCTATGACTGAGATAGCAATAATGGCAGTCAAATCTGAATTGAGCAATATCCTTGAAAGCATTGTGGAATCCGAGCATCTGACTTTTGATTGTGTATTTTCTCACAACAGATATCGAAAAGCTCTACGTATGATGAAGTATGCAGATCATCATGGATTCCCCATCATCACATTCATTGATACTCCTGGGGCATTTGCGGACGTGAAGTCAGAGGAGTTAGGGCAAGTATGTTAATAGAATATTTGCTTAGTTTCGGGGGTTTGTTTTTGGGTCTTAAACTAATTAGTTTGTTGCATTTGGATGCAGGGGGAGGCCATAGCTCAAAATTTAAGAACAATGTTTGGGCTGGAGGTACCAATAGTTTCCATTGTGATTGGTGAAGGTGGTTCGGGTGGTGCTTTGGCAATAGGCTGTGCGAACATTTTGCTTATGCTTGAAAATGCAGTTTTTTATGTGGCCAGGTAATGTTTCGCATTTTAGTTCGTTCCCTGAATATCTGCCAATTGATCCAATCGTAATGCTGACGTGTGGTCTCTTTATCACTTATCAGATTTTCGACAGCGATTCTAATTTGTCATCTAATTAGTTGTCTAACTCATTAAGTGGATGTTCTTGTATAAGTTCAAGTTATCCTTGTCGTTCAACCTTGTTGAAGAATAATGCTGAACTAGAAAATGGAACATGCACTATGCTTTTTTTAATGATGTATGAGATTATTTAAAAATACCCAATCTTTGCTAGGTATCGAAATATTAATTGAGTTTGGTCCATGGCAGGTTGACATGCACTGACTTATTGTCCATGCTCCTTTTCTCGTTCCTTCCCTATTTAATGATAATTATTGTTTCTTAGCCCATGTCTGTGCTGTACATTTCTCCCAGAACCGCTAGAAAAGGCAGTAAAATTATTGGTTCACTGCAACAGCCATTACTGTTATTTTACCATATTGTCCATCGTAGTGAATTTGTTGAACGTAAAATATTTAACTGACTACAATTAATAGATCTTTATAAAGAATGTGCACACTTTCTTTCGTTTTTTTTTTTTCCCCCTTTAAATAAATAGGGCATGTTTAATGGTAATCAAGATAGTTAAACTGTGTTTTTTAGGGTCAGTGGAATTAGACCTTTAAGCTCTCAAATTTTACGGCAAGAGGGTTGGTGGCTCACTAAGATCTCCGAACTTCTAAAAATGATCAGGAGTTGTGATGGAGATCCCCAAGGAAGAATGTTTAAGGCATTCAAATAAGCTTAGATAAATCACATTCAGCAGCCAAAGTCCAAGAAAAACCTACATCTTTGCTAGAAACACAGTAGCAGTAGGTTCCGGGTTCAAATCAGAATACAAGCCCGGTTTTGTTCCTTTATTACTGTGACTTCCATGAGATTTAAGTTCGATATTTTGCCGCAAGTTTGAAGTTCAGGAAGTCAGCTTTCCAATAAAGCAAGTTCCAAGTCATTAAGACTTCATTGGCCCACCCAAATCGACCATTAAATTCAAACTGTCCAGATTGCCCGGTTGAACCAGAATGTACCCGGTTTTGTATGCTTAATTGCTTAGGCCTCCTTGAAGTTTAAGTTTGATATTTTTTGATATTTGGTTCCTTAAGATCTTATCTTTCAGGGCATGTAAAAATATTTGGGTTAAGTCGTGTAAAAACGGGAGAACCAGGTCAGTTTTGCAAACCGTGCAGCCTGGACCTGGTTTTGACCAGTCTGAAGTTTCTAAGGAGTTGGGGCAGTAATCAAGTCCAAAAGTTGAATTTCCCCCTGGAGGAATTCCAAGACATCTCAAGGTTTCCTCCCATGTAAGGAAATCCAGATTATCCTCTCTTTTTGCATGTGAAACGTGGCATCCAAACAGAGCCAGAAAACTGCCGAGTCACGCTTGTTGATGCCGTGGAAGATTACTAGCCTTCCAGCCATCTAAACTTGTCTAAGCGGCATGTTTAGAAAGGTTAAAAGGTTTTAGACACAATCATGAAGCCTTTCTGATCAACCTATTGAAGAACCAATGAGGAACAAGTAAAGAAAGGCAGAATTGATCTTGTTGGCCCGCCACAAAGTGCAACTTCAGCAGTCATTTTCGCTCTCCCCATGTGCTAGGAGCTTCTTGCTTATTTGCTTACTTAGGTTGATTGTAATCAATATAATCTAGCCTATTTTGGTACATAAAGTTGTAATTAGCTTGATCAAATCGTGTTTAATTAAAACCGATTTAACTAAGCTAGATTAGGCTAGATTAAGCTAGGTTAGAGGTTTCCTAACTTTGAAGAAACCTCTTAAATTTTTCTAGGCAGCCCATGGACGTTTATATGAGGGCCTTAAGGACCTCATTTTCTACTTAGTTTTTATCTTTGAAATTGAATGTGAATTGAGAGCATTGCTCTTGTTTTCTTTAAACATTTAACTTACTTATCTCTAACTAGGCCGGTTAAAGTGGTGATCAAGTAAGTCTTAAGCTTTGATTAGGTGGTGATATCTGTACCCTAATTAAGCTTAAAGGCCCTAAACTCAAGTTTAGTGGTGATATCTGTATCTAAGTAAGAGTATATATTACATTTATCCCTCATTCTCTTTCGGATTCTCCTTAGACTTTCCTTTGATTTCAGCTTGCTTCCTTTTCATTTGAAATCAGATTTGAGTGTTAGTTGAATCCCCTCCATAGATACATCAAGTTGGACACTACCTAGATTGTTATCTTCTCTTTTCTTTTCTTCTGTTTTCTTTTGGTGGGGGTGGGGAGAGAGATTTTTAGGTGGCCTATAAATTTGATGCAGTGCATATGAAACACAACATCATTATTGGTGAGGACCATGTAGTTGTTCTTTTGAGTTGAAAGGAGATAGGAGAATTTCTAAAGAATTATGGGCAATTTTTAAACCTCGGACGGTTAGTGGACTAAAACAAATAATGCTTCTCTAAACTATCCTCTGGTTTTCCTCTTTGAAGTAATGGGCGGTGAATCATTTTTAAATCTAGGTCTAATAGAACCCATGTCTCTTGAATTCTACAATTTAAGGGCAAGGTTACCGCATTAGCTTGCCTCCTCATCTCACCTAGGCGGGACTTCTGGATATAGATATGGATATGGAGGAGAACTGAAATATAAACAAAAAGGTCCAAAATTATTTTGTGCTTTCTAGTTCAGAATTTCTTCTGTGAATAACAAGTTCGAAGCTATCCAAAGAATTTCTTCCTTCGGGGTTCTTCTGGGACTGCTTTCAAGTATCTTGTGAGATGGAACATTTTTGAAACAACCCGTGTGTTAAGGAGGTTTAGATGTCACCAACTTATGTTTCTTCAATGAGGTTCATCTAGGTGAATGGTTGTGGAGATTTGTGAATGAGAAAGGTAGTCTATGGAGGAAAATGGTTACCATCAAATGTCGTGAGGGTGGATTCGGATGGTCCCCCAACTATACCGAATGACTCTTGAGGCATAGCATTTGGAGACATATTGCTAAAGGTTGGAGAAATTATTTCCTCACTTTCCTGTAGAGGTTGGTTACGGTTCCGCCATTTTTTTCTTGCATGATTGCTGGTGTAAAGAGGCTCCATTAGGAGAACTCTTCCCTGCCCTTGTTCTCCCTTATGGTTGAGATGGTTTTGTTGCTTATTATCGGGAGGTAGTGGTAGATGCTAATGTTTGGTTGCCTATTTTTGTCTGAGATGGCTTTGTTGAGGATAACACTCTAGTAAACTTTTTTAACAAGCTTAATGAGGCCAAACCTGGGAACTCTTTGCAAGATATAGTGAGATGGGACGTGAACTCTAAAGGGGTCTTCACAGTCAGATCTTATTATTTGAAGCTCCTACATTTGAGTTATCAATCCTTACATACTCTCTACGATGGAGGATTCCCTTGTAAGCTTATTTGGAAGTCTATGGCCTGTTTATTTTATTTTATTTCTATGTTTTTTTGGGTCATTTGGGAAGCAATGCTTGGGAGCATATTGACTTGTGACAACTTGCAAAAGAGGGGAAAGATACTAGTGAATAGATGCTTTATGTGTGAGGTTGGTTTTGAATCTACATATCATTGGTTGCTTCATTGTTGCTTCATTGTTGATTTGTTAGGGCTTTTAAGAACTTGCTGTCAATTGCTTGAGCATTTCTTGGATTGTTCATAAGTCCATTAGGAACTATTTCCTGGCTTGGGAGGGTTTGTTCAGTAGGGAAGTACAGAAGAAGAAGAAAGGTGTTACCTCATGATTTTTTAGAGTATTTGGAGAGAGAAATTGAAGAGTCTTCGATGGCATCGAAACTTCTCTTGGGCATTTAAAGGAAAATTCCATTAAGACTTTCTTCGGGGTAACGAGAGGATGTGATTTTCCTCTTTTGATGTGGCTGAGTGTGTGGATAGTTTGTATTTTGGGTGGATATACTAGCTCTGCATCCAACCTTCTGTTAGCCATTTATTAATATATTACTTTTTCTTTATTAAGAACATTTGGGATTGTCTAGGTAATATTCCTGGATAATTTATGGCTGCGTTTTAGGTTAAGAATTAAGGAGTGTTTTCTTTGGCCGTCTTATTTGAAATATATCATGTTAATATTTGGGAGCATCTTGTCATAGTTTCTATTTTATTGCGGTAGTACTTCTTTGTTCCTCGTCATTAGGTTTGACGTAGATTAAGCTATTTTGTTAAGCTACTTATTTTTCGAAGCATGACTAGCTGGAATGGCACTGTTGACCCCAGTGAATGAGGCATCTGAAGCAAAGAAGGATACTCTGTCGTAAATGACTAACTGGCTTTCTATTAATTGAACTTTGTCCTTTAATTGTTTGGTGTCATGGACCAAGCGTCAAACCGCAATCAACGTTAAGGACAAAGTGTATGATGTTGACGATGATGTATCAATAGATCCTGGCTGCAACAATGAGTAAATATTAGATCTTGTGCATTTTCAAATCAATGAATAAGATGCTGATGCTTCTGGTGATACTTGTGGTGGTCATTCTAAGTTTTATTATGTGGACTCAGGACATGGGTGTAGGATATGGGTAAGGATCTAAGTGTCCGATTCATCAAGTCTTAAAATTTAGGGCACGGGGGCACTGTCCAAATTTTGGATGATATAAGGCCACTATTCAAAATATGGCCCTTCATATATTTTGCTTCTAAATTATACCAGCCCATATTAGTATATATTTTTGATAGTTATATGAGCCCAATATAGTTTACGATTCACCACTTTTAGCCCAAAAAAACACTATATCTAAACTGGGCTCGCTGAGTCACCCCTACACGGAAAACATGCAGCCCCACAAAATAGATTACCCCCTACTTTCACTAAAAATTAATAAAAAAACTAGTAACGAGAACAGTGGAGACTGGAAATAAGTGAAAGTGGAAACTGGAAATGAGCGACAAACAGAAACCCTGACTCAGGCACGCTGTCTGGCACCCCTCTCTCTCAGCTTTGACACCCTCACAGGCCTCAGGCCTCAGCTTTGCCTCCCATTAACCTATATTCGCCACGGGGATTGCCTCATCCCTTTCTCTGATGGTGACTGTCTTGTACGATGACTGTAGCCAGATCTGACCCCTATCCTCTGTGCAGGTCTGTGTCGGATCGTTTCGACACGTGTACAGAAGCCCCGAGTCCAAGTAACATAGATTCGGAGTATGGTGTAAAGAACATGGTGTTGATGCGGTGCACACAGTTCTTAATTTGGGGACTTGCGCGAATTTTTGATTGCACATTAGTAGATTCGTATTCAGATATGTGCAAAATGAGTAGGTAATGCGATAATAGACTGTGAAACCCGGACTCTCCATTTTGCCCTGTCGTGCCCGTGTCGGACACACGACACTCTGTGGATAGGACGCGGGGTACGTGTTGGACCCTTATCTAAACTGTAATGCGGTAGGGTTGAAAAAAATTAGGAATATATAGTCTTTTTCCTTCTTATTTCATTATTATTTTAATAGATATTTATTGTTCAATCGTTTGAGAAGTGGACAACCTTTAACTATTCAAATATTCTTGGAAGATCAACTTGAAATTGCAACATCCATAAGTAAAATGATGAGCCCTCATATCAGTATCCAAATTTTGGGCGGTGTCCCCAGGTCTTGAAGTTGGAGCTTTGATGAGTGAAAACACTCGGATCCATACCCGTGTCTGACACCCATACCCGAGTCCATGTAACATAGATAATAGATAACAATAGTCATTATTTTCTTTCCTTATATTTATAAAGTGCGCTTGATATTGTGAGATCTGGATTGCACCTTGATAAGCTTGGCTTTCCTTAGTATGACATGCTGCTGAAGATTCGTAATTTTTGACAATCTAAAAACATTCTTGATTTAGGTAGTATCCAGAAGATTGGGCCCTGGATACTGATCCATAGGTGAAGCTCAGTTCGAAAGCCTGAATTCATCTGAAGCTCCTGCCTTTGGGCCTTAGATTGCATTCTTAGAAAGGCCCAAGGAAAACTTGGCCCAATTGTCTTCAAAATCCCCTGGACCTAACTTGTAAGGGGAAAAAGAAATGGCATCTTGGCTGAGTCTCCCACAAAAGAGGCAAATATCTAGAGATAAAAGTATTTGGAAAGGGAATTTAATCCGGGTAGGACTAGAATCCTAATACAAAATCTCTACTAGGCCCTATATAAGAAACATTAGAATCAACATTCCAGGTAAGCTATTCCGGCTCTTGAAGCATAAGGCATTAAGGTTAAATTTGGGTTTTCAAGTCATTAGAACCAAAAATCAGGGAGCCTGGTTTATGATTACCCAGTTTACTCAAAATGACCCTAATTGCAGATTTCTATTGGTTTTTCTCTTAGTGTTTTATGGTGTTGTCCTCATTCAAGAATCAGAAAGGGGTGACATTGGAAAGCTTGAAGAGTCTACTTTGAGGGTATGTTGATGCAGTTGGCTTAGGGTAACTTTTTATTTGTGTCAACTTTCCATGAGTGCTGACACTGCCGTGAAATTTCAGTTTTCAATGCTGATGTTCCCTGACCATTTGAAACACTTATCTATATACAATAATTTCATAATGGGTATGGATGAGAGGCTTTTTGAGTCTGTTTTTTAGCCATATTATTCTTATGGCACAAAATATTATCATTATTATGTAGGTAGAGAGAGAGAGAGAGAGAGAGAGAGAGAGAGAGAGAAATAGCCATATAATTCTTATGGCACGAAATATTATGTTTAGACAGAGAGAGAGAAATAGCATCAGAAGCTAGATGTTTGGAAAAATCCAGCAAATGATAGGTCTAGATATTTGCCTAAGGGAGGGGAAGCACTGGTGTCCAATCTTAATGGCCTAACATGGGGAAATAGCCAACACACCAAGAGTTTTCAAGTGGTGGTGCCTTCAGATGATTAGCGTATTTTTCTAGAAGGCTCCAGAAGGTGAAGGGATATGTTGTCCAAATTTCAGCTCATTTGGGATTGTAATTATCTCTAGATTTTTTATTTAATTTTCCACGAATACCCTTCACCTATCTTATCACAGCTCATTTTTGAGTTTTGGGTATAGATACTCCTCTCCATTGTAAAAATCATATTTGAAGATTTGATGATTATGAGTGATGAATGAATGAAATGGAAAGGTGCAAATTTCTCTCTCTGACAATCTCTAAAATTTCTCTCTTTGTGGGTGATGATTTTGAGAATCTCCCCTTTAGAATCTTTAAGAGTCTTCCCTTCAGAATGTTTCTCTGGTGGCCTTTAGAAGATTGATTGATTTGGTGAGTAGCATTATCCCTTTTGTTGATTTAGTATTTGAGTGGTTTTAGTCTTCTTTTATGGGTTTGTTGGATGGAAATCAAAGGATCTTGGTTGGGGTGTACCTTCGATGATCTTTGGTTTTGTTGTTGATGGATGATCTTTGTTATTGAGGGTCCATGCTTATGAACTATATTTCTATTTAATTAAGCTAAAGCTCTCATTCTAAATTCCCTCTCTAACTTGAGTGTTGAGGGCTCTTTAAGGGAGAAACACCACTCACCTTTTTCAGAGTTTTTTTTGCAAGTTCTCACGGCATGCAACTCTTTTTCTCCAGGTCTTACAATTTACAAGCTTGGAAAAACATACTTTCTATCCTGGGCTGAATCAATTCTACTTTTGCTTCTTTTTGTTCTTTTTATGAGGAAAGATGACTAGTTAGTGTACCAAAAGAATTGATCACCGAGCAGGTATCCTATAAAAGAGTTATCCACGTTTGCAAACGACATTGTCAATGAAATTAACAGTATGAAGAGGGGCAAATATTTTCCTTTCTCCGACAATACAAAGGCTTTAATGATTTTGCTTTTTATGCTTTTTCTTACATCTTATAGAATAGACTTGGAAGAATGAAGCCCTCCCCTAGCTCTCCTTACCTTGTGTTGTATCATTCTCAACAACTCAATCATAGGTGGAACGTCATCCCCCCCCCCCCCCCAAAAAAAGGGGGCGCAGGGCCTGGGGGATTTAGCCCCTGATGAACCACAAGAATAATACGTCTTTTGATGAAACATGTTATAACTACTATCTCAGAGTTGGCTTAGATTTCTTGGCTTGTAGCAGTTCGCAAAGTTAGCTAGTTTCATATACAAGTTGCTTATGTTGCTTCCTTTCCTGCGTCAAATTCATGTCATTCATTTATATTGATAATATGACTAATTTTGTGATTGCATTTCAATGCAGTCCGGAGGCATGTGCGGCCATATTGTATAAGAGTGCTGCAGCTGCTCCATTGGTTTTCACACCTCGTTGAACTTGGATTTGAATGCAATGGAATATTGCCAGTCACAGTCGCTAAAAGTTTCATTTGTTCATGTGCAGGCTGCACAAAAGCTGAAAATAACGGCTGCAGAGTTGTACAATTTGCGAATTGCAGATGGTGTAATCCCTGTAATGACTTGATCCTTTTCTGTTTGTTTATATCATTTGCTCAAAAGCATTCTGTTCAGTGTTAGTCCTCCAAATATCCCACAGAAAAAAGGGAACAAAAAAGGGCATGATGATGACTTTCTTGGCAGTGCTTTTTCTTTGGTCGACAGTTGACATTCCTTTTTTTTTTTTTTAAACATCACTGGCAGGAGCCCCTTGGTGGCGCACATGTTAATCCATCTTGGACATCGCAACAAATTAGGAGCGCAATAGTGAGATCAATGGATGTAAGCATTCAGGCTGCCGTACTAAAAAAGAAATAAAAAGAAAAGTTATATTGTCAGCTTTTGGATGGAGGACCATAACAGTTGGTGGATTCTCTGGAATTTAATCACTTGATTGTTGTATCTTAACAGGAACTTTTGACAATGGACACCGAAGAGCTGTTAGAGCACAGGTATCAGAAGTTCCGAAAGTTGGGGGGCTTCCAAGAGGGAATCCCAATTGATCCTATGAAGAAGCGGAATATGAAGAAGAGAGAGCAACCGCTACCATCAAACCTGGAGTTGGAGAATGAGGTTGAAAAATTAAAGGAGCAAATCACGAAGGCCAAAGATAGTTCCATGGAAACTCCTAAATTAGGTCTGGAGGAGCTGATACAGAAGCTGAAGGTCGAGATTGGTCACGAGCTTTACGTGGCTACCAGAGCCTTGGGCTTGACTGACGAGCTTATGATGCTGCAGGAAGAACTCACAAAAACAGGGAATTTTCAGGACAAACTCATTCACCCAGTACAACAGGTTGAGAGGCTTAGGGATGAGTTGAGGGACCATCTCTCGTCAGCCCCCAACTACGCGAGTCTGAGTTTCAAGCTTGACATGCTAAAAGAATTTTCTGAGATCAAGCAACTTTTAGTGACTGACAGTAAGTTAGCCCCGCTGGGGCAGGAAGTGACGAAGAAATTCAATGAAAAAATGGACTGTGCTTATATAAAGCAGAAGATTGAAATGCTCAATGCAGATGTTGCGAAGTCTCGTGCCTCCTCACTTAATCGTTTGGATAAAGAACTGAAGCAGAGGATCATGGAGGTGAAGAATGAGATAAATTGCAAGTTTGCAAGTGTGATTATGTCAATGTATTTAGAACTGGGGATTGTAGAATCAAATGCTGCCCCAAGTCTGGAAGACATGGTTAAAGAATTGGTTGAAGAAATAGAGGACATAATTGAAGACAGAGTCAACTCATCCGATCTAGAGCACAAAATTGGTAGGCTAAAATTAGAAGCAGCAAAGGCTGGGATGAACCCTGAACCAGAATCAGTAATCAACATTCAGGGCTTGATAAATGAAATAAAGCAGAGTCTTGCACAGGCTTTGAGTACGTCTGATTTAGTTGAGCAACACAAACAGCTGAAAACAGAGGTTAATAAGGTGATCGAGTCAGATGGCACTTCAAACACAAGTCTGAACAAAGAAACTGGAGTTGCGGATGAAGGCGAGGGCAGCTGTGCCTAGTCTGCTTTCATTAATTTGTGTTAGCTAGACTATTTCATTTTGTCCATTTGTTTTATTTTCTTGCCAGAGCCACTTTGCACTCCCTAGTTTAAACAAAAGTGCCGAACTTTCAAGGCTTGTTGTGTTATTATCAGGGAGATGGCCACATGTCTATGGCTTTTAAGGTATGCAACAAATAATACGTTGTACTGGTCTCCTTTAGATTGGAGACACAAATTTGCTAATGCTCGTGTATTTATGGTTCTGCTCTAGATTTTGCTGTCTTTTTGTACTGCGAACCAATGATTCAAAATGTGGTTTCGATTGCGATATGGAAAAATCGTTCCAATGTGGAAATCGTGTTCCATATCACAGCAAAAACTCGGTTCGGCCAATTCAAAAATCTTTCCAATGCGGTCATTTCATCGCGGATTTTTTCAAGGCTTGCTTTCTCTCTCCGATGCATGTCAATGTCATCCTCAACGACCGCTATTTCATTGCGTATTTTTCCAAGGCTTGCTTTCCCTCCCGGATGCACGTCAATGTCGTCCTCAATGACCGAGGGAAGTCCTCTTATCAGTTCGCTAGATTCTTGCCTTTGTGCGGGACCTAGCAAATTTGGTGGCCAATTTTTAGTTCATTTTGTTTTATACTTTTATTTTTCAGTTTTATTTTTTATTTCATTTATTCTTGTTTTATTGCTTTTACTTTCTCCCTAATTGTCTTCCAACCTTTTTTTGGAATAATTTTCACTGCATTTTAAATTATATTAACTATCAAGATGGGAACCAATTTCAACTAGGGCATCATTTTTAAAATGAATAAATGAGAATATACATAGGCCCTATTTGGTGAGGAAAAATGAAATGGAATGGAATCAAGGAATGATAATTAAGGGATGAAGGGTGGAATTTTAATCCCAAACTCATATATTTGGAGAGAAAATGAATGGAATCAAGTTTCAATCCTTATTATTTGGCTATAAATTATGGAATGGAATTAAATCTATTTTATTTTAAAAACAAATAATAATTAATAACGATTAATAATAACAACAAATAGTAATATTAATAATAATAATTTACTATTGATAATAATTATTAATATTAATAATTATTGATAATTAATAATAATTATTAAAAATATTAAAAATAATTATCATGAATATTATTATTAACTAGTATTAATTAGTAATAATAGATGATTATCAATATTGATAATAATAATTAAAAATAATTACAACTATAATTGTTATTAATATAAATAATAATAATCATAATAATTATTAATATTGATCATAAATATTATTATTATTGGTATAATTATTAATATTATTAGTATCATCATTAACATTAATAATAATTATTATTAATATTAACAATCAGAATTAATGATAAAAATAATAATTAATGATGCTTAATATTAATAATTATGGTTATTAATAGTAATTATTAATTAATAAATAACAATATTTAATGATAATTATAACTATAATTATAATTGTTAAATATTTTTAGTAATAATAATTAATGATAATTATTTATATTAATAATAACAAATAATAATTACAATAATTATTATTATTAATATTGTTAATAATTATTATCATTCATGTTAATAATAATTATTATTAACATTAATAATAGTAATTAATCATAAAATAATAATTAATAATAATTAATATTAATAATTATAAATAATAATAATAATAATAACAACAACAACAACAACAACAACAACAACAACAACAACAAAAAACAAAACAACAACAACAGCAGTAGTAGTTGTGGTAGCAGTAGTAGTAGTAGTAAGGATGATGATGATGATGATGATGATGATGATGTTACTGATTCCAAAGTGTTGGAGACTTGAACCCCCTTGGAAATGGGAGGGTTCAAGTTCTTTGAGACTGGGGGAAACTTGATACGCCCAGGGTATCAAGTTTTATCCCCTTAAAATGTTCACCAAACACACGAAAGTGGAACTAGACACCTAAGGGTTCAAGTTCCATTCCATTTTATCTTACCAAACAGCCCATTAATGTTCTGTATTTTCTGGCTAGCTCTTGTTTCTTAATATTCTGTATTTGCTAGATAGTTTTAGGTTCTGACTGTGGATGGATGTTAGTTCACAGGTACAGCCTGGCATTGGCGAGTGACTACTATAAGTTATTAATATTCAATTAATTTTGTTAACTCTTGTTTTTTATTGGTCATTTACTATGAGTTTAACTAGTGTTTATGATGATTAAGTCTAATGATCTTACAACGACGTCGAGGAGGAGTTTCAATGGCATTTACTTTGACAATTTGCAACTACTCCTTATACTTTACTATAAATTCTTCCAATGGCATAGTAAGGAGATGTGGCCTAGTATATTCTATAGTGATCTATGGACATTCTTTAAGTGAAAGAAAGTATACACAAGCAACACACTTTATTATAAAACTTTCATATCTTGAGTGTTGCGTGAGAGATTGGTTCAGGGTCTTACTTGTTGCATCTAAATAGGACTAATGGGCTATCGAATCTTGTGAATAGGCTGCACTTATAGCAATAAATTTACCAGTGCAATGGGGGCTTTTCTTCTCCAAAGAAAGCACTTCGGCATATTTTGACCCATGCTACATCTATACTTTATCTATCTATATTTCGTCTATACGTGTATCATAATCAAATTAAAGATACTTAATTTGATTTGTATTATTGATGTATCTTATGTGTTCTTGATGTATTCTTACATTAATATTGGTCTTATTGTTTGATGTGTTGTAATCCCAAATTAATAGAAAAGTTGTCCAATGATTTCTGTAAGTTTTTTCACAAATAGTTCTAGCATAAATATGAACGGATGATAGCCTACATTAATATTTTGTCCTCATAGTTTTAGTCTTTATCAACACTCATCAACACTTTTCCAGCAATAGGTTACTTATGATAAGTTGAAAGAACATACCTATAATTTGCTTTTTAAAAATGACACAAAGCTAATTTCGTGAGTGGTAAAAATATCACAAAGCAGAATAAAAGGAACTTGGTGGTGGAATGACGAGGTAAAAGAGAAAGTCAATGAGAAACAAGATGCAGACGTTGCTCTAGTCGATAGCATAACCGTTGGGGAAAAAAAATAGCATAATAGATAGATACAAGATTGTTAAAAAGATAGCCAAGTAAGTAGTTGATGTAGCGAAGAACAGTGTCTATGACAGATTATATCAGAAACTTGAGAATACAGAATGTGAGAAGGAGCTCTTTAACCTAACAAGGATTAGGCAGGGCAGAACACGAGACATGGAAAACATAAGGTGCATCAAAGACGAAAAAGGTAAGCTCCTTGTAAAGGAAGCTGGGATAAAGGACAGATAGTAGATAACTGAAAATTCCCAAAGTTCTGAACAAGGGGTCATGAGCGGCAATAAAATTGTACATTGGCAGTAGTATCTATCAATAAAGACGAGACTAAAGAAGCCTTAAGGAAAATGAAGACTAGAAATTTGGAAGTATCTAGGTATAGAAGTTCTAATTTAGTTCACTGAGCTCTTTATTGTTATTTTTAGGACTGTAAAGATGCCCTGTGAGTGGAGAATCAGTGCAATCATCCTTGTCTACAACAACCAAGGGGATGTCCAAAGTTGTAATAATTATAGAGACATAAAACTGCTTAAATTAGTCATAATATGGAGTTGTGACGAAGGGCAATTAAAAAAGATTGAGGAAACATATATCTTGGAGAATCATTTTGGTTTTATGCCATGTAGATCAACCACAAAAGAGATTCATCTCATAAGAAGACTCATGGAATTATATTGAGATAGAAAAAAGTATATCCATATGGTGTTCATGGACCTAGATAAAACATATGGTATAGTACCATGTGAGGTGTCATGGAGGTGCTTGGAGAAGAAAGAAGTGTTAGTTGCGTACATCTAGGTTATTACAGTTATGTACGAGGGAGCAAAAATGAGTATTAGGATCTCAAGAGAGAATACAGATGAGTTGTTTATTGACATTAGGCTCCATCAACAATTAGTTGTAAGCTCATTTCTTTTCACTATTGTTATAGATGAGCTTACAAAAGGGATACGAGATACCATGATTTATGGTTTTTGTTGATGATATTATTCTTATTAATGAGATTGATGTCCTAATCTTTTCGTTGGTATATTGCAATTTGCAGGTGTTGAATGCGTGGGAGTGAGTTGAAGTGGAAAGAAATGGGTGGGACTAGGTAGAAGTGAGAAGAAATAGGTGCGAGTGCGTGCGAGTGGTTTGTTGGATGTAGAAGTAGGGAGGAGGGCAAAGGAGTGGGAGTATGTATTGACAATTTGGTATTAGTAATGTTAATAGTTTGTGCAACACAATAATAATAATAATAATAATTATTATTATTATAATAATTATTATTATAATAATAATAACAATAATAACAACAACAATAACAATAATAACAACAACAGCAACAGCAACAATGACAATAATAATTAATAATAATAATTATTATTAATTATTAAAAACAACAACCACAATAATAATTCATATTAATATCAATAGCAGTAATAAAAATCATTAACAGTAATAGTAACAACTAATATTAATATTAACACTAATCTTAAAATAAAAAATTATTACTAAAAATTGATATTAATATTAATAATTATTATTAATACTAATTATAATAATTAGCACCAGTAATTATAATAACTATTAGACATAATAATATTAGTATTAACAATAATGATGATAATTAATAATATTAACATTAACAGTAACAATAATAATTTTTATTAATTAATTAATTATAATAATTACTATCATTCTAATTATACTTATTTTAATGACTATTAATATTAATAATAATTTTAGTAATTATAATTATATAAAAATTATCATTAATAGATATTAGTAATAGCGACAATAATAATTAATATAATCACTAATAATAATCTTAACAAATATTAATATTAATATCAATATTAACAATAATATTAATTATATATATAAATGAATAATAAATACAATAAAACCTAGTAAATAGCAATATTATTAAAAATTAGTAATAACAAAAATAACAATTAGTAGCATTAAAAAAAATGATAAAAATACTTATTAATATTATTAATAATAAAAATTCATAAAAATAATTGTTAATAATTAATTTTAGCTTAAAATTAATTAAATAATAATTATTTACTATTTTGTAATATAAAAATAATTAGTAGTAAAGTTATAGTAATTACTATAATAATAATTATTATTACATAATATCATTAATAATTACAATAATTATTATTATTATTAACATTAATACTCCTTATTATTATTACTTATTATAATAAATAATGGTTATCATAGAAATTAGTAATTAATAATTAATAATTAGTAAAAATGGGAACTAATAATTAATAAGTATTATTATAATAATAACACTTATTGATTGATAATAAAAATAAACATATTAATGACAGTAATAATAATGTTGGTAATTCTAATTAATTATTAGAATCATAATAATAGTTAATAGTGGTAATAATAATTAGTAATATTAAAATTGTTAATAATAATAATAAATATGATTTTTAATTAGAAAACATTATAATCATTATAGTTATTGCAATAATTATTAGCAAGAATGAATATTAGCATTAATTATAATAATAGTTAATACTAAAAATATTAATATTTATTGTTTTTAACAATTGCTATTATCATAAGATGTTTTTATTAATAATAATAACAATTATAATTACCAATGATAATAATAATAATTAACAACATAAAAATAATAATTAATAATATTAAAAATAACAATAATTATTACTAATATTAATTAACAATAATGATTAATTATACTAATTATTATTTAATTATTAATTAATTAAAAATATCAACTATTATTATTAAAAATAATTAATTTTAATATTCTTATTCATTATTAATAATTATAAAAAATAATAATTAATAATTAATAGTAATTTTTATAATAATATAAATTATTAGGAAAGAATAAAAATAATAATAAATCATAAAACTTATTGATAATAGTAATAATTAATAACAATAATTACAATAATAATTCTTATTGATATTAATAAGGATCATAATGATAATAGTAATAATAATAATTGTTAATATTAATATTAATATTCGTAGTGATACTTAGTAATAGTTAATAGTAATAATTGTAATTATGATAATTATAATTATTACTGTATGTAAATATTGATAATTATTGATATTATATTAATAATAACAAAATTACTGAGAAATAATATTACTAATAATAATTATTGATAAAAATAGTAATTAATAATGTTAAGAATATAATAAATGTTATTATTAATGATATTTAGTACTAGTAATTAATGATAATTTTTATTAATATTAATATCTATTATTTAATAATTAATTAATTATTGTTATTATTAATATTAGAATAATTGCCATTGATATTGTTATTAATTAATATTATTTAATGCTGAAAAATAAAAATAATTATTAATTAATAATATAAATAATAATATTAATAATAACAGTACGAACACTTAATTGACAACAATAATTACAACAATAATATTTATTAATATTAATAATAAGAGTCACAATAAAAATGGATGGTAGTGGGAAAGCGTGGGAAGAGGGGTGAAAAAGTGGAAATGAGTAGAAAAGAGTGGGAAGAAGTGGAATGGAGTAGGATGAGTTCATTTAACCACGAAAAGAACATGGCCTAAGATTGGAATTAGCAACAAGCTGGAGTATTGGAGACTTATCTTAGAGTTTAAAAGTTTCAGTTTACGTAAGTCAAAGACTCAATATTTAAAATGTGGATTCAATGCAAAGGGAGAGAGAGTGGTGAAGAAGTGACCATGGGTGATATTACAATACAAAGCATTAAGAAATTCAAATATCTGGCATCTGTCATTGAGGAGAAATAGAATATTAATTAATACGTTAACCATTGTCTTAATGTGGAATGGCAAAAATGAAAGAATGCTTCAGGAGTATTATGGGGTAAGAAAAACCCGATATTATTAAAAGGCATAGTCTATCACATGACGGTCAGACCATCAATGTTGAACAACTCGAAATGTTTGTCAATAAAAAAGACTTAAATCCAGAGGTTGATGGTAGCATAGATGATGATGATTAGATGGATGTGTGGCTGCACGAGATTGAATAGAATTAGAAATGAAGTAATTAGAAAGAAAGTAGGAGTGACACTCATAGCATATAAGATGAGAGAGCATAGACTTAGATGGTTTGTTTATGTGATAAGGACAAGTGTAGATGCATCTGTAAGAAGATATGAAAAGATTAACCTTTTTGAATGAAGAAGAGGCAGATGACGGTCAAAAAAGAGTTAGAGCAAAGTGATTAAACATGATTTGAATTATTTACAACTTACAGATAACATGACTTAGATATAAATTTGTAGAAGGCTAATATTAAGGTTACAATTACAAACCATAGATAACTCGGTTATGGCACTTCCGTTAGAAGGCTAATATTAAGGTTACAATTACAAACCATAGATAACTTGGTTATAGCACTTCCGTTGGATACTATATGCATACAAAATGCTATTATGCATGCTATATTAATTATTTTTATATCTCGCATTTGCTGTAATTTAGTATGCTACTTGTAGTTTGATCTCGACCAGGTTTCTATTATCTCGCTGCTTGCTATTTAATCTATGACCCATACCTTTCACTAATGTTTTCGTGTACATTTTATTGCCATTTGCGTGTAAGATTTCTTGTGTTTACTGCCTTTTTTCTATTCAGAAGATTTTTTAAAAAATTATTTAGTATGAATCTCTTGGAATTGGTCTCTCTATGGGCAGATATATTTGCAGAAATAAGACAACTTACATATAGATCTTTGCACACCCCGTGAAAGTAGAGCCCACACTAGGAGTAGTTGTTATTGTTGTTGTTAAGGTCAAGAACAACTTGCCTATCTACGCTCTATGGTCTATTTGAAAGCTTTGACACAACCAAGGTTATACACATATACAAGAGAATAGTAACACTCAGTAATCTAAAATACTAAATGCTTAGAATAAGTAGTGAAATCATCACAACTTTGTAACACAACAATGAATCCTTTCTCAGTCATAGTAAACAAGTAATTATTCATCCCTATAATCATTAAAGTCACATTTAGCATATTTTCCTCAAAGTATTTCTTAAATAGAACGGTAGGTATATTTACAATATTATCATTATTGTACTATGCTGTAATTTGCAAATGAGCGCCCCATGCCATGCTTACAAGGCTGCCCTTGCATATGCATTATGCAATTTTCGAAGTAAGGATGGACATATGAGATTTTGGGCCACCTTCATGTTCTATCTCTAATATAGTACCCCAAAATTTGGATTGTGAATCCACCCTAAGCAAGATCTCACTTATTGATAATTTATAAAAAGCAAAAGGTTAAATCTTCAATGACCTAATCAAAAACCCATAAATGCACAAAATTGTTATGTTCGTTCCTGTAAGTTTGAAACACAAAATTAGCAAAATGGATAACCTTATCGCCTCCATTTGCAAGGCGATAGTCAAGCAAGGGCATATCATCACTCCATTGCTGTTTTCCAAAGATCAAGACAACCAATTCAATGCTCACTATTCAATGGGCATCATAACTTCCAATGGGCAATGGACCAAATGGTTGTATATAAGAACACCATTGTCCAATCTTTCATTGAATCTCGGTGCGATGTTGTCTCAGTCAATCTCCTGGAAATTTGATTTCTTGCCGTGAACACTTATCTCCCTCATCATTTCATAATGTTCATGTGAATAATGAGTCATAACTCTTATAATTTTGTAATCATCATTGGTTTCATCAAACCCAAACCCAAACCCAAACCCAAACCCAAATCCATGAATAACATATTCCACGTTCATGATATTCACACCATCAATTTCCTTGTAGATTCTGATAGATGGATTGGATATGACAAGAAGAAAGATTACTAATCTTAGTTTAAAAAAGCACGAGGCACACTGAGGCGCAAATGATCCCGAGGCACAAGACACGAGGCGAAGGTGCGTGGCTCAAGGATGCGAACCTTTGTTTAGCTAAAAAGGTTTGAAAATAATTTTCATGATTTCTTTACGATAATTGAGTAAAATAGTGGCATCAAAGAACAATTAGACATCAATATAAGTACTAAAAGTATCGCAAATAGTCTATAAGACGGTAATCTAGCATGACAATATCCTAAAAAGTAAAAACACACACACACATACACACACACACACACACACACACACACACAAGTACTTAGTAGAAGTTTAGAAACAAAGAAACAAGAATAGTCATGGAAGAAAACATGAAAAACATATAACATAACTCTTAAAGCAATCTAAGATCAACTAGATGTCATCATCATCATCATCCAACACCACGTGCTCAGGATCAAAATCATCAAATCCACCAACATCATCATCTCCTATGTCCTCTTCCTCCTCCTGATATTTTGCAGCATCCTCATCCTCATCCTTATCTTCATCAACTAACTAAAAACATCCCCGAGGCCTAGAAGATGAGGTAGGAGTCTTTCCTTTATCCTTACTAAACATAGAGACTTGCTTAGTAGTGCTTCGTTGAGATACTCTATGTCTAGTGTAATAACTAGGCTCATCTGCCCAAGAGGCTCGGGCAACAGCAACCCGCGTCAAATTATCATTCTCAAATACAAGAGTATCATCATTTGAATCGGCATTCATTCTTCCAAGCAATCACTCATTACTTTCATCGATGTCCTTTAAGAGGATGGGATCCATGGAGGTACTAACTTCACATCTACGCCTCAAAGCACGTTTCGCTTTGGCCAAAAAAAAAAAGTCATTCAAGTGAGACTGTGCTATTCGATTTCTCTTTTTCGTATGAAGATGGTAATAAGAAAATAGGTTTCATTAGACTTCATTATTAAATATTAATAAGTGTAAACAACAAATTATCGAAAGGATTAACGTTCGATTTTTCTAACTTATGTGTTGAAACACACCCCAGTTCCTTTCATGCTCGGCTGCCTTACAAGTGAGGCTAAGAACACGAATGGCAAACTTCTTCAAATTAGGTGCTTCAGCTCCGTAATTATTCCACCAATCAGCTAGTAGAAAATAAAATTGAAAAACTATCTTCCATGGTAATATTTTAAGGAAAACGAAAGAGAAAAATATATAGGCAAGCTTATCTAATATTCTTACCGAAACCTAGTGCATTCCTTTGTCTTTTAGCCATGTTCATCCCAAAGAGGCCTTGAGCATTTTTGTACAAGTTCAATTCTTGGAGAATCTTATCTTGCGTTCCCAAATTCAGAACCAATCGGATTTAGAAAATGTCCGGCGACATGCAAAGGTTGGTGAAGTTGGCATTCTCATCTTGTATTAATAAACTTGAATGTCATTTCATAATTCTCCTCTTTATGTCCAAAGCTTTTAGCAATGGCTTCTTTAGCTCTATCCATGGCCTCATTAATATAACCTATTGGAGGCTTCTTTTCTCCATCAACAATGTGAAGAACCTTCACAAGAGGATTTGTCAACTGAAAAGAATAAAGAACATTCTTCCAATAGCTCTCTTGTAAAAGGTAGGACGCTATCTTCTTCCCTTTTGCTTCCTTAGATCATTTGCTATCATCCCACTCTTGTGAAGTAACCATCTTCTTCAATGCATTTCTTTGCTTGTGAAAAGAAGAAAGAGTGATGAAGGAAGTGGCAAATCTTGCGGTAGCCAGTCTATACAAATTTTTTTGACTCGTGAACTGGCTCATCATGATAAGGAGAGGAACGGAGCTATGAATGTAAGCATTGATGAACATGCTCTTCTTTAATGTAATCTTGACATTTGAAACTTCATTTCCAACATCCTCTAAGATGAGATCAAGACAATGTATGGCACATGGAGTCCAATATAGGTCTGACCTCTTAGCGATTAGCAATTTCCCTGCATAAATTTATTTTAATAAGAATGACATAAGAAACTAAAAATGTAACCAAAAAATAACTAATTCAAGTCACTCAAAAAGAACAGAAAAATTTAACCTGCCTTGGCATAATTAGATGCATTGTCGGTCATCACTTGGACCATCGATCTAAAAAGACATCAAGAATTTTGAATAGATGATTTGCATCGTTCACAACATCGAAAACATCCATCGATCTAAAAAGACTGAACCCTTGGGAGAGTTCACAAGATAGTTGACAATGTCTTTTGAACCATGGAATCACGCCATCCATAAGATAAGATTGAACAACTCTTTTGAGCCCATTCTTTCTTGTTCTCTACCATTGCTTTCTGGGTATCCTCCACTTGTTTCTTGAGGAGAGGAACTCTTGCCTTATACATTGAACGTGGTTTTAAAACTGGGCTAAATTGACCAATATACTCACACATGACATGAAAACTATCAAGTGTAAGTAAATTAAAAGGAATAGCACTATCATAGAAGAATCTAGCAATATCCCTACAAACCTTGTTCATCAGCTCTTTCCTACACATCTCATTTAGAGTATTTTGCCTTCCTTGATCCCTCTCTTCCTTTCTTGCCTTCACAACATCCGCGGGATTAGGAGGAAAGAACATATCCAACGGACCTTTCGTTTTCGGTCTCTTTGAAGGCATGCTATTACTACCTTTCGACCCACCACTTGTGAATTTTTCACCCTTAGGCATCTCAACGCACTCATCGTCATCATCTTCTTCATCAAAATAGCTTTGTGGCAAGCATTTAGATATATCATAAGCTCCTTTACTCGCCTTTTTTAGGTCCATGTAATCTTGAATTTCTTTTTTAACATGTTTGGGGACCTTTTGGCAAGCTTGTGTGTTTCGATGCTAACCAACTAGATGTTGTTTGAGTCGAAAAACACCCCTAGTGGTTCTCACTCCACAAAAAATTACAAAAGAAATTATTTCTGTTTGTTGGATCTTGCTTCTATACTTGCTTCCCGGGTCTAAAGACTTAGAGGAAGCCGAACCCGAAGTATTACCGGTTGGGTTTGAATCCTCCATTTAACTCACTATCTCAACTCTCAAACTAAAATTCCATAGCAATCAAACAAGTAGTTAGACAGGCACTAATCACTAATTGCATTTTATCAAAAAAATAAAAATAAAAATAATACAAGATAATAAGACATACACACACAGAGAGAAACTACCTGGTAGTAGGCACTGACGAAAAAAATCGATCCTCTTGCAAATTTAAAAAAAAAAAACCTAACATTTCTAGCACAACACAGAGCCCCAGTTGCTCAGCACCAACAGAGCAAAAAACAACAATTAAAACAAAACCTCAAAGAAAACTGAGAAGGCCAAAAGACAGAGCAGATTTAGAGCAGAGGAGGAATTGAGGAAAACAGGAAAATGCAAAAAAGAGAGCAAAAGTAGAGGAAAACAGGAAAATGCAAAAAAGAGAGCAAAAGTAGTGGGCACTGACGAAAAAAATCGATCCTCTTGCAAATTTAAAAAAAAAACCCTAACATTTCTAGCACAACACAGAGCCCCAGTTGCTCAGCACCAATAGAGCAAAAAACAACAATTAAAACAAAACCTTAAAGAAAACTGAGAAGGCCAAAAGACAGAGCAGATTTAGAGCAGAGGAGGAATTGAGGAAAACAGGAAAATGCAAAAAAGAGAGCAAACGTAGAGGAAAAGGGCGTGAATAGTGACAGACAATGTCGACAGAGAGGATGAAAGCTTAAGAGAGAGAGAAACACGAAAAAAAAACAAAAGGAGAAGAAGAGCACACAGCCATGGCTGGCCGCCGTCCTGTAGCAAGGAAGAAGAAGGACAACAAGACAAAAGCGAAGAACATGATCGAAAATGCAGCAAAGAAGAAGAGAAAGCATAGACATACCTAATGGAAGGAGATGAAGGCTTCTACTGAGCTGATAGAGGCTTCTAGCATTTCGAAGGGCCAGATGTGAGTCGATTGAAGAAGCCAATGAAAGCCACAAATTTGTATTCTTTTTCAATTCACTTTTTTTTTTAAAGGAAAGCTTTAAGATCTTCTAGGCGTGCACCTGGCGCACTTTGCACCTTGGCGTGAGGTGCCAAGAGGCGCACGCCTCGCGTGGCATCTCGAGTGGGCTTCACCTGGGTGTGGGTGACCCAGGTGAAGCGTCAGCCTAGGCACCTCTCACTTAGGCGCACCGAGGCGTGCCTCACCTGCACTTTTTCAAACTACGTTACCAATACAAATCAAGCCATTGCAACTTGCAAGCCTTCATGACGGAAGGGTCACCATCAGAACCTTCATGAATGTTGTTGGGAAAGCGGAGGCTGACAATGGGGAACTTCGACGAGTCCAAGTTAAAGGTTTAGACCGATGAGAATAAGGAGCCGGTTAGAGTCAGAGGAAAGATGGTGGACGAATTCGGGGTTGAAATTAGTGCTCGGAAAAATTTGCATACGCACTTGGAGCAAAGAGCTGATTTTGCAGGCAATCTAGGAAGTATTTTAGTCTCTATATGTCCATCAAAAGCGTCGCATCCGCCATTAACGTCAATCATTGAGCATTCTCTCTCTACGTTTAGCGACATGGGTTTCTGAATTTGGGACTTTCAACATAAAAAAAGGGCGCGAAATCTCCCCCCTTCCCAAAAAGGCCAAAGAAATAAAACACAAAAAATAAAAATATTCGGTTTCACATAAATTTTTTTCTAAACTAATAGAGTTATACACTTATACTTCTGGACACTTTTGCTTTTTAATTAAATATATAAGGACTAAGATTAAGGAAAAGAGTAGCTCACAGCCTCACACAACCATGATTTTGTAATAATAAGAGAAAATTCAAACCATGATATTATATTTTATAAGAATAAGCCCCTAATATAAAAAGTTGAGAAAAGATTGCTTCAAGTCTTCCTCGGTAAAATTATCTATTTGACTAGTAAATAACTATTTGAGTAGTTGAGTATAATATGTCACTCTATCTTGATTGATTTGAGGCATTGTCAAAAGTGATGTGAGTTAACTTCCTTTAACCCATTGGACCTTGTGGTTTCTGGAGCATGCTTTCTGTTGTGTGCGTTTGGCATATATGCTATTTCCTCTGTACAGGCAATTTTTACTGTCCACATATCCGAACGAATCCTAGGGGTTGGTTGTGGAAAAAATGATCCAATTTTTCGAAGCGTGTTGGAATACTTTTAAGTGTCCTGGCCCTTGCTAGAAATTTGATCAAGATCTCTTTTTACTCTCTTCATCAGTTTCCTGCGTACTTTTGCTTAATGTTTTCTGCACTTATTTCAGACCTTGTGAGAAGCTGTTGCACACTCACATTCACACCCACGCATAGGAACTTGTAGCGTGAACTATGAGATTGTGGTCCGAGTCTTTATGATACTGGTTTCAAGTGAAAAAGAATTCTGGCCATCCTCTGTCCTCTGACATGTTAACGAATGAAGATCAAGTTATAACTCTAATGTGGCAGGATATATAAAAAATTTTGCCCTTCTCTTCACAATTCTATCACATTCATCCAAACATCCAACGAGGGAATGATCATCAACGTTTTGATTGAGAAAACTCCGATTGTTTGATAGTGAGACATTAACCTGTCAATTCAATATTGGGTTAGGTTAATATGTCAAGAGATGCAATTTTAGCCTTTTGGTTTGCCGAATAACTTTGATCTTTGGCCATAGTGGAGTTGTACTACTGCCATGTGATGCGAGCGTATGAGACTTCCTTATGTAGACACATATGTATGGGAGATTTTTTTGGTTTGACCTCCATTTAAGATCTTGTCTTGTTAGTGAGTAATTATGTGCAAAGTAAGAGCCTAGGTAATGTTTGGTTAACCTTTGAATGCAAATAAGTTTGTAATCGTGTTTTCATTATCTTGTTTGGTTGTAAGAATGTATTGTAAATAATAACCTTGTAATTATGATTATCACAAACTAGGTAATTATGATTGCATCACAAGGTTGATTATATTATATTACATTCAACCAAACATCGCGTAATACTGGAGCCTGTTCTTTTGCTGGTAAGAAAATGTTTGAAGTAAGAAAAAGTCGTAAGAAGCTGTAAGACTTGTAAGAAGTTGTAAGAACATGTAAGAAACTGTAAGGATAGATGTAAGCAGTTATATAATTATTAAAAAGTTGTATACACATTAATTTTTAGATTTGTATTGGTCTTTAATGTATGGTTTACAAAATAAGTTATTTCATGAAAATAAAGTACGTGTAATGTGGCAGTGATATTTACAAAATTAATGTTATACCTTCACTAAACAAATTATTTTTTTAACATTTAGATAACAAATAATTTTTGATTATCTGTAGTCATTCTCGATGAGCAAAAATAATAGTGAAATAACACAACTTATGAGAATAAACCTTTAAACAAGCCAATTAAATAAAAACAAAATAAATATTTGACCACAAATTTTAATAAGCAAATATGTTCTAAACTTCATTTATTTAAGCTTTAGTTTCATCTCCCTAAGAAAATAAGAAAGCTCAGATAAGATAATAAGTCTTCTCAATAAAATTGTATAGAACTCTTAAAATTAAAAAATATTTAAACTAATATTTTTAAGATAAAATTACCAAAAAATTATAAAAATAGACTCCTCAAGATATTAAGCTAGCATTCTTAAAATATAAAACCTTTGAAAATAAAGATAATTATAGTTTTTGGATTTTTTTTTGGTTAGGAAAAAAGAGAGATGAAAATATATAAGCCAATTTGAACCTAATGGATAAACTTCGGGATGAAACATATGAAATGATTTCGTCACCTACAGTTTTATTGTTGGATGCACTTTCTTGAATTATTCCTGCAAGACAATGGAGCAGCGATCTAAAGTTTGTTAAAAAAAAAAAAGGCCTCCCATATGATCCAAATTCAGTTGAGATAACGTTCGACCTAGGCAGCCACCTACAACATGTTCCCATCCTTGTTGCCACACTCTTGTCTTCTTTCTTTGTCATTTGGGTCTGCTACTCCCTTCATCTTGTAAACTTGTCAAAATCTAGGAAAAGTTTACGGAACATCATTTAATGAAATGTCTCCTCCCCACCTTTTAGATGGAATATTATTTTTTACTTTATCGTATAGTGACTTTGACAATTTTTCTGGGACACTTATAAAAGAAAAGTTCGTCAAGTTTTATCGAACAGAGGGCATATTTTACTAAGAATGAATTTCTAATTATGGTTGGATTGAAAACCAGTACATTTATTGCTGTGGATAAGTTCTTTCTTTCTTTTTCATATTCTTACCGTTTTAACTTTTAACTGCAAAAAGCATATTTTTGTTGGATATTTAATTAGTAATGTTTTTGACTTTATCCCATGTGGCATTCACCATCCAATAGTCACCTTAGCCTGCCTCGTTGATTGGAGGATTTATCAGTGCTGAGTTTTTGACCCTATCCCTAGTGGCATCCAATAGATACCTTAGCCTGGCTAGCTGATTTGATGAGTTATCAATTGGGAACTTTGTGCCTCTTTTCTAAATATTCTCAGGCGCAACTGGTGATAGTTCCTTTTGTTTGCAAAATGTATCTCTTAATTGCTACATGTGGGTGAGCTTATAGAATCTAATCAGTAGTACATGTGCCTTATGTGATGTTGTCTAGTGATCTAAGGTCTTAATTTAACTTATGGTCTGGAGGCAATAAATAGTGGGAGAGGTATTAAAGGCCTTACGCATCATTCCAGCTGCATTTTCTGAAGATTGTTACACTTGTTAACCTTGATCATTCTTTTATATATATAGGCCAGTGTTCTTTTCCATTGATCTTAGTATCATGTAACTGCTTCCAGATTGACGAAAATTATGTATGATTTATCAAATTGAGGCTACTTTTCAAGTGCCCTGAGGTGTTGGAGACCCCATGTAACTATCCACTGGCTCTGTACTGCTTGATATTTGCTTTGGACTAGAGAAACTTTTTAACATGAATCTCTTGGGGTATGACCTTTTTGTGTTGGGACGCTTCTTACAATGAAGTCTATATACCTGAGCATTGATATACAAAGCAAAGGAGATGTGGATGATGTGATTATCCGTAGTATAAAGATGGGATTATTGAAATGGAGGCAAGAATATAGAGTTTTGTGTGACAAGAAGATCCTAGTAGAACTGTAGGGGTTGCATGGTAGTAAGACCTATTGATTAAGAAAATCTAAGTGCAAAACATGATGATCATGGTTGCAGAGATGAGAATGATTCACTGTATGTATGATCATACAATCTTGGAGAGGATAAGAAATCAAATGATTAGAGCGAAAGTAGGAGTGCCATTAGAGGTAAATGCGGGAAGTTAGACCTAGATGGTTTGGACAAGTTAGAGCATGTGCGAGGATTTGCATTTTGGGAGGTAAAAGTAGACGGAAGAAAAACCCAATGAAGAATTAGAATGAGGTTATCAAACTAGATTCAGAACCTGTGTTGCCTAATTTAAGTGAAACTATTTCTATTTTTTCAAGAGTAATTTTTTCAAAAACAGATTTTTTAAGAAGTGTATTTCGTTTAGCCAAGTTTAACAAAAGTATTTTGTAGAATTAACTGTTTGGCCTAGTTTTTCAAAATTCATTGTTATCTCTTTCTTTTTTAAAAAAATAAAGCAATTCTGTGTATGATTCAAATCACACCTTTATTGAACATACTTTTAATCGAAAGGTTTTCATAACCATTTGACCCTCACCAAAATATCCTCCTCTAATGGAGTATTTAGTTATTTGCTAGTTTGGAACCCCCATTCTGCTACATAATCTTATCAAGGTCTGATGAATGCATCAATTTCCATCGTTAAGCATGTACAAGGAGTCAAGATCTGGTTTTCATCTCATCTATCCTACACCCTCTCCCCCCGTTCTACACCCACAAAATTTCATTCTCCGATATTTTTCCTCTCTTTAATTTGAATTGAACCCCAAAAAAATCACAACTCTATTCTCAACTTTATGTATTCAAGCCCAAATTGGACATAGGCAAAGAATGACAAACAATTAGCTATATCCAAGATTAGGAAAATTGACTTTGGTAGAGGGGAGAAGAGCATCTGGAGAGAGATAGAGAGAGAGAGAGGTAGAGAGCCCAAGAATAATTTCCACAGAGAGAAAGGATAGGGAATGGCTCATTGGTACCTAGTGACTACAGCAAAATTCCATTGGCAAGTGAGAAGTAAAAGGTTGGGATGTGGCAATCTGGGTGTGTGTCTATATAAAAATTGCTGGAATTATTTGATTTGTCAGGGACTTGATTGTTAATAAAAAAAGTTTCATTAACTTCGTCGTACCCTTTTGGCGAGATTTGAAAGAAGCAAGAAATAGAATAGCGATTTGCTACTTTTGTTTCTGGGGCAGATTTTTTACAAAAATGACTTTCGAAAAATAGTTTTAATTTTTTAAAAAACAAGCATTTGGGTTAATTTCAGTTTTTGAAGTAAAAAAGCAAAAACCCACTTAATCGAGCCTATACAAGGATATGACTTGGCAATAGAGTTTTTTTTTTTTGGGGGGGGGGGGGTCTGCAGTCACAGACCTCATGTAAGCGTGCTTTTTTTTTATCCTTCATTTGTCACCTAGGCACTTGATGATCATTGCTCAAAATTGCACGCCTTTTTCTTTCCCTTCTATGACTAGGCTGGATTTGTCTACTCAGATGCTTTAACATTTCCCTTCATTTTCAGGATTGGAATGTGTAACCTGTATAGTTGCTTGCTTGCATGTTTTGTAATGATTGTTAGTTGTGCTTGTGCTTGTTTGTTATTTACACTTGTTACCTTATTTATCCCCTTGGTCATTTGATACTTTTGTCGGTCTTTCGAAATCGAACCTTATGCTTGCAAGGGTAAAATTGTCTACATTTGTGCTTGTGACTTGTCTAAATGGGATCCATAGTGGATGGTGTCGTTTGTTGTCTGTGTATTTTAATGAAGCAACTATTGCAAAAGTCTGCAGGAGATAAATTTTCTACTGTCAGGAAGCAAAGCATGGTTTTTGATTGGCACTTTTTTAGCCAATGCAAATTCTCCTTTTTTTGGGGGGGATGATCTCTTTGGGGTACGTATTCCCACATGATGTGTATTTATTTTTCCTATGTGTACTTGTTATACATCTAGTCTTTGAATTATATAGCTTTTGCAACTCCTAGAAACTATGTACCTTTAGGAGCATGATAGAAACCCTTTTTTGAGGTTTTTTTTTGGGGGGGGGGGGAAGGTTCATGCCGTTGGAACTGTGCCCTTAACATCCAGGTGCAAATCCCCAAGAACAAGTTCAAATCTACCTACGTCTTTCCGTTTGCATTGTTAGTGTTTGTTGAGCTTTTGCTAATAGGTGGCCTAATTTCGCTAACATGAAAAGAGTCGATTTGTACCGCTATTTGTTGAGGCGGATGCTTCCTTTTTCTCCTCCCATTAGAAGACTGTCATAAAACTTCTCTCTGTACATTGCCAGTATGTATGTTCTCCCTATTCCCTGCATGACTGGGTGCTGCTGTTGTTGCTGTAGCTGTCCCGATTAGTTGCCATTGGGATATTATTTCCACACTTTTATGGTGCCTAATTCACCCTGTTTAATCGTATTTGTTTTCTATCCAGTAGGATTTCTTTGCTGAGTTTATTTTTCCCTTTGCTTTACATTACTGTATTATGATCGCAAAAATTTGTTTTCACCCTATTGCAAATGGAGACTTGAGGCAGAGGAGAAGCCGAACCAACTTTGTATTCATAGTCTTGATTTGTGGTGTTGATTAAGTTGTAACTCAGCGCAGACTCTTGCTTCTTTGAAAACCATGTTTAAATATCCGGGTTAGAACCTGGTGGTTTTTTTTTATTTTTTTAATAAAGCAGCTTTCTCAAACTAGTTTCGTCTCTCTAAATGTTTATTTCAGATCTCTCTTTTTGGCATTGCTTGTTGCGAGTGCTTATGAGATTCTGTCTGCTGTTCAACTTTTTACTGATGATTTTGCTTACTCAGATCAATCAAATGTGGCAATGAAAGTGGGCTAGGAGGTGATGTTTATGCGGCGGATCTCAACACTTCCTTGCAAACTGTCATATATATATATATATATATATATATATATATATATATATATATATATATTGCGTGTGTGTATATATATATATGGGAAGATAATGATGATTGTTCTATCACTTCCCAATGAGCTCTACAACCTATAAGATATTTACGAGTCGATGTACTTCAGCGTATGCACTAAATCAATATATTTTTTCAAACTGGTGAGATTTGTGAGCTAAAAAGAGAATTCTATGCTTTAGTTCTTTCACCTTATCCGTTGCAGCCTGACATCTAGTTCTTTGTTTGTTGAAAATTACTTGGTTTCTTTCATACTAGATGTTGTAGGTATTTAGGGAGAAGGCAATGTTAAAAAACCGAACCGTTAGTCAACCTGATTGAAGGAGTGGATTAGTGGGTCAACCGGTCGGACTGGTGAGATCATTTTGGACCGGTTGATCCGATTGACTGTTGAATCGGATTAGACGAGCTTGACTGAGTTAAACCCATTACACATATTATTGTGCTTAATTTGTAATATAGATTTCGTCACATTTCATATACCACATTTCACATAATTGTTATAAGTACACAATTGCCATGAATAATTGTTTTATGCGCCAAATATAAAAATTTTTTAAAAAGCCTAAATAAACCCACATGACAAAATTAAGAAACAAAGTGTTTAATAGCCGGCCCAAATAAGAGCAAAATCACTAGCCCCTCCCTCAAAGTGACAGTACCATTTTAAAAAGATAGTAAATCTCAAATAAATATATTAGAGGAACATGATGGCAACCGTAGAATTTTACTGTAGTTTACTGATGTTCAGCCGCAGCAGCATATTCATTTCACTTCATCTTTCTCTCTCTACTGCTATCTCCCTCTCATACTCCCAGTCACAGATGAGTAGACTAGAAAATAGATCTAGCTATTCCTTCTACTCAATCTTTCTTCTCATACTTCCGCCATAGATCCAAGCCTAAGACCGTTGTCCTCCTCTCACTCTCTCTCCGATCTGTGCCTGGGCGTTGAGCAGTGAGTACACCGAGTGTAGATGATAAAACCTTTCCCATGCTGAAGAAGCAAACCACAATTTTTGTGCTTTTCTGTAGTTGTATTAATGAAATTCCGGTTGAACTGAGGCTCGACCGGGTCTTTAGTTCACCGGGTAGCACGATTTTTGCCGGTTGTGACCGGTTTGGCAGAATAAACGATATTCTACATTATTCGAACCGTTGAGTTTGGCGGTTCCCGACCGGACCATCCGGTCCAATCCGGTTCTTGTAACACCGGGTGAAGGTTGCATACACTCTTTGTACTCTCTGTTGCGTTTGAGAGATGCTAGCAAATAAGTGAGACCATGAATATCTCTATCTCTATGGGAAAAACCAATTCAGCCCCAAATTTCAGTTCACAACTGTGCTGCAAATGGGCAAGCATCAAAGAAGTGCCCTAAAATTTCATGTTCAGATTGGGGAGGAATCTAGCCATTCTGCTCGTCATAGGGAGCTTGCTTTGCATGAACAGCTAGCATATAAATGATTGTCTTGGAATATTAATTGTAGACAGCAAAATCTTAGGCCAAGATTGCTTATTTCCCACATTGAGCAACCAAAGTATCTAGCTGAAGCTGTATATTTGCCTGCAAGATTGCCTGCAAGCTGTCCCATTTGAAAGTTTCTTTCACATAACGTATTTTCCTCTAGTACAGCATATGGGTCCACCAATCGTTTTGTGCAAGGTATTTGCCATGTACCCACTTAATCCACAGAACATCCTTCTTGTGAGCAATCTAAGATTCTAGATTCCTTAGCCCTGTCCCTCCATAAGCCTTTGGCTTACCTGTCCATGAAACACACAGAATTTTTTGGAAGCACCAGTCAGTCAGTGAGCTCCCCATATGTAATTTCTGCACATGGATATAGTTTCTGAAATCACCTCTTGTGAACTATGAAAATTCGGCCCAAAAGGAGTAAATGTCCATGAGAACCGAGTTGAACAGAGGTATTCTTCCGGCATATGAAAATTTTCTAGTTGCCCAAAAAGAGCAAGTTTGCTGGCAGTTACGGGGACTCCAAGTTTCCAGAAGGGCAATTTTCCTGGAGCAAGACCAATGGCTTACATAATATCTTGTCTAGTTTCCTCATTACATCCACTAATCACAATAAGAGATTTATGATATTTTGCAGCTAACCTAGTGCAATTTGAGAACAAAGCAAAAGCATCCATTAAACACTGATCTGAGGCTTTGTTTGCAACACAAAACATTATTAAATCTTATGCAAACATTAGATGGGTGAGGCTGAGCTTCCTGCAACCTAGGTAGTATTTGAACTGCTTGGCAAAAGTAACTCTATTTTTCACTCTAGATAAGTACTCCATGGTCAGCACTGTTGGAATATGAAAGTGGGTGTTGCCCCCACGTTACTAAAATTGAAGGGCTTGAGCATGTATATAATTTTGTGAGTTACTCTACCCATTATCAATTGGTTTTGGATTGGAATCTCATTTGAGCTTGTATGCATGACTCTCTGTTGCAAGCCCAATTAATATAAAAATTTAACATGGTATCAGAGCCGGTTGCTCGATCTTGATTTGTCACCATCCCTGTTGGATTAAAATTGTTTACACCTATTGGACCTTGTTAGCAGTTCACACATGAGGGGGCGTGTTGGGGTATGAAAGTGGGTGTTGCTCCACATTGATACAATTGAAGCCCTTGAGTATGTATATAAGTTTGTGAGTTACTCCACTCATTACCAATTGATTTTGAGTTGGAACCTCATTTGAACTTGTATGCACGACTCTTTATTGAAAGCCCAATTAATACAAAAATTTAACAAGCACAAAAAGAAGTGCGTAGAGGCGGCCCCTATCTAAGGCCCCCGCCCCCCTCCCCATTCCCTCCCTCAAAATGTCTGATGGTGCCTCCACTAAGATTAATGCAGAAGCTAGTTGCAGTAATGCAATGCATGATCCATTTTATATAAATGGGAGGAAAGTGAAGGTCCAATCATCAGTTCAATCAAATTTGAAAAGTGCATAATATGATGCAATTATTAATTATAAGAAAATATGCATTTGCAGGTTGGCAAAGTATATCACAAATTTCTGGTTAAATTTATTCTTACATTATCCCCTATTTGGACATCCTATTTGGCTTTGAAAGTTTGTGAATTGCCTAATATGATTATTTAGTTTAAGTAAATTAATCTTAATTTAATTAACCAATTATCTTGGAAATATTATTATGTGTTTAATGATTGAATCTAGCAAGGAAGTTAATCCTCAGGTGCCCTAAGGTATGAAGTATTAATAATTCTATGCCTGAATTTTGGGAGCGAAAATTTTAGTACTTCGAATTTAAGTAACCAAACTGTTAGGTTCCTTTTATATTTTCTGTACCTCCTAAACTTTTAAATTTTTTTATTTTTGATCCAAACCCTTAAATTTACTTTCAAAAATTTTAATTTTATCCCGATGAAAATGTTCAAGTTACGCAATGATAATGCCACCCAACTTCAATTTTTTGTGAAAAATACCACCCACCTTTCCTCTGGTATGATACTCATCTTTCAGTTCAGGGCCCCATCTGCCACTACAGTGCCGCACAAGTGGCTGCTGTAGGTTTCTTTAATTTTTCTTTTTCTTTACCGGAAGACCGAGCTGCAATTTAGCGGTCACTTCTCAAAGCTCCCTTTCTTCCAGCCCTCTCCCTACTTTATCCTCCGTCGCTGCCAGATAATATCAGACCATGCCATAGAGTTCCCCTCCAGAAGTCCAGCGTCATCCTGGTGTTGGCAGCCATGGTCTTGGACTCACAGAGGTGAGGGATGGCAGAGTTCATAGCTTACTCACCATGCTTCAGCTTTTCTCCTAATTCCCTAAATTAATATGCATTCAGAATATGGTAATCTGCCTCTACACAGAAGTAACCACCAATTTCTCCCTGCCCTCTACCCTCCACTAACTCCTCTTCCCCAACCAACCCACGACTTTGCCTAATTTTGGGATGAAGATTCTCAAATTAAAGCCAAATCGTCAAATGGGCATGCATCAGCCATAATGTTCTATCTTAAATTGCATATTTTTAATTTGGTTAAAGAATTAAGTATTTGCCAGATTGATTCAAGTCTAAAGCTTCGAATGTGCACTTTATTTGAATTTTGGGTAGGTCTTTGGAATTTGTACCATTGAATAAATCATCAAAATCCGAAGTAAGGATTTTAGATTTGGGTGTGGATGAGGGTTTAAGCTTTGAAGAAAGATTCCGGCTTTGTTTGCATCTCCTCTCCACTTCTGAATATAATTACTCTGCTTGTAAGTTAGCGCCCAAGGGAGGCTGTCAGTGGAGAAAAGGCGGTCGGCTTCTTCAGCTTGTTCTTTGACGGCGTTGACATAACACCCCAACTCTTAATCACGACATTAATCTTAATCAACCGATAATTGGTGATAAACATAATGAAAGTATTTAGGGCATTACCGTGTCTTATGAAGGACAAGGCTATGCTAGTTTACTTGCATAAACCTGATAGCACATCACCCCAGTTCAAATGTCAATACATTGACCTTCGAAGCACAAACTCCGATGATTCCTTAAGGTTCAGTTTGGTCCTTCGAAAATTTGGTGGAAAGAAAAATTGAAGGAAAAAAATGTGAAGGAAAAAAAGTAGGGAGAAAATGAGTTTTTTCTCTTGTTTAGATTGAGGAAAAAATACAAGAATTTGGATGAGAAATTTAAATTTTGATGAACTACTTAAATTATGCTGATGCCATCTAAGAATGTAAGGTTGGAGGAGGTAGAGAATTTTCCTCAAACTTTCTTCACAATTTTATGAGGAAAATTTCATTACTTGTTTCTAAAAATATTTTCACCTAATTTTCCTCCATATTTTTTTTCCTTTGTGATTTTCTCTAAACCAAACACAAAATAAAAGTAACTTCTTTAAATTTTTTTCTTTCTACCAAATTTTCCAATGTCCAAACGGAACCTAAGATATGTCACTGTGAGCTTGTCCCACGCTTTTGGTTGTCACCCTGGTGTGCAGACTGCACAATTTGTCTGCCTAAAAAATGAAAACATAAAATATACAAAGTGTAAGAAAAAGCTCAATACTTTTCCTCCTATATTGTAAAGGTAGAAACTCATTTTTCAGTAAGCGGCCATATTTCAATTCCTTTAGTTTGAATTCAGGAGGGAAGAATGATTTTAAAACTATTAACGATTATTATCTAAAAGTGGAACCCAAACTGATGAGCTCACATGTATACTGTGATCATTGGATAAGTGTACACCAGTCAGGCCGATCGGATAGCCTAACCTAAAGCCGCGCGGGTAAACTGAAGGGCCTAAGCCTTGATATTTGATAACTGGTGGGTCCACTTGATTATGTAACAAAACAATGCTTGAAAATGATACATTAAACACTTGTATATTATGAGATTTTAGTATTTATAAAAATATATGAATATTTAAAAGGTACAAGCAGTAAACGTACATGAGTCTTGAAGTTTCTCTCTTCCTTTGTAAAACATACGCTTATGGTTTGGAACGATGGAAATTGTCTCAATTCTGTTGCCGAAATACATACGTAATATATTTATGGTTTGTAGAGTTTTAAGTAATTTAAAACGCTTTTATTAACTGTAACCTTGACAATATTTCGTAATTTTCCCTTGATATTTTTGTTAAATTCTTTATTTAACTATGACTATTATAATAACAGTTATTATTATTATTATTATTATTATTACTACTACTACTACTACTACTACTACTATTATTATTGTTATTATTGTTATTGTTATTGTTGTTGTTGTTGTTGTTGTTGTTGTTATTATTATTATTATTATTATTATTATTATAATACATTCGCCTTTCCCTTTTACAGTCTTTTGGCTAACAACACTCATATTCCATCATAGTTCAGTAACTTATTAAAGAAAAGGGTCAGGCCAAGTAAGCAAATTTAGTGTTTTGTCATGGTTCCAACTGAAGGTAATCAAAATATGGTTCTAAAAGTTATTCTTTCGAGTATTCCAAGCACCATTTACTTAATAATTAAACATTTATTCATAAGCAATCTTTTGTAACTAGCTCATTCAGAACTTATAATTTTAAAACTTAAATATTTTTCTTGATGAATATAACTAGTATTATCGAATTAATCATTCATTATAATCTTCCCTAATCTATTGAGCTCTTTTTTTTTTTTTTGGGGGGGTTCACTTACAACAAGTCTGACAAGGATGCTTCGTGCAATCTCCAACAGAACTCAATTCGCACCCCAAAATACAACCCAAGCTTTCTACTTGACCTTAATATTATAGATAATTTTTCTAATTCACCGTCTCGCGATATTTTACTACTGTTTCAAGGTCTACATTGTAGAGTTCATATCTTTCGCCATCGACCTCGTGTTGGGATCTAAAACCCCAATATGGAAAGATTAGGACATCCTGCAACTCTTTCATTCGCAATGCAAAACATAGCCACCACAACACGACTCCTAAAATTGAGCTTAAGCAAACCCTGCACAGCTCTAGTGTATTATGCACAACTTCACTAAATCTGTGATAACTTTGTCCACAAAATTCAAAATGAAGTGATTCCAGAGGCAATTGAAAGAAAATTTATTGAAAGACCTATCCATCAAAAATCACAATTTTTTGACACTCCAATCAGTACCAGCTTATGTATAAAGTAGCCCCTATTTTTGGGTCTGATTACAGCCCTAAATATCTTCTTCCGTTAACCTCAAGCCTCCCCACTCTTCACCAACCTTTCCCTAGCACAGCCCATGCTCCTAGAACCTTTGGTCATACTCAAAACACAATTGGGAATCCCCAAAAGTCATCAAATTTAATTACATGAGCACCACCGCACAACTAATACTTGATACTCAAGTTCCTCATGAACACCAACAACACTTACTCCAAATACTCACAATCATAATGGTAAACTCTAAATTATCACAAATTAACATCTATCCAAGCCAAAATAACACACTACTAGTTGAATTAGAGAATAAAAACAGTAGAAATAAGTGAGGGAGAAGTTAGACACCAAAAACAAGGCTTGAGGGAAGTGGGAGAGGTGAGGTGATGGTCTTGGGCGGTACGGTGGCCTGGGCGGTAGCGAACATGGGGGAAGAGCAGGGGAAGGAAAATGTTGGCATGGAATTAGGGGGATTGGGGTTCTGATGTGTTAAAATTGGGGTGGGTGGTCAACTTAGTTTTATTAGTATTGATTTTATCAAACTAGTGAAAAATCTAGATATTTGTAATTTATTATTTTCTTTTCTCTTCTCCCGCCTCTCTCTCTCTCTCTCTCTTTTTTTAGTTTTTTGTAGCATAACAATTCCTCTTTTTAAATACTTGAGATTATATTTAGGCTATTCTTACCATGATCTATATAGAAGAAAAAAAAGAATAAATCTTACCCATTTTAATTATCAGATACTCTTGTATCTATCAGTATTTCATTTGTTCACATTATGGTTTATTTACATATTATATGGGTGAGCATGTTGGGTATTTATATATGTCTTCCATGATTGTCCACTTTTATAAAGGGGCTAATTTTTTTTATTTATCTAATTAAGTTATGTATAAGTTATTAATGATCCACTACGAAACATAATTAAATATTTATTGCGAGGTCATTTTGTCATTTTAACCTACAATTGCATAAATGCATTGAATGCTGAATTGAAATACAGTGCTCAGCTTGATTAATTTGAATGGAGATTAACCAAGGTAATTAGTATGATGTAGGTTCGGGCTACTATAGTTGATGTTAGAGACATTAGTGATGAATTGAAGCTCAAATCTTTACTCCGTGTAGGTGACTATGGTGTTGGATATGAAACTCGTTGGCTTACCTAGGTCTGGCGGCAATGGAGAACGAAGAAGAGAGAGAACAAGAAGTTTACCCATTAAAAAAAAAAAAAAAAACCCAAGAAGAGTTAAGAGAAACCTGCAGTAGTCAATGGGGTGAGGTTGGAGTGGCAATTGTGAATCTAAAATAAAAGGTGAGTGGCAAACTTGAACAAGCAAAAACATGAGCGCTACTTTGACAAAAAATACAATGTGGGTGGCATTCTAGTATAAGAACTAGAAAATTTTCTTATAAGTACTAATTAAAGTCCTCTTTTAATGACAAAAATAATTAAGATAATTAAAATAATTATTAGTTAACTAAGATAATTAATCACAATTAATGCTTGAATCATCATCTAATTATTCACATGTTATGCACTTACATACGGAACCACTTCAGTAGTACCACAATTAAACTATATCATTGATGCAATTTTAGAATTAAAGGCAAAATTAGCAAAAATAAAGACTGAAGCTAAGGAGATAAAAAAGCAATTGTTTGTAATCTATCTTTCTTTAACTAACAAAGTTAGAGATAGTGAAAAATCAAATTTAAGTATTAGTATTCCATTTTAGCATAAATGTTCTTTTCAAAACCTAAAAAACAAAAACTTATGTCCATTGCAAGATATAAAAATCGAAAAAGAAGTAAGAGAAAAATCAACTGAAAAATAATTTAAACAGGTCGAGAAAGACAAAGATAATGGAATATAAGTGGTATAATATTGAGAAATTACATAATATGTTCGATAAAGAGTAGAACCCAGAAGAATTAAACAAAATAGCGGGCGCAATAGTAAAAAAACAAGGAGTACTATCTAATGATAATGAAGAGACAAATAATGTTCAGTTAGAAGAAAAAATATATCAATAGATGAACTTAATTAAACTAGAGGATCTTAATGTAGTTCCTTTATAAGAAATTACAGAAAACTGAAAAAAAGATATGGTAAAATGGTGATTGACAGTGAAATTAATGAGATTAGAGAAGAATTTAACATTGAGGAAATCGAATCCAATGTAGTCAATAATGTTATTTGAAACCGGAAAAGTTTGGTGAATCGTCTAGAAACAAAAACTCATTTTATAAGACCTAGATATGCTCTAACATGACGTACAACTAACTTTTCCTTTGAGTTCTTCCCAAGAAAAACCACATCCTTTAAAGAGATTAGCCTTATTTTAATTAACCAAAAGTTACATCCTTAACATCGATGTAGTTCGTAATAAAGAAAAAAATATTTGAACATTGAAAAAGGGTATGAATAGTGTCTTGAACTAGAATGCTACATAGATAGCTGAAAATTCCTAAATTATATCGAGCATAGTTATTCTGGCACTGTCCCTAACAAAACAGGTATGACTCATTAGATAAGGAACGTAAAATATATATTAACAATGGTAGAAATACTAGCTGTTATGTTCAAAACAAATTATAAAAGGAGATTAAAACTGAATTTATTGGAGCTAGACTTGATTTCGAACAAAAGTTAGAGAGTATCAAAGAAAAACTAATGACATAGAACTTTGGGATATGAGAAATTGAAAAAAGTATATTACTGAATTTAGTCAATGTTATAACAAATTGGGCATAATGAAATCAATTTTGGTATATTTTATGACAAATTATCTTATTCGATAAATTATATAATCAATGAAAAGCACATTGCATGATTTGAAAAAGAAGATGTCATTGATACTGTTAGTACAAGAGTCTCTTATATAAGAAAATGGGTCAATGATCAATGTCTTGATCTCAAAAAAAAAAAAAAGAAAGAAAGAAAGAAAATGAAGAAACTATTTTTGGCCTGTTGGGATACTCTTCATCAATGGGAAAATGAACATGAGAAGAGATGAAAAAGAAAATTTTATAAGAAAAAGCGCTTTAACAGGCAAAGGGAAGAGAAATATAGAAGAAAATATTATAACAAGCCAAATCCCAAAAGACAAAGATTTTTTGAAAAGCTGCTTATTGTCCTGCCGAAAAAGCAATTGTAAGTTTTGGACATACATGAAAGTAGGGTATTGAGCAAATGAATGCAAAAATAGGAAGGATAACAAGCTTATTGAAACCTTTGGTAGTTTAGACTATTTTAAGTAAGAAGAAGTACTAGACCTTGGACTGGAACAGAACATGAGAATTGTTGAGATTGTACTGGACGATGAATATGAGGAAAGTGATTATGAACAAAACTAGCCATATGATGAAAAGTAGCTCATTTAGTCTTGGCGAGCTTCAAGAAGAAGAATTTATTACAGATATGAGAATGGAGATGTAAAAGGAGATTGCGTCCTTGATGAAGGCTATATTTGCATAGGATTTCATAAGTGTTTGGAAGTCGTTTTAGGGCATTAGTGAGCTTAATTGTATGATTTATGCCCATATTTCTACTTTTATGCTTGGCTTCACCTGTTTGACAAGTGTTTGCAGATTTTGACCTTGGGAGCCTAAAACGTGTTAGTAGAATAAAGATATTGAGGCCATGTGGATCAAAGAAGGTAACAAAAGAGGTCCAAAGACATTCAATACGGACATATCATGGTTAGTGCCATGATCCAAGAAGTTCCAGGAAGAAGTAGTAAAAGGAGCAAGAGAGAACGACCGAGGCAGTGGGCACCAAGGTTAGGCTGTGGGGGTACATGGTCCATGGGGTCCCCCCACGAGCTCCACGTGGTTAGCCCTACTCCCTGAATTAGTAGTTTTCTTCACGGCTGTTCATTTTCCAAGCTATCGTGACGTTTGACAGCTTTAATTTCTGCGATAAAGGCCGATTCTAGCCTTATTTTCCATCATTCCATTCCATTCCATTCCATCATAATACACCATCTAGTTAGGATTTAGACTTCATTGGGGAGAGTTGAGAGCAAGCTGAAGGTGAAGATTTATATGGATTTCGGGTCGGATTTGCATCTACCTATACAAGCATGCATTGGCTGAGCTCCTCTCCATTCTCTTCTCTTTTGTCATTAGATTTTTATTCCTTCTAGATTAGTATAGGTTTTTATATTAAGTTTTGAATTGTTCATCTTGGAATTGAGTTGAATTCTCATGATTGAATCGATTCTTGTTTTGATCTAACAGTGCTTTGATTTGTTTGGCTTATACATATTGAATTTTAAACATTAAATTACTAGTTGGAAACATGATCAAATTCTTTCTTGTTTTAGACATTTGGTGAAGGATTGAAAGGTGAAATTGGATGTTGGAAAACTAAGATTTAACTTATGTGCGTGGGATCTTGAGAAAGACTCACCATTTAAAAAACCCTTGAAATTTGATAATTGTGTTCTTAATGATCTTAGATTAATAAAAAAATCCTTGAGAAATGACAGTTGATTGGATTTAAGAATTTCATTCCACCTTGAAGGAGGGGTTTGATAATTCGATTATCGATTTTGGAATTACCCATCTAAAGAAGAGGCCCTTGCTTAATTCTTGAGTTAAAAAATTGCTTGATTTGATTAAATTCCATAATTTTTTTATCTATTAGATAAGATAAGTAGCATAGTTCAATTTCAATCACACATTTGATTCACTTAGCTTCTCTTCAGGGAATACAACTTGGTGGCTTCGCCTAGCCTAGTCTCTATCGGATCGACTTTGATTGCTACAACGCCACCGTGCGTTTACAAGCCCATTAAGTTTTCGGCGCCGTTGCCAGAGAGTAGTGTCGAGTATTAGTTTTTCTTGATAGGTTTGACTAAGCATTTTGTTTTTTTTATAAAAAATAGAAAAAAATTGGAAATTAAAAAAATTAAAATTTTTTTGAGAAAAAACAATGGTAATTTTCTATTTCCCCGAATTCAAGTATGAATTATTTTGGAGGTATTTTAAGCGTTTGAATGCCTTTCTTGCTCAATATGATTATCGTGTGGGTAAATAGGAAATTTTGGACATGTTGATGAGAGTGTGAATAGTGGAGCCCGTGCTCTTTTAGGGTATTGGGGTTTTCTTAGTGAAAGTGTTGATAACGAATGGTATTTGCTTGAGTGATTGCTTGGGACTCATTTGAGTTTGAGAAGGCTAGTCGTGTTTCTAGATATTCTTTTCCTAATCCTTATGCATTCCATGCTAGATCATATTATGCCCCTTTTTAGTGTGACTACTAATCTTGTCCTAATCTTACCTAATTCATTCTTCCATTTAGCTTAGTGCATAGGGCCCGAGACGGGTGAGCCTTTTGGGGTAGTTGCAAGGTTTAGTGTTGCTGATGCATGTTGCGAGTCAGAATATACTTTTGATAAGGTGCATAATCTGGTTAAGACTCATTTGGAGGGGTTATGTGATGAGTTTGTACATGAGGACTTTCATAGCCAATTCCTTTCATCATTCCTATGTTTCCCCGCTTTGTTCACTACCCTCTTCTTCCCTCATGAATTACAGTGATGTGCTGATTGATAATTCCATGATTTGTAATGCTACTATGGATTTGGGTTATTAGGATAACATATTTAATATGCTTGGCGGTAATGGTGATGATTATGTGTCCCTAGGTTACTTTGGAGGCTATGATCCCTGCATTGACCCTTATGGTTTGTACCTAGAGGACTTGCCTAGAAAAATCATGTAGACTGCATTCTCTAATCATTCCTATGATTTTTCTAAGGCCTTTGTTAAGGTTAAGAGGATACTTATTATCTTTGGTGTGAATTTTTTATTGCCTATTACATTGTGTTTTCTAAATTGTGGTCCTGGGAGTTTGATAAACTCCTACGTGTTTTGACAGCATTTGATTTGATAGGCTAAATCTTGAGTTTGAGATAGAGTGGCTGATGCTCCATGTGCCCCAGTTATTAAGAGGCCTTAGCTTAGGTGAACTCAGCACCTAACCTGGTGAGATCGTTATATTTTGTTCCCTTTCCCTTCTGTTACTTTCTTTCCTTTAAATAATGCTTTATCTAAGCGTGGGGAAGCATAATTCCATATTTTCCATTTTGGTTATTAGTTTGTATACTTGTTAGAGCACATAGTTTTAGGTTTCCTTTGATTTGCACTAGTGTATCGCATTTAGTTGCATTTAGGTTTGCATATAGGATTTCATAGAGGATGGCGTGGACTGGTTTGAGATGTCCTCCAATGGCACTTTCACTGAGTAAAATAGCTTTCATGAGCTTGAGTGACTTTTGATGAGTGGTCCCTTCAGTGTAAACAAATTTTTGTGCAGGTTTTGTAGATATTTCTTATTTTAATCCTTATATTGATTGATAACTATGTTACCCACTTAGAGTCTTTAGCATTATTGTTGGTACATGTGCTTCATTTTGTGAGCTAGGTGAGACCGTGGTAGATGTCCCGTGAGATTTTGAACTTTATTTGAACTAATCATTATATTTAGTCTCATGTTCTTTCATGTGTATAACTCTTCCATATTGCATCTCTAGAACTTACCTTGATTCTTATGCAAAATCACATTAGCATGTGTATAGTTGATGATATGATAGAGGCATTCTTTCTTTAGTCATTTTAGCCACATAGCCAAATATCCTACCCTTGATCGTACATATGTTCCTATCCTTAAGCCAAATTCTATGGAGCATCACTTCAAGTTTATTTGTGGGAAGCTTATGGAACCAATTGAGGTTATGGTTGCTTGGTATGTTGGCTTGATGAGGGGATGATGGTATTATAGATTTGGAGTGTTCCCTTTATGCTGATATTGGTTGCCTATCTAATGCATTAATTACTGGGTTGACTACTGGTGGTCCTATGCCTTTCATAGTTGAATTCTTATTTTATTTTTCCAAAGCGAAAAGGAAAAAAAGCAAAAAATCATGTTAAAAAAAGGAGAAGAAAGAATTTTACAAAATAGAGAGAAAAACTGAACAAGTGATTGGCATTGGATATGTACATAGCTTGTGTTTCTTCTTTGTCAACTCCTTTCCTACTTAATTCATAGAGTATGTTCGTTGTGTTTTTGAGGTTACTTGGTGCTCTATTAGTTGCTCCGCGGGCCCAAATTTGTTAATCCGCTCCTTTCCCTAAAACAAACAAGCGAAACCAAGCATAATAGTAGAAATAAGGGTATAAATCATACAATTAAACATATTGATGCCCTAAAATGACTCCCAAGCACTCATCTATCAAATCCTATGAAATCACCAGCTCCCTTTGAATAAAACATCATTAATCTTCATCAAGAGGCTCGACATTGACATCAACCAATTGCATGTTAGTAAGCACAAAATCTAGAAGGATATCACCTTCGCCACAAGATCTCTAATGAAATGATGCCTAATTTTAGTATGCTTTGTCATTAAGTGTAATATTGGATTCATAGTGATGTTAATATCACTCTGCCTATCACATTTGATAGGAACTTTCTCGTTGTCCAATCCAAGATCTCTTATCTACTTACTGATTCACAGCATTTCAGCATAGTAAGGTTTAGTAGAAGATATTTGGCCCTAATAGTAGACAAGGCTACTGCTTCTTTGAATGCCATGAGATAAGGGGCTATCCAAGGAATTGGCACAGACCTGAAGTACTCTTTCTATAAACTTTGTAGCATGCATAGTCAGCATCAGAGTACCTATAAATTCTAAGTCACCGTCTTTAGATACCATAAGCTAAAGTCCTTAGTTCTAGCAAGATATCTAAAGATTCTTTTTATAACCTTATAGTGTGATTCCTTGGGCCCTTATTAAAATCTTGCATATAGGCAAACACTAAACATAATATCAAGTATGTTTATGGTTATGTATAATAAGGATCCCATCATACGTTTCCATATCTTTCGAAGACTTCCTTACCAATTGTATCCATGTCAAGCTTACAGTTTGAGGCCACTGGAGGTTTGGCATGTTTTACCATGCTAAGGTTATGTTTCTTTAGAAGTTCCTTGACATAGTCCCTTTGCTTGATAAAGATGCCATCTTGGCATTGCTTAATTTTTAGTCCAATAAACAAGTTTAATTATCCCATCATACTTATCTCACATCCCTTACTTATTAGCTTAGAAAATTATTTGCACAAGGAATCCTTAGTAACACCAAACAATTTATCACCAACATGTATTAGACAAGTAAACAATAATCCCTCTTTGTTTTAACAGACACGGTCTTCTCTATTTTAAATATAGCTCTTGTTAACCCATATAAAGCTTTGTGCAACTTTAAAATATAATCAGCATAGGTCGAAGTTTCAAAACTAGAGGGTGTTTAACATAAACTTCTTGCAAGTAATCATTTAAAAAAGCATATTTCATCCATTTGGTATAACTTGATGCCCATAAAATATGCAAAAGCAAGCAATATTGTAATAACTTTTGATCAAGTAATTGGGATGAAGGTATTATCATCGTCAATTCCTTTTTCTTGGTTATAACTCTTAGCCACAAATCTAGCTTTGTTCCTAATCATATTCCCAAACTCATCTAGCTTATTTCTAAACATCCTTTTGGTTCCAATGAATATATGGTTCTCCGTTGAGTGGTTAAGGACTAACTTGATTTCTTTTAAAGTGCTTGAGTTCTTCTTGCATTGCTAAGGTCCAATTAAGGCCTATAAGAACTTCAAAGACTCTTGGGTTCTATGAGAGAAACAAGTGTTGAGAACAAACATAAATTTCTAAGAGAAGAATGAGTTCTTACACTAGAGTTGATATATGGGATAATGTTGTTAATAGGATGATGTGTAAGGAGCTTATATCCTCTCCTTGGCTATTTAAGGTTCTCGTTAATGCTAGTTTCTTGCATTGCTTTTGAATTGCTTCTTGTCTACATCTAAATATTTAGTGATCTCTACTTTAAGAGCCATGATTATGTTATTAGTTGATTTATGATACCATAAGATAGGCTTTGAGCAACGGTTTTATTAGAAGTATTTATTTCTTCTTGATCACCTTTATATGTACTCATCTTCAAATCTTTGAAGAATATTGAGCTCACACTTCAATCATGTTTTTATCAAATAGTATATAGATGCTTTCTTTAATTACTTTGGTTCTCTTGTTGTACACTTTTCGAGATAACTAAAAAAAATCGTTCATCATTCCTAGCATCAAACTTTCTAAGATTCTCCGTACCATTATTGTGAAGGGAGCATTTAAGGGGCTTTGAAGTTCAAATAGTTTTTAGGGATTTGAATGAAGCTCTAACTTGTTTTCCTTTATATATGCACTATAAACTTGATCTTTATTATATCTATGCTTGGGATGACCTCTTACCTGTTCAACCTGAAATTATGTCATTTTACACTCTTTTATTGTCTAATATTTACTCACAATAAACAATTAAATTAGGATTTTAAAATATTTTTTTATTTTGTAGGAATTGAAAAATTGGAAGAAAAATAAATAATCAAGGGTTGGATCAAATTGAAGAGGAAAAGAAATAAGAGAAGAAAAAACCCAGCTCAAGTGGCCTAAAGGCCCATTTACGAATGCAATTAAGTGCTCCAGGGTTGCCCAGTCTGTGCTCTGCCTAGCTCAGCCCCCCTAAGCTCACCTACTAATGCATACTAGGTCCTAAACCAACTCTTTGCTACACAGGCAACTACACCAAAGCCCAAGCCATTCTTCCTTGGTCAAGATGGTCATTGTTTCATCACTTCATCTGGTTTCTACTTGGATTCTCACCATCCAAACAATGTCTAATTAGGGCAATCTATATTTCAGTTGGAAACTTAAGGAGTTTACTTTAGGATTATGAAATAAAATTATGAGTCAAGTTGTGTTTTAATGCCTTGAAGTGATAAAAACCCCAACTTATATAGTGCAAGTTTTTATCGAAAAACTTGCTGAATTTGAGTCGAGTTTAAATCCTACTTAAAAATGTCCAAACGAAGCGAGCCCAAGTGCTTTTGATTCCCTAAGATGCCTATTTCATCCCCATGTGCTAAAAGTTTGCATTCATTTTCAATATTAGGAGAAATGGCTCAAATGTGTGAGGTATGCACAAATTCAAGTTTTGAAGCAATTTGGAAATTGGCCTTAATTGGGAGGATATAGTTGCAATATTTGTGATGAATTAGCATAGGGTGATTCTTCACCCACGAGGAAGATGTTGCAAGTGTAAGGGCGCCCATTGGTGAAGTAGAGCCTTCTAAAAGTGCCCTAGGAGATGGAGGATTAATCCTAAAAAATATAGCTCATTTTAATTATAATTATCTTACCATCTTGATTAATTTTCGAGGATATTTTATAAGCCCCCACTTGTCCCACTTCCCACTAATGTAACAGCTAATCCCCTGTATTTTGGGTATTAATGGATCCAATTACCTTCATATAAACTCAGCTTGAGTTGAATTAGGAATGGAAGGCTAAAGGCCATTTTCTCTCTTTAGAATTCTTATTTGGTGGTTAGGAGCCTTTAGGAGAGGAATTTGGTGGGAAGTATTTAAGCTATCATTAGTTTCTTATCTTGGGCACAAATGTCATAATCATCTTGATTATTTGAGACTGGATCTAAGAGGAGTGTCGTTTGGGTGTGATTATTACCTTGTTATATTGATCTTAGGAGTTTGAGGAACCATCCTTATCAAGTTGGTATTAAAGCTAGATCTTCTCTTCGGTGGCTACTAAATCAAAACCTTCATTTCTTTGATCAACTCACTACCTTTCATTTTCTCCCCAAAACTCCACACATTGGCTCTTCAAAATTTTCCTTCATTTATCTACCTTCACCAACCCTCATTGGCTTATAAAGAACCATAATTATAGTCTGAATACAATCCCTACCCCAAACACATTCCTAAAACTCCAGAAAAAGCCTTCACAAAAAGTTCATCAAAAGTCATCTAGGTAGAAATTTTGCATGGCCTACCCATGCTGTTTAGTACGACTATGCCACCTATCTTGCACTCCCATTCGTCTGCTAGAGATTTGGCACGGCTACCCTGTGCCTCATAGCACGATTGTGCCCCCTCATTTTCACTATTTTCTTGTCTGTGCTACCTCTGGCATGCCTATGCTTCCCTTGTTTCTACCTTTTACCCCGCTTTACCTTCAACTACTACAAACTACGACCAATAAAGGAGACTCTTCTCAATCTAGGGGCACTCCACTTGAACACACCTATGAAGTAAGGAGAGATAGAGTCGTTGTTGAGCGTCAAGAACAAGTGAGGAACCTCACAAGGGAAATTGAGCAAATGAAAAGAAAGGGACAATAAAACCCTTGCCATCGGGGTTATGATGTTAATGGTATAGACATCGCTTACTCATCCTCTCATGAAGATTTAGACGATCAGGAAAAAGGCGCTAGAACGAGAAGGCATCTAAGGGATGACCTTAGAGACTTCAAGATTGAAGGCCTGGAGCTTGACGAAAACCTTAGTTCGAAAGGCTATCTAGATTAGGTTCAATCTATAGAGAGGATCTTTGAGCTTAAGAAGTATATTGATGAGAAAGCTTTTAAAAAATTAGCCATTCTCAAAATGAAAGGATATGTATCGTTGTGGTATGAGAACTTGAAGAGGACTAGAACAAGGGAGGTAAATTCTAAAATCAAGACTTGATCAAGCTCAAAAGCACATGGAAAAAAGGTTTATGCTCTCCTACAAGCAAGAGCTCTCCCTCAAGATCACTGCTTTAACAAAGATAACCTCAAGGTTGAAGAGTATATTAGAAAGTTTGAGCAATTCCAAATGATAGTCAAATTGAATGAGGATATGAGCTCAAAATTGCTAGATTTATCAAAGGTCTATCCCCCAATATAGCTAACAAGGTAGACTTGTGACCTTACCTCTCATTTGATGATGTTTGCAATCTAGATATTAAGGTTGAGAAACAACTCAAAGGTAAAAAAACCCTTCCCTACCCTTTCTAAAAATCAATCTCCCATCTCTACAAAGGGGTTTTCTTCTTAACCCAGGACCGAGACTACTCCAACCCACATTAAACCCCTAAATAAGGGTAAGGCCATTGCTAGTGATCCCCTAAAGAGGTTAAAGGGAAAGAAATACTTCAAGTGTCATGGATATGTCACTTCGAAGCTGATTACCTAAGTAGAAAGACTCTCAGCATAAGACAGGTTGAAGCGATCCAAGCTCTTGAAGAAGAAACTAGTGATGAAGTGTTTGAAGATAAAGATTCCGCCTTGGTCACTCCAGATGTGGGTGAACTCTTTGTGATTTGAAGAGCACTCTATGTTCGAGAGGCTCCTTATGATCTAAGCCAAAGGAAGCAAATCTTCCATTCCTGGTGTACCATTGGGGGCAAAGTGTGCGAACTCATCATTGACGGCGGAAGTTACACCAATGTGGCTTCTGTGACTCTTATCAACAAGCTCCAACTACCAACCAATGTGCATCTAACCCCCTACACCCTTTAATGGCTCAAATAAGGGAGCAAGATAACCATTTTTAGACAACCTCTTATTTTATTCTTGGTTGGACCTTACAATAAAGAAGTGCTAGATGATGTACTTCCAATGGATACATATCATTTGTTGCTTGGTAAGCCTTCGTTATTTGATAATCATATAATTCATGATGGGCATGCTAACTCTTATGCATTCAAACAAGCGTCGTAACCTCACTTTGTCCCCATTACCTCCATCTAAACCCCTCAAATCTAAACCCAGGAAGGGAAGTGAGAAAAGCCTTTATATGAGTGAAACATAGGTGTAGAGAACCATTAGTAAGAGTAAGCCTTTCTTTGCCTTACTTGTGGTGGAATCAAACACATGCCAAGAAGTGAAACTCATGCGTTCACTAGCTCAATCACTCTTGAGTGATTTATGGATGTAGTTTCCAATAATTTACACCTAGGGCTCCCTCTCTTAAGATGAATTGAGCACCAAATTAATCTCCTTCCATATACTTCCTTGCCTAATAAGCCATCATATCTATGTAATCCTACTGGGTCAAAAGAACTATAAAGGTAAATCCAAGAGTTGCTTGACTGTGGATACATTAGGAAAGCTTAAGTCCTTGCTCGATTCCCACCCTTTTGGTACCTAAAAAAATTGGACTTGGCATATGTGTGTTGACTGTAGGGCTATAAACAACATCACCATCAAGTTTAGGTTTTCCATCCCTTAATTGGATGATATGCTTGATGAATTGTGTAGATCTAACGTCTTCTACAAAATTGACTTCAGGAGTGGATATTGCGAAATTAGGATGAAAGAAGGTGATGATTGGAAAACTGCCTTCAAGATCAAACATGGGTTATATGAGTGGCTTGTTATGCCATTTGGCATGTCTAATGCTCCTAGCATCTTCGTACGATTTACGAATGAGGTTTTGAGGCCCTTCGTTAAGAAGTTTATTTTGGTGTATTTTGAGGATACTTTGGTGTATAGTCATGATGAAACTTATCATGTTGAGCATATTTCCCAAGTCATTCAAGTCTTGACACAATAAAAATTATATGTTAAGCTTGAGAAGTGTTACTTATTCTCACCACAAGTTGTCTTTCCTAGCTCTTTTGTTTTACGAGAGGGCATATAAGTGGGAGAGGGCATATAAGTGGGTGAGTCCAAAGCTAAAGCCATCAAGAGTTGGCCTGTAACTACCTCTATCACAAAAGTGATGAGCTTCCATGACTTGGCATCTTTTTATTGATGGTTCATCAAAAACTTTAGTTTTATCATGGCTTCGTTGATCGAGTGCATGAAGAATGAAAGTTTTGAATAGACAAAGGCCACCTAAAGAGCGTTTGAAATAGTCAAAAGCAAGTTATGCTCTACTCTTATCTTGGCTCTTCCCAACTTTGAGCGCTTTTTGAAGTTAAATATGATGCTGGCAGCATTGGCATTAGGGTGGTCCTCACCCAAGCCAAATGACCCTTGACTTATTTTAATGAGAAGTTGAGTACCCCTAAACTCAACTACTCTACTTATGCTAAGGGGTTTTATGATATCATTCGGGCTCTTACCCATTGGAGTCACAAACTCAAGCCAAAGCCCTTTGTGATACATTCGGATCACAAGGCCTTGTCCTTTATCAATGGACAAGCCAAGCTCAATTCAGGGCATGCCAATGGGTGGAATTTTTTCAATCATTTTTCTTTGCTTCCAAGCATAAAGATAGCAAGGAAAATATAGTGGTCGATGCAAATTTCAAGAAGATACACTTTCCTCTCTATTCAAGGGGCCAAAATTGTGATTTTTTTACCCTCCAAGAACTTTATAAGAAAGATAGAGATTTCTAAGGCATTATTACAAACTCTAAGGACCATGACTCCTATATCTTCCAAGATGGATTTCTCTTCAAGCACAATAAGTTATGTGTTCCTAGGGCTTTCTAAGGGAATTGATTGTGAGAGAGGCCCATGGTGGCACATTGGGAGGTTGTTTCGGCATTAACAAAATAATTAAGATCCTGAGGGAGCACTTTTATTGGCCTTAGATGGCAAGTAATGTCCATAAGGCTATCTTCAAGTGTGTCATATGCCATAGAGCTAAGAGCACCTTTCATTAAGGGTTGTATGCCCTACTTCCAACACTAAATAACCCTTGGAAAGATGTGAGTATGGATTTCATTTTGGGTTTCCAAGAACCCAAAGGGGGCATGATTCAATCATGGTTACGGTTTACCAGTCCTCCGAGATGGCCCACTTCATAACTTGTCGCAAGACTTATGATGCGTCTCACATTTCTCATATATACTTCAAGGAGTTCATCAAGCTATGTGATGTGCCAAGGGGTATTGTCTCTAATAGAGACACCAAAATCCTTATCCATTTTTGGAGGTCTTTATGGAGATTGTTAGAAACCATGCTCTTATTCAGCACTACCTGGCACCCTCAATCCCATGGGCAAACAAAGGTTACCAACTCGGACTCTATGTACTCTCCTTAGGGGATTAGTGAGTAAGAACCTCAAGGAATGGTATTTAAAGCTTTCTCATGCCAAGTTTGCTTCTAATCTTACCTATGCTACATCCGACTCTCCCTTTGAAGCCTGTTATCAAGTTAATCCTCCTACTCCAATAGACCTTATTCCTCTTCCGATTGAAAACAGGGTTAGCTTTAGGCCCAGTAGAGAGCTAAGGAAATAAGGAAGCTCTATAAGCAAATTCGAGCTCAAATAGAGAAGGTCAATGCCTTTTACAAGGCTAGAGCAAACAAGCATAAGAAGTCTGTGGTTTTTAACCCAGGAGATTTGGTTAGGTTAAGAAAGGAGAGATTCCCCTCTAGAAGACAAAAGAAACTTATGGCTTGAGGAGAAAACCCTTTCAAGGTGCATGGAGGATTGGAGACAATGCCTACAGGTTGGAGTTACTGGGAGACATGAATGTGAGCACTACTTTTAATGTAGGTGACCTAACTCGCTATGTGGAGGACAAACTTGAGGATTTGAGGGCCAATCCTTCTCAAGAGGTGGAGGTTGATGCGTACCAGGCCCTAAACCAACTCTTGGCTACACCCTCCTACCTATTGTCATTCTTCCTTGGTCAAGATGGTCACCATTGCAGCACTTCACTTAGTTTTGACTTGGCTTCTCACCATCCAAACGATGTCCAATTGGGATGATCTATGCTTTGTAAGGAAGCTTAGGGAGTTGACTTTATGTGATGTAACAAAATTCAAAGTTAGGTTGCATTTTTGTTACCTAAAGTGATAAAAACCCTAACTCATATGGTGTAAGTTTTTATAAAAAACTTGCTAAATTTGGGTTAAGCTTAAATCCTACCTAACAAAGCCCAAATTAAGCGAGCCCAAGTTTTACTGATTCTAAGATGCCTATTTTAGCCCCATGTGTTAAAATTTGATAATGGTTTTCAATATTAGGAGAAATAGCCCAAATATGTGAGATATGCACAAAATTATAGTTTTAGAGCAATAAGAAAATTAGCATTAATTGGGGAGAATACAGCTGTGATCTTTGAAACTAATTAGCACGTAATGATCCTTCATATGCCAAGGAAGAGTTTTCAAGTGGTGAGGCCCCCATTAGTGAAGTAGAGTCTTATAAAAGCTCCTTAGAAGATGGAGGATGGATCTTGGAAAATACTGTTCATCTTTATTATAATTATCTTAGCATTTTGATTTAATTTTTAAGGATATTTTGTAAACCCCTATTGGACCAGTTGTTCCACTAATGTAACAACTAATCTCCTCTATTTTGGGTATTTATAGACCTAATTAGCTCCACTTCAACTTAGCTTGAGTTGAAGTATGAAATAGAAGGCTAAAGATTAGTGACTAGAGTATTTCTTTTAGAATTCTTCTTTGATTGCTAAGAGCCTTTAGGAGAGGAATTTGATAGAAATTAACTAAGCTATCATTAGTATCTTATCTTCGGCACAAACCTCACAATCTTCTTGATTGTTTGATATTGAATCCATGAGGAGCAATATGTACCCATAGGAAGCAATGAAGGTGATCAAGTTTAAAGGCAATCCAATCCGAGGTCCAAGAGGCCATTCAAGTTGTGAGAAAACTCATAGAAGATCAAGGCCACAACCCATCGGTTTCGGACAGCAAGCGCAACAACTTAGTGACCCTAATCACCTAGCTTTAAGGTGTTTTAAATCCATTTTATTGCATTGGGTCTTAAGGTCAGAAAGTTAGCTTTCAATAAAGCAAATTTCAAGTCATTGGGACTTCATTTGCCCATCCAATTTAGCTCTTAAATTCCAGCGATACAAACTGCCCAGTTTAACAGTTTTAGTACCCGGTTTTGAGGTTCCGTTTTTCCTACCCTTGAATGAACTAAAGAACCTGCAAATCCACTTTTTTGAATCCTTTTTGAGTGTACTTGAAGCGAAGCAAAAAATTTTCATGTCAAATCCAAGGTTAAGGTTCCAAAAGAAAGCAAGTTTAGAAGAGGTGCAGTCTGATTGCAGCAGAGAGTCACTTGTCTTTATCAAGGTACAACTCTCCAAAGGCTGGGAATCAGAGGCTCTAAGAGGTCTTAGCTGAAAATAGACACTTATCGCTTTCTCCTAGCTTTGGAATGAACCCATTTTGGCAAGTATTTTGGACGTTATGCTTGTTTGAAGTTGATGCTGTAGTTCTAAAAAGTGCTTACAACTTTTTACTTTTACTTTGTACTTGCTTACTTGTTCGTCCCCTCTCTTTTTCCTATTTGTCATGTTGTTTGGCCTTGTTTTCCTTTGTTTTTACTGAATGTTAGAGGCCTATATATGTGGGGAGAACCTTAGCTTGTAACTCACTTTTAAATATATGAATTGGTTGAGTTTATACTCCCTTGTGTTTCTCTCTCTTACTCATCTCTAGAATAGCTCACTAGAGTGGTGTTCAAGAGTCCTTTAAGGTTAATTGAGTAGTGATATCTTATCTCTTTTGATCTTAAGGGTGAGCCCTAAGCTTCTTGGTGGTGATGTCTCATCTAAGAATCTTAGCCACTTATCTATCTTCTCACTCAAGCACAAAACTATGAACTCTCCTCTTTCTTCTTTCCCATCACTACTTGAGATATCTTCTTTGATCTTCACTTCAAGGTCTTAGAAGTGCATCAAGTGTTATCAGAGCTTAGGCTACTCTCTTGGCCAAAGCTTCCAACCCTTAAACACAACTCCCTTAGCCAAAACACACAAGTAGTCCAAACCACACAAAACCATAGCATTCACCCTTGCCAAGTAGAAAGTTAGTTTGTTTACATCGTGCTATATACGCATGACCGTGCCACCCTTGTCCAAGCCATTCTACAAGTTTTAAAGCTACCTAGTTCAAGTGCAGCTCGTAGCTCATCATTAGAAGAAAAGTTTGAGCAAATCTTGAAGCTAATGCCGAGAAAGATGCTCAACTTGAGTATTTGAGGAAACAACTTGAGCAAGCTATGAGGAACAATCGAAAAGAGATTCAAAGTTCTCACTCTCCTAGTGCGTCTCAATCGGTTGATGAAGAATCCGAGGGCAACCCCTTTGCTAAAAGTGATGAAGATCGAGAGAGGAGGCCGAGAAGAACAATCTAAGGCAAGCCACTTGCCTTGGATTTCAAGGTTGAGATTCCGAGGTTTGAAGGCCAACTCAACCTAGATGAGTTCATAGAATGGATGAACACCGTTGAAAGAGTCTTTGAATACAAGGATGTTTCAGATGACAAGAAGGTAAAACTCGTGGCCCTTAAACTTCGTAAGTATGCTTCAATTTGGTGGAGTAATATGGTGTTTAAGAGGGCTAGAAAAGGGAAGGATAAGATTAGGTCTGGGAGGAAAATAAAGGAGAAACTTAAGATCACATTCCTATCCGCCCCCGGCGACCTACAAGACAACTACACCAAACTTCCTAACCTTAGACAAGAGTCTAAGAGTGTGGAGGAGTACACCCATGAGTTTGAAAGACTCATTATGATTTCTGACCTTAGGGAGAATTGAGGACCAAATGATTGTGAGATTCTTGGGAGGGTTAAATGACTCCATTAGGAATGTTATAGAATTGCAACATTATACTACTCTTGATGAGTTTTGCTCCCTAGCTCATAAAGTTGAACTACAAAAGAAAGCCAAACTCAAGAAAAACCCCCCTAAACCTCCTCAAAAAGCCTACCCATTCAACAAGGGGAGTTTTCCTACACTCCTAAACCCACAAACACCCCTACGACCTCATCCTTACCCAAGCCAAACACATCCAAGCCACCCCTCAGCCCGTTTGAGAAAAGGAGGTGCTATAAATGCTAAGGTTTTCGATATATAGCCTCAGATTATCCAAATAGGAAGGTCATCACCTTGGTTGAGTATCAAGCATTAGAGGAAGCCGAGTTAGGGGAGGAAGGGAGTGATAAGGAGGTTCACTTAATGAAGATGAAAGAGGAGTGTATTGTGAAGGCAGATGAAGGATAATTGCTTGTACTTAGGAGAGCCTTAGCTGGTCATAAAGTTCCAAACCGGGAAGAGCAACGTGAGAACGTCTTCCACACCCGTTGCACCGTCAATGGTTGTGTGTGCTCACTTATTGTGGATGGAGGTAGTTGTGCCAACTTGGCCTCAACTACTTTGGTGGAGAAGCTCCAACTCAAGACCGAACCTCACCCACGCCCATACTCAATTAAATGGCTCAATCAAGGTAAAGGTCTCTAAGTCTCTCCTCGTTGTTTGATTGCTTTATCCATTGGTAAACATTATCAAGATGAGTTGTGGTGTGACATCCTTCCCATGAATACTTGTCACATTTTATTAGGGAGACCGTGGCTCTTTGATCGTAAGGTCATGCATGATGGGTACAAAAACACCAATACCCTACTCAAAGATGACCGGAAAATCACCCTTGTCCCTTTAGCCCCACATTAAATCACCAAGCCTAAAACCAAAGAAGATCCTAAGGGGGCTGAAATGCTACTCTCCCTCCTTGAACCCACACTTTTGTCTTCCCATCATGAGTGCAAAACCCTTAAAGAAATGATCTTTTTTACACCCCCCACAAGGTGAAGCCGAGACCCTTCTACACCCCCTAGCCTCACAACTCCTCAAAGAATTTTCCCATGTCTTTCCCGAAGAGATACCATCCGGCCCACTCCCTCAAAGATGCATACAACACCACATAGATCTCATTCCCGGGGCCATTCTACCCAACAAGCCAGCATACAGAATGAACCCCAAGGATACTTTGGAGATTCAAAGGCAAGTAGAGGAGCTAATTTCCAAAGGTTTGGTATATTAAAGTTTGAGTCCTTGTGTCGTACATGCCCTTCTTGTGCCTAGGAAAGATGGCTCCATGAGGATGTGCGTGGATAGCTGAGCCATCAACAAAATTACCATGAAATTTTAGCGTCCCATACCAAGGCTTGAAGACATGCTTGATGAACTCCATAGGTCTAGGTTCTTTTCCAAGATAGACCTAAGGAGTGGATATTATCAAATCCGAATTGGAGAACGAGATAAGTGGAAGACCACATTCAAGACCAAGATGGGGCTTTATGAATGGTTAGTCATGCCATTCGGTCTCTTCAATGCCCCAAGCACATTCATGAGACCAATGAACCAAGTTTTCAAGCCATTCCTTGGAAAGTTCATGGTAGTATATTTTGATGGTATATTGGTGTTTAACAAGACTAAAGAGGAGCATTTCGGTCATCTCAAGCAAGTTATGATGGTTCTTAAGCAAAAGCAACTCTATAGGAATCTCAAGAAGTTCTCCTTCTTTACCCTTGAGGTGGTGTTCTTGGGATACATAGTTTCGGCCCAAGGAATTAGTGTTGGTCAAAGCAAGGTAGAAGCAATCAAGTTATGGCCCGTTCCCACTTTCATGAATGATGTTAGAAGCTTTCATGGCTTGGCTTCCTTTTATAGGAGGTACATACGCCACTTTAATGCTATTGCCACCCCCATGACCGAAGTATTGAAGGGAAGCAAGTTCACGTGGACACCACAAGTGCAAAGATCATTTGAGGAACTCAAAGAGAAACTCACTCATGCACTGGTCCTAGCTCTCTCATGCTTTAATAAGGTGTTTGAGGTTGAATGTGATGCCTCTGGAGTGGGCATAGGTGCGGTCTTGATCCAAGAAGGAAGGCCCCTTGCTTACTTTAGTGAAAAGCTAAGCAAGTCAAGGAGGAGGTATTCAACATATGACAAGGAGTTCTTTGCTGTCATCTGGAGAACATTAGACTGACTACTTGATAGCTAATGAGTTCATCTTGCATTCCGATCATGAGGCCTTAAAGTACATCCAAGGCCAACATAAGTTGAACTCTCAGCATATGAAATGGGTCGAGCATTTGCAATAATTCCACTTTGTGATCAAGCACAGGTCCGGGAACCTCAACCAAGGTGTGGATGCTCTATCTAAGAGACACTTCTTTTGTTCCAACTTGGGTCGTGTGTGCTTGGATTTGAGCATCTCAAGTCCTTGAACAAAGATGTTGAAGATTTCAAGGAGTTATATGAGTTATGCCTAGCTCATCCAAAGGGAGATTTCTCATTACAAGAGTGTTACTTATTCAAAGGTAACCAATTGTGTGCACCAAGGAGTGGCACATGTGAGCTTATACTTAGAGAGATTAATGGAGGGTCTCTTGGCGGCCACTTTAGAGAAGATAAGACCTACACTATGGCCAAAGAGCACTAGTTTTGGCCTCACATGCTTAAGGACATCTAAGACTTGATCAAGAGGAGTTCTACTTGTCAAATGGCAAAAGAGTCATGCCCTTTTTCAAGGGCTCTACACCCCCTTCCCTAAACCACAAGGACTATGGCTAGATGTGAGTATGGATTTCATACTTGGTCTCCCACACACCCAATGCAACAAAGACTCAATCTTGGTGGTGGTAGACCGGTTTTCCAAGATGGCCCATTTCATAGCTTTTCACAAGACCGATGATGCTTCTCACATATCTGATTTATACTTCAAGGAAGTGGGGAGACTACACGGCGTTCCCCTTTCTATCGTCTTAGATAGGGACTCGAAGTTCCTAAGTCATTTTTGGATCACACTTTGGCGAAAGTTGGGCACAAAGTTGAAGTTTAGTACTACTTGTCACCCTTAAACGGATGGCCAAACCGAAGTGGTAAACTGAACCTTGGGTATTATGCTAAGGGTCCTAAGTGAAGAAGAACTTGAAGGCTTGGGATCTCTTACTTGCACATGTCGAGTTTGCTTATAATAGAGCCCTAAGTAGAACTACAAATGAGTCACCATTCAGGGTGGTGTATAGTCAGAATCCACTTGGTCCTCTTAACCTCTTACCCATATACCAAGAGAAGATGAATGTTGAAGCTAGTAAGAGGGTTAAAGAGATTCAAGAATTCCACAAGAAGGTTTAAGATCAAATTGAGAAGGCCAATGAGAGGTGCCAAAGTCAAGCCAACAAGCACCGCAAGCGAGCTTTGTTCAAGTCGGGAGATCTAGTTTGGATACACCTTAGGAAGGAAGTCAAAGCTTATGCCAGGGGCTGATGGGCCATTTGAGGTCCTAGAGAAGATCAATGACAATGCTTACAAGGTTGATCTCCCTAGGGAATATGGAGTCTCTTGCACTTTCAATGTTATGAACCTCAAATCGTACTTTGAGGATGATACGCTTGAGAATTTAACGGTAAATTCTCTCCAACAAGGGGAGGATGATGTACCCATGGGAATTAATGAAGGTGATCAAGTTCAGAGCAATCCAATCCCAAGGAGGTCCAAGAGGCCATTCAAGTTGTGAGAAAACTCATACAAGATCAAGACCACAACCCATCGGTTTCGGACAGCAAGTACAGCAAATTAGTGCCCCTAATCACCTAGCTTCAAGGTGGTTTAAATCCATTTTATTAAATTTGGTTTTAATTTCAAAAAGTAAGCTTTCAATAAAGCAAATCTCAAGTCATTGGGACTTCATTTGCCTATCCAATTTAGCTCTCAAATTCCAGCTATACAAACTGTCTAGTTTGATACTTTTAGTACCCAGTTTTGAGGTTCCATTTTTCCTACCCTTGGATGAACTTAGGAAACCTACAAATCACTTTTTGGAATCCTTTTTGAGTGTACTTAAAGGACAGCAAAAAGTTTCAACTCAAATCCCAGGTTAAGGATCCAAAAGAAAGCAAGTTCAGAAGAGGTGTAGTTTGATTATAGCAGAGAGTCACTTGTCTTTATCAGTGTACAACTCTCCAAAGGCTGTAAATCAGAGGCTTCAAGAGGTTTTACCTAAAAATAGACACTTAGGTCTTTCTCCTAGCTTTGGAATGAACCCATTTGGGTTAGTATTTTAAAAGTTATGCTTGTTTGAATTTGATGCTGCAGCTCTAAAAAGTGCTGATAGCTTTTTGCTTTTGCTTTTACTTTTATACTTGCTTACTTTTGGTTCCCTCCCTCTTTCCTATTTGGCCGGTTGTTTGGCCTTGTTTTTATTTGCTTTTTCTGAATGTTAGAGGCCTATATAAGTGAGGAGAACCTTAGCTTGTAACTCACTTTTGAATATATGAATTGGTTGAGTTTATACTCCCTTGTGTTTCTCTCTCTTGCTTATCTCTAGAATAGCTCACTAGAGTAGTGTTCAAGAGTCCTTTAGGGTTAATTGAGTGGTGACATCTTATCTCTTTTAATCTTAAGGGTGAACTCTAAGTTTCTTGGTGGTGATATCTCATCCAAGAATCTTAACTACTTGTCTATCTTCTAAGCACAAAAACCGTGAACTCTCCTGTTTCTTCTTTTCCATCACTACTTGAGATCTCTTCTTTGATCTTCACTTCAAGGTCTTAGAAGTGCATTAAGCATCCTTTAGGTGTGTTTATTCCCTTATTATATTGATTGTAGGAGTTTATGATTCTATCCTTATCGCCTACCCTCTCTCCAGCGGGCCTGTTCTCTTACATTGTAGCCTAGTCATGAGGCCAGCTGCTTCCCAGCTCCTCAGCTCCCTTTGTTCTCCCTCTCACTTCGGGCTCACTTCTCTCTTTTCCAGTTGATGCCCAATATTCTGTGCAGACAAGTAGTGCCTAAACCCATATTTCTCTCCTAGCTGAGCCTTAGCCATTAGTGCCTTTACCGCCCAAGTATTTTTCATGTGCACCTCATATAAGGCAGCCCTTCAACATCTCTTTTCATCTTCACCTCTGTAGATACCCGACCCCCATTGCCTCTACCTCTTCTTCTGCTTCTTCCATCTATGCCTAGCTTTTCACCTGTTTTCCTTCCACTTTCTTTACTATAACTACTCTCATTAATCAATGACCATTACCTATATTATCATCTCTATCTAATGGGTGTTTCATCTCTTGGTACTTTTAAGACCGCAATTCGGGACTTAAATTGGAGAATGGAGAGCTTGGATTTGTATATAACTTGTGGTTTCAGGATCAATTCGAGGAGAGGCAGCATAGAGTAGATTAGGTTTATTTTTTGAATTCTCTTTGTTATTTTCATTTCTTTTACATTCTAGTGTAGATCTAGATTCTCAAAATTGGTATACTTTGATTCTCGTTTTGCCTAATTTGAGTGGGATTTCGCTATTTTGAGTTAAATTGGCAAGACTTGTGGGTTGATTCGATCGCTTGTTCTTCCCGTCAATTGAATTCTAATTCTTCTATTCAGATTCAGTTCCATATTTGAGCAACATGTTGCTTATTTTCATCTGAAGGTAGCTTGCCATTGATAGACTCTTTTTTTTGTCATTGCCTGGGTTAACCATAATGATTGATTGCTGCATTTTACAAGTTCAGAGCTAAATTTCCTGTGCCATCTGTTTTGATGTGGATCTAGCTGTAGTGATGTTTAATTATGGTTTTTGTTTGTTATCATATTCTAGACAAATGCAAATGTTCCAGTTTTGCTTTGGTGCTCTCCCTGTGATGGTTGAATACATGCTAATGTTATTTGATCACCTTTGTTTAGTAATTAGAGTTGTTTTTGCTATCAATAATGTTAGTTTAGCAATTTTATTGATCTTGTTTCAAAACTCAACCCTGTGGATCAATCCTTAAACGCTATGACTGATTGAAATGCACTTGTGGCTAAACTTAATCTTTATAAAAATCACAACAAGTTTTTGGCGTCGTTGTTGAGGATGGAATTTGTGGAATTATGTTGCGTGTTGAATTGAGCCATTGTTTAGTCGATTGAGTCATTTTTGTTCCGTTTTGTACTTTTTGATTTTTGATTTTGCTTTCTTGTGATTAATTTTTGTTGAAAAAAAAAATAGAATTAACAAATTTCAGTACTGTGAATAGTGCAGGGTGGGCATAATTGAAGGAAAAAATCATAATGTAGTGTAGGTTTCTTAGGATTTTCAAATGTATTTCAATTTTTCTAGGCTAATATGGTGTTGATTTTGCTGTTCTAATATTTTTAATAGATTCTTAGGGACTTTTTAGAGTCTAGGTTAATTTTTATGGAATTTTTAGGCATTTATGGAATTTTTACCAATTTTTGGGAATAATTTTTTATTCTGATTTTTTTGTACTATACTAGGACAGAAAAGAATATAAAAAAATATATTCATGTTCTCTGTGATTGTGCTAAATTTTTTATGTATAGTGTCTAAATTTAAATTTTGATTTTTTTAATTTGATTTTAATTTTTTGTTTTGTTTGAGGTTTTTGATTTATTTTTTGTTTCTATGTGTGTTTAAAGAAAAATAAGAGAAGGAAAAGGTGCTCGTGTTTTGTGTTTTTATTTATTTTCTTTTTTTCTTGGTTATCTCACTTCATTATGTTTGAATCTTGTTTGTCTTTCTTTGCTTTTGGTAATGTAGATTTATTTTTGTTAGTTTATTTTACCTTGTTAACTTAATTATTTAAGTGTATTGTTTTTGATTTAGTTATTAGTTCATAGCTAGTTGTCCTAGAGTCTTTGATTTTTGTTTTCTCTTTATAAGAATCTAAAATAGTTTTTTTAAAAAAATTTAAAACAGTTTCAAGAATGCCAATTTTTCATTTCTCGCAATTTGAGCGTGAACCTTTCTGGAGGTATTTACCAAGAACATTGAATTATAGGGTTATGTTGAGTCTGTCTATCTTGGAGGTTTATTGGGATTATTATCTAGAACTCAAGATTAGGTGTGAGATTATTTCTTTGAAAAATTAGCCTAGGACACATAAGAGTTTGAACAAGCTAGATGGACCTTAGGATACCCTACTCATAGCAAGAATGTTTTTCATGCTAATCTTTACCACTGGGATGACTTTGGGGACTCATATGATCACCCATCTCCATTTTATGCATTTCCTATTTTATGTGATTTCTATGATTCTTCTGATCATGATTTTCATAATCGTCCTTATCGTGATTATATTGATGCCACATGTGTGAGTCTTGGAAAGATTATAAATGATATGACTTATAAAATGATAGAAACTATGAAACAGAGAATTTCTAAATATTCTCATTATTTTAATAAGAGTAAGGAGGACTATAATGAGTCTAAGTCTAGTTTAGGATGTCTTAAACATAAAGTTAGTCTTTATGATAATTTTGAGCTTCATATCATACTAGGTCTAATTTGCATGACAAAATCCCTTTACTTGACCTAGAGCAAGAAAATGACATTGCTATGTCTCTAATGCCTAACCTTGCACCTGAACCTAGTCCTAGTTTTCCCAGCGCCACGTACCCCTTGACCTAATCTTTTGAGTTTGAGGGGGCTGAAGAATTTGGAAGTGCTACTTAGTTAGATATTTGTTTATAGGAATTAGGCGAGAAGGTGGTTGAACCCTCTAATTTGGAATTTGACTAGGATCATTTTTCTGTGAAATTTGAGTCTTTTTCATGTGGGTTTGATATCAACGAAATCTGTATGCGGACTTCTGTGTTGAATATGAGTCATTTTCCTTTGACCCCATCATTGCTACCTCCTCTTGGAATCTCGTAAGTGTGAATTTTTCGAGTATGAGACCTTTGTCACTAAGCATTTTGATTTGGACTATACTCTTGAGCATGCGAAGATTAAGAAACTTGTGAACTTAGAGCCACTATTTTTCCTAGACAACTCATTTATGATGATAAAGTTTCTAGGCAAAAGATGCATTTGTTGGCTAAGTTTGAGTATGCCTTTCTATTTCATAATTGGGCCCAACAATTTGATAAGTCAAAAAGGGCCCTCAATTACGTTGCATTGATGCTATGGATGTACTCTTTCTGGCTCTAATGCTCTGATTTTTACTATATTTGTCTTGTTGAGAGTTGTTCTTGTTTATTTGGTAAGCTACTTCACGCTCTAATGTGTTATGATTTAAGTAGCAATTTTCAACTTCGTATGAAGTGGCTGATGCTTCACATATTCCTTGATATTAAGGGAGGAATAACTTAGGTGTAATTTGTTGGTAAATTTTAACTGCAATAAAAAGGGCCGCAAGCATACAACTTCCATTGTAGTACTTGAGAGTCGTGTCCTCGGAGATGATGGTAGAGATTAAGGTCATAAAAAAGGGAAATTGACTGATTAATCTATACTAGACCAATTTAAACCAAAGTGAACTAATGCCTTAATTTAACCGAATGTTATGCATTCAACTAGACATTTCAATAAACATAAGTAACCAAAAGGACCTAAACTTAGGCAATCAAACAAAACCCTACAAACTTAGGCAACTAAACATTTCAATATATTTAACATCATTCTACTAAAACTAAAATCGAGAATCTAAAATCATCCTCTAGCTAATGCCTATTACCGAGCAACCTTGACCTTCAACAATTATCCAAAATCAAAGCATTAATCACCCATTAACCAATTGAGCATTCAAGAGGGGGTTAAACTTCTAACCAGCACCATTCAAAACATTCAAATTTCCAATTCAATTCTAAAGAGTGAACACCCCAACAGCTGCGCTAATGTTAAAACAAATCACACCCCATCATCTTCTATCCTAAAATAGGTCACCTATTCATCAGTCAAACCAAGGCCAAAACAGGGCAAATGCATCAGGCCAACGTCATCCCTAATCAGTAGTATCAACAACCAAACCAGCAGCAAACAAACCCTCTCTATCCAATGCATAATCCAACATCATTAACCAGTATAATTAAGCACAGCAAAACTAAGCAAGCTTGAAGTGAAATCCATCAACAACTAAGAACAATCCTAGCTACAGTCAGATTCGAACCAAACCAAATAAAAAACAGTAGAATCTCAGGTATTACATATATTGTGAATTGAAATAAACATCACCTAAATCAGTCTATTACCGAGATTAAACAAGCGTACGACAGAACAAGGAATTGAGCAGCAGGGGAGGGGGATTTCAAACCTAGCTTCGACTTAGCTTTGATGGCCACCAAGAAGGTTACCAGAACCACCATTAGCAAACCAAAACACAGTTAGGTAGGGAAGGAGAAGAGCACGAACAGAACAACCACAACGTCTCAGCCACGGTGATGTCAAAACCCCGAAATCACAAAATTTCAACTAATCGAAAAAGGAACCCTCCATTTCATGAAATACAATCGAAAAACGTGTTCATGAGGCAAAAGTACATGAATCGAAACCTAAAAATCTACCTAACACAAAACCCTAATCCTAAAAATTGAAAAAGAGCATCTGTGTTTTCGAGGCCTAAATTACCAAAATTAAACTAACTACAACCTAAATTGTCTAACGTCTAATTTGGAGTTCGCCCTTGCAATTTGTACCCATGCTTTCTTCAACCTTCACCGTTCGATTTGGGGCATGCGTGTATGATGATTATGATGCAAGTTGGCGTTTGAAGCGTAGATTATGGTGGATGAGGATAGGATGGTGGTGAGCTGTCGCTTGACGGTTGAAAAATGTTGAGCTGTCGTGGAGAGAGAGAAAGCTGAGGATGGGCATGGCGATGAAGGCAGAAGAAAGAGATGAGGCAGGGGAGGGGATGGGTTTAGAGAGGGTTACGGGGAAATAAAGCCAGGGTCATGCGCCTTGCTCGTGCTAGGCTGGGAAACAATAGTCACATGCTGAGCATGCCTGGGAGGGAAGAATGGGATCACGTGCCAGGCACGCTTGGGGGAAGAAGGAATTGGGCCGATTTATTTTGGGCTGATTTCCTTTTTTTTTCAATGGGTTGAAATAATAACTGGGCCCAGCAACCTAGATGGGCTTAAGTTAAGTCGGCCCGTATCCAACATTCTTCTTGTATTTTTCAACATTTTTCATAATTATTTTCCTTTTATTCAAAACCTACAAAACAAATAAAATCCAATAAAAACCTTAAAAATACGATTATAACGAGCACAAAACAGGTGTAAAAGTACCTTAAAAATGACACATTTTTGGCACGAACATAATTCTACACTTGTTCTGGTATAATATTCATCTCTTTGTCTTCTCTTTTTATTTTGTTTTCTTTTGTATTTATTTATTACTTTATTTTATTTTTTTATTTTCTTTTTGAGTTTAGAGTCTTGTCATTTTTCTTTCTTTTTGAGTCTTCTTGTCCAACCTGAAATTATGATATTTTATACCCTTTTAATATCTAATAATTGTTCGGAATAAATTATTAAATTAGAATTTTAATACGTTTTTATTTATTCTGTAGGAATTTGGAAACTTAAAGAAAATGGCTTGCAAAAAGGAAGAAAAGATTGATTGGATCAGACAATAGGTGAACCAAGACCCAGATCAGTGGCCTACCTTCTTGTTCTCTCATTGGGCCAAAGCCAATTCACTCCTTCCCTCTCTTCAGGCAAGCCGACCTTTCTCTCTCACTCAAACCGACCTCTTCCTTTTCTCCTATTCTCTCTCTTCCCTCTTCTCCTTCTCAACCCAGCGGCCCGTTTAGTATTCGACCACCTCTCACTCTCTTTTCCCTTTCTCTTCCTCTGATCAGTGGGCCTAGGCGCCTTCTCCTTCTTTTCTCTGTGGGCTGGGCTCCAGTTTCTTCTTGCCCAGTCTGCTTTCCCCTTTTTCCAAGCGTCCAACCTAGCCTTCCTCGTTTTCCAGCCACGGCCCACGCATGTGATCTTTAGCCAGCTTGCCCCATAGCCTTTCTTCTTCCTGGTGTCCACTCCGGTTTCATGCCCAGAAGAACCTGAAACGGATGCATCCCGCGGCCTTTCACCTTCATGCTCAGCCGCTTCACTCTTTCTCTCTCCTCCTTCATTATCTATCATTCCATCATCATCACTTGGTCAGTTTTATGGGTCATAAATTTGATAATTAAGGGAGGGCAACGAAGAGGCTGAAGCTGCATTTTTTGGAACGCTTGAAGTGGGGCTGAAAACAAAGAGGCAGGGGGTAGTAGATTAGACTAGTGTAGCAGTAGAGTATAGCAAGTAGACAATAGGGGTTTAGTTTTAATTTCTTTAGTGCTTGACTTTTTTAGATTCAGCTTTTCCTTCATTTTTGAATTATTTCCAGCATCTAGATTCAGTTTTCCCTTCATTTTGTCCCTTCGTACTTTTGATTAAGAGCCTAGTTCGAATTTGGTTCTGCTGCTGGAATGATATGTCCTTCTCTACTGTTCTTCTATTTCACATTTTCTATTCTTGTTTTCTTCTGTTCGTTCTTTTTTTTTTTTGGGTTGTTGTTCTTGTTTAGTTTTGTTTTCAATTGCAGTGCTTGATTGAAGAGTGTTGGTGAATTGATGTTATTTCCATTTTGGTTTAAGTTACTGTTCGCAATTCATGAATTTCTCTTCTTTTCTTTTAGTTATTTAGTCTAGCGAAGCGCAATTGAGAATAGTTTGACCTTGGCTTTGTAAAAATAAACTTCTAGTTTTATTTTCAGTGAGAATTTTGACAACCTAATTTCATAACTCGTCCTCAAGGATCGACACCTTTAAGTTTTACAACATTAAACTGTATACTTCCGGGAAATCACAACAAGTTTTTGGCATCGTTACCGGGGACGGCGTGGTGAAATTTGGTTACCTCCAGTCGTAGTTTAATTATTAGAGTCATTCAAGTAATTTTCGTTTTAATTCTAGAGTTGTGATCTTTAGTTTTAATTGAGTCGTTGTTTCGTTTTAGTAGGTTAGTTTAGTTTTAATTTTGAATTTAGTTAGTATTTCGATTTTTGATTTTTGTTGAGATTAGTTAAATTTTAATTTTTTTGAGTTTATTGGTTGCTGCTAAAAATAGTATTAGTCAGATGATTTATGTGCAGCAAAAAGATATAAGGCAGAGTGATCCGAAAATGAGAACAGTGCAGATGTTTCATCAATGTTACATTCTGTTTAAATCTTCTAGAGCAATTATTGTGTTATTTCTACTGTGGTGATATTTTACCTAGATTGAGCATAATGTTTAGAGTTTGTGTGAATGTTTTTGGAATTTTTGGGACTGTTTAGATTTTTCTGTGAATTTTAGACTTAACAATCTATTTGTATTTTTTTGCACTGTTTGGGGATAGAAAAAATTTGAGAAAAATTATATTTATGTCCTTTGTGATTGTGTGGAATTTTTTGTGTATTTAGTTCTAATTTAATTTTATTTCATGTTTTCATTTTATTAATAGAATTGGGTTGTTTAGATTTTAGTTTATTTTCTATTTTCTTTCTAGTTATTTGTGTTTGTGTTTTTATTTTAGATTTGATCATTTTCTATTTGTATATTGCTTCTAGGGTTGATTCACTTTTGCTTTTGTTTTGTGTTTTTTTAATAAGAAAAGAAAAAAATTGAAAAATCAAAAATCCCAAAAGCAAGATCATAAAAAAGAAAATGGTGTACATACTTTTTATGTGTGCTTGATTTCTATTTTTTGTATTAGGTTACTATTTGATGTTTGAGTCATTTTGTTCTTTCTTTTATTTTGGTAGTATAGCTTCATTTTTGTTAGTTTATTTTGTTCACTTGATTATTTGAGAAGTTTTGATTTTAGTTTTAATCCTTATTCATAGTTAGTTATCTTAAAGTCCTTGTTTTCTTTTTCCTTTTTCTTTCAATAAAAAAATCCTACAAAAATTTAAAACTTGAAAATCCAAAAAAAATTGAAAAATTCTTAAAATTGAAAAAAAAAACACATGTTTCAACAATGCCGGTTTTTAATTTTCCATAATAAAAGTATGAATCTTTTTGGAGTTACCTTTCAAGACTTAATGATTATCGTGCTCAATTAAATCAGAATTTTTAAAAATGAAAAATTTGTGAGGTCATTACTGTAGATCTGAATTCTAAATTTTGAGGTTATATTGAGTCTATTTATCCTGGATGTGTGCTGGGATTATTAACTGACGCCCAAGATAAAGCTTGGAATTTCTTTGAAAAATCAGCTTGGGACACCTACGCGTTTGATCGAGCTAACAAAAATTTTAGATACCCAACTCATGACGAGTCTATTTTGCATGCTAATCCTTACCCTCATGATCACTTTATGAATTCACATGACCACTCCTATTCTTCTGCGTCTCCTGTTTTGTGTGATTATTGGGAATGTTTTGATCATGATGCTTGTTATTACCCATATCGTGCTCATGTGGATGCTACTTGTGCAAGTGTTGAAAAGGAAATTAATGATATGGCTGATAAAATGATAGAGAATACAAAAGTGAGAATTGTTGAATATTCTCAATATTTTAATCAAACTAGGGAGACTTATAGTGAGTCTAACTCTAGTTTAGGATCTCCTAAACCTGAAGTTAGTCTCTATGATAATTTTGAACCCTCTTATTAGTCTCGACCTAATCCGAATGAAGACATGCTTTTCCCTAGTCTAGGTCAAGAGAGTGACTTCCCTCTGGCTCTATCCCCTCCCCTTACACCTGAATTTAGCTCACCTATGGACATCACTAAGGACCCTAGTTTCTACCGACCCACCCACCACTTTAAATGATTCTTTTAAGTTTGAGGAGGGCAATGAATGCTGCAACCCTAGTGAATTAGATTTGAGCATCACAACTGACTTTGAGCACCATGAGTTAGATGAGTCAGACGATACTATTTTACGGAAGTCATGTACGTAGGAAATTGAACCCACTATGTTGAACTTTGATGATGTTCTTTCTATAGAATACGAATCTTTTTCATGTGGGTTTGATAACAATGACAGTTTTGATGAGGGTTTATGCACTGAATATGAATCTTTTTCTTTTGACCCCATCCGAACTTACCTCCTTTCTGAAACTTACAAGTCGGAATTTGTTGAGTTTGACTTTAGACCAGACTCATACATATATTGGACTTACCAATCTTTTGGACTTTGCACCCACTACTTTGCCTAGACCGCTCGTCCATGATGATACAATTTCTAGGCAGATGATGCACCTACTAGCTAGTTTGAATTACATCTGCCAGTTTGATGTTTGGGCCCATACATTTGATAAATTGAAGCGGGCCCTAACTTGTGTTGTGATGATTTTATGGATATACTCTATTTGGCATCAACTCTTTTATGTTCATGGTCTTTATTTTATAGAGAGTTGTGCTTCCTTATTCGATAAGCTACTACGTGCTTTAATGGGATTTGATTTGAGTAACACTTTTTAGCTTGATATGGAGTGACTGATACTCCATGAGCCTCTATCTAAGCACATTTTAGGACGCTATAGCTTTTGTGTACTTCTACACCTAACCTGGTATACTTGTTCCTATCTATTTCTCTTTTTATTTTTTTTAATATATTTGTTGCTTTCTTTCATTTTTATTAACTTCTTTTTGTTTAGCATCTTGTCATTTTCCTTTCTTTTTGAGTCTTCTTTTCTATTTGTATATTTATTTTTCCTTTTTGTTGTTTTTTTGTGTTTCTTTCCACTCCCAATGAGGATATTGTGAGATTTAGGTGTGGCGGTGGAGAAACTTTGAAAACATTTAAATAAAAAAATAAAAAAAGTGAAAAATTTTGAAAACCTAAAAAGATTTTTGTATTGTTTTTGGGGAAGCTTCATTCTGTTATGATCAACTTAAATCTCTTGTGCTTTGACTATTAACTCGTATGTTAGTGTGATGTGCATGATAGGTCTCCGTCCTCAGTGTGTCATTCTCACCCCTAATTTTAACCCCAAATGTTCGATGTGTAATCCAATCCCTATTTATACCTTCATTATTATCTTAAAGGCCTTAGTCTTCCATGATTGGCTCTCCCAGTTGTCTTACGCACGATTACTTTGTTGTTTTTGTTTGCATTCAAAAAAAGAGAAAAAAATGAGTATGAATAAATGACAAAAAATGAAAAGAAGGAAGAGGAAAGGAAATGCAATGAAGTTTGGAATGACAAGTATTCCTTTGAGGCATGCGCGACTAGGCGTTACCCTTTGAAGCATGTGCTAGTGGGTGTTACCCTTTGAGACAATATTGCTATTGGGAAAGCTTACTTCCTATATTAATAAGTCAATAATGTAGTTTGCATCAGCCAAGAGAGATTGAGTCTAATTTTGGTAAACCTAAGCCTTAGGATGATGATACACTTGCATACAAGCACTGGGATTGGTTCAAAGTCATGATGTATAGTGGGGTGAAAAGTTAGTGCTTTGATCTCATTCATGAGATAGAGAGCCTTGATGAGTATATTTTGTCCATAAGCAAGCCAATATCTTTACTACATGGGTGATTTAGTTGATTAGAATGTGTATATATCTTTCCCAGCTTTGTACATATTAATTGCTGAAGGAAAAAAACCCAAAAAAAAAAGATTTTTGAGTTTCTGTTTATGTTTTCTTTTAAAGATTTTGTGGGTACATCTTTTGCAAACCATCACGAGAACTTACTCGTCCATTAGGGGTAACCCAAGGCATTAAAAGGTTTATTACTCGTGCTAAGTGCAAGTGTGATTCATACAAAAGTGAGTTAGGATTACATTTTTCTTTCTAGGAGTTTTTGTTTTATTTTACTCAATGGCGTGCAAAACTTAGGTGTGGGGGTATTTGTTCAACTTGAAATTATGACATTTTATACTCTTTTAATATCTTATAATTGTTCAAAATAAATTATTAAATTAGAATGTTGATACATTTTTATTTATTTTGTAGGAATTTGGAAACTTGAAGAAAATGGCTTGCAAAAAGGAAGAAAAGATTGATTGGATCAGACAATGGAAGAACTAAGACCCAGATTAGTGGCCTAACTTCTTGTTCTCTCACTGGGCCAAAGCCTAATTCACTCCTTCCCGCTATTCAGTCAAGCCGACCTTTCTCTCTCACTCAGACCGGCCTCTTCCTTTTCTCCCATTCTCTCTCTTCCCTCTTTTCCTTCTCCTCCTAACGGCCCGTTAAGCATTCAGCCACCTCTCTCTCTCTTCCCTTTCTCTTCTTCCTCTGATGGACTGGCCCAGGCGCCTTTTCCTTTCCTTCTTTTCTCCATGGGCTGGGCTACAGTTTCTTCTTGGCCAGTCTGCTTTCCTCTTTTTCTCGGCACCTAACCCAGCCTTCTTTATTTTCCAGCCACATCCCATGCACGTGATCTTCAGCTAGCTTGCCCCTTAGTCTTTATTCTTCTTCTTCCTAGTGTCCACCCCGGTTTCATACCTAGAGGAACCCGAAATAGATGTATCCTGTGGCCTTTCACCTTTATGCTTAGCCGTTTCACTCTTTCTCTCTCCTCCTTCATTTTCTATCATTTCCATCATCATCACTTGGTCAGTTGTATGGGTCATTAATTTGATAATTAAGGGAGGGCAATGAAGGGGCTGAAGCTGCATTTTTTGGAGCGCTTGAAATGGGGGCCGAAAATGAATAGTAGGGGGCAGTAGATTAGACTAGCATAGCAGTAGAAGATAGCAAGTAGACAATAGGGGTTTAGTTTTAGTTTCTTTAGTGCTTGAGTTTTTCAGATTCAGCTTTTCCTTCATTTTTGATTTATTTCCAGCACCTAGATTCAGTTTTTCCTTCATTTTGTTCCCTGTACTTTTGATTAAGAGCCTAGTTGAAATTTGGTTATGTTGCTGGAATGATTTGTTCTTCTCTACTGTCCTTCAATTTCACATTCTCTGTTCTTATTTTCTTCTGTTTGTTCTTTTTTTTGTGTTGTTCTTGTTCAATTTTGTTCCCAATTGTAGTGCTTGATTGAAGAGTGATGGTGAATTGAGGTTGTTTGCATTTTGGTTCCAATTCTTATTTTAGCCAGCCAATGTCAGCGAGTTAAATTACTGTGCACAATACATGAATTTCTCTTCTTTTCTTTTAGTTATTTGGTCTAGTAAGCGCAATTGAGAATAGTTTGGCCTTGGCTTTGTAAAAATAAACATCTAGTTTTATTTTCAATGAGAATTTCGACAACGTAATTTCATAACTCATTCTTGAGGATCGACACTTTCAAGTTTTACAGCATTAAACCGCTTACTTGCGGGAATTCACAACAAGTTTTTGGCGCCGTTGCGGGAGGATGACGTTGTGAAATTTGGTTGGCTCGAGTCATAGTTTAATTATTATAGTTGTTTGAGTCATTTTCTTTTTAATTCTAGAGTTGTGATTTTGAGTTTTAATTGAGTCGTTGTTCTGTTTTAGTAGGTTGGTTTAGTTTTAGTTCTGCATTTAGTTAGTATTTTGATTTTTGATTTTTGTTGAGATTAGTTCCATTTTAATTTTTAAGAGTTTATTGGTTGCTGTAAAAAAATAGTATTAATCAGATGGTTTATGTGCAGTAAAAAGATATAAGATAGAGTGATCTGGAAATTAGAACAGTGCAGATTTTTCACCAATTTTACATATTTTTTGAATCGTCTGGAGCAATTCTTGTGTTATTTTTGCTGTGGTGATATTTTATCTAGATTGAGCATAATGTTTAGAGTTTGTGTGAATGTTTATGGAATTTAGGACTGTTTAGATTTTTCTGTGAATTTTGGACTCAATAATCTATTTGCATTTTTTTGCAATGTTCAGGGGTAGAAAGAATTCGAGAAAAATTATATTTATGTCCTTCGTGATTGTGTGAAATTTTATGTGTATTTAGTTCTAATTTTAGGAATTTTGTTTTATGTTTTAATTTTATTTTTAGAATTGGGTTGTTTAGATTTTAGTTTATTTTCTATTTTCTTTCTAGTTCTTTGTGTTTGTGTTTTTATTTTAGAAGTGGTCATTTTCTGTTTGTATATTGCTTCTAGGGTTGATTCACTTTTTCTTTTGTTTTGTGTTTTTTTATAAGAAAAGCAAAAAAAATAGAAAAATCAAAAATCCCAAAAGCAAAATCATAAAAAAGAAAATGGTGTACATGCTTTTTGTGTGTACTTCTTTTCTATTTTTTGTGTTAGGTTACTAGTTGACCTTTAAGTCTTTTTAATCTTTCTTTTATTTTGGTTGCATAGCTTCATTTTTGTTAGTTTATTTTGTTAACTTGATTATTTGAGAAGTCTTGTCTTTAGTTTTAGTCCTTAATTATTGTTAGTTGTCTTAGAGTCCTTGTTTTCTGTTTCCTTTTTCTTTCAATAAATAAAGCCTAAAAAATTTAAAACTTGAAAATCCAAAAAAAATTGAAAAATTCCAAATATTGCAAAAAAACATACACATTTCAAGAATGCCGGTTTTTAATTTCCAACAATATTAGCATGAATCTTTTTGGAGTTATCTTTCAAAACTTAATGATTATTGTGCTCAATTGAATCAGAATTTTCAAAAATGGAAAATTTGTGAGGTCATTACTGTGGGTCTGAATTCTAAATCTTGGACTTATGTTGAGTCTATTTATCCTGGGGGTGTGCTTGGATTATTAACTAACACTTAAGATGAAGCTGGGGATTTCTTTGAAAAATTAGCTTGGGATGCCTATGCATTTGACCGAGCTAACGAAAATTTTAAATACCCAACTCATGACGAGTCTATTTTGTATGCTAATCCTTGCCCTCATGATCACTTTATGAATTCACACAGACCCCTCCAATTCTTCTGTGTCTCTTGTTTTGTGCGATTATTGTGAATCTTCTGATAATAATGCTTGTTATTACTCATATCGTGTTTATGTGGTTGCTACTTGCGCAAGTGTTGAAAGGGAAATTAATGATATGGCTGATAAAACGATAGATAACATGAAAGTGGGAATTGCTAAATATCCTTAATGTTTTAATCAAACTAGGAGACTTATAGTGAGTCTAACTTTAGTTTAGGATCTCCTAAAACTGAAGTTAGTCTATATGATGATTCTGGACCCTCTTATTAGTCTCAACCTAATTTGAATGAAGACATGCTTTTAATGATTCTTGTGAGTTTGAAGAGGGTAATGAATGTGGGAATCCTAGTGAGTTAGATTTGAGCGTCACAACTGACTTGAGCACCATGAGTTAGATGATACTATTTTACCGGAGTCATGTGAGGAGGAAATTGAACCCACTATTTTGGACTTTGATGATGATGTTCTTTCTATCAAATATGAATCTTTTTCATATGGGTTTGATAGCAATGACAGTTTTGATAAGGGTTTATGTACTGAATATGAATCTTTTACTTCTGACCCCGTTCGAACTGACCTCCTTTTTGAATCTTGCACGTCAGAATTTGTTGAGTCTGAGAACTTTGTCACTAAACATTTTGCTTTGGACCAGACTCATATGCATGGTAGACTTACCAGTCTTATGGACTTTGCACCCACTACTTTGCCTAGACCGCTTGTTCATAATCATGTAATTTCTAGGCAGATGAAGCACCTACTGGATAGTTTGAATCACATGTGCATATTTTATGTTAGGGCCTATACATTTGATAAATTGAAGTGGGCCCTTACATGTGCTGTGATGATGTTATCGATATACTCTATTTGGCATCAACTCTTTCATGATCATAATCTTTATTTTATAGAGAGTTGTGCTTCCTTATTCGATAAGCTACTATGTGCTTTAATGGGATTTAATTTAAGTAGCACTTTTTATCTTGATATGGAGTGGCTGATACTCCATGAGCCTCTATCTAAGCTCATTTCAGGAGGCTATAGCTTTTATGTACTTCTACATCTGACCTGGTGCACTTGTTCCTGCCTATTTCTCTTTTTATTTTGTTTTTTTTTCTATATATTTGTTGCTTTGTTTTATTTTTAATAACTTCCTTTTGTTTAGCGTCTTGTCATTTTCCTTTCTTTTTGAGTCTTCTTTTCTTTTTGTATATTTATCTTTCCTTTTTGTTGTGGTTTTGTGTTTCTTTTCACTCCCAATGAGGACATTGTGAGATTTAGATGTGGGGGTGGGGAAACTTTGAAAACATTTAAATAAAAAATAAAAAAAGTGAAAAATTTTGAAAACCCAAAAAGATTTTTGTATTGTTTTTGGGGAAGCATCGTTCTATTCTGATCAACTTAAATCTTTTGTGCTTTGACTATTAACTTGTATGTTAGCGTGATGTGCATGATAGGTCTCCGTCTTCAGTGTGTCATTGTTAGCCCTAATTCTAACCCCAATTGTTCATTATTGATGTGTAATCCAATCCCTATTTATACCTTCATTATTATCTTAAAGGCCTTAGTCTTCCATGATTGGCTCTCCCAGTTGTCTTACGCACGATCACTTTGTTGTTTTTGTTTGCATTCAAAAAAAGAGAAAAAAATGAGTATGAATAAATGACAAAAAATGAAAAGAAGGAAGAGGAAAGGAAATGCAATGAAGTTTGGAATGACAAGTATTCCTTTGAGGCATGCGCGACTAGGCGTTACCCTTTGAAGCATGTGCTAGTGGGTGTTACCCTTTGAGGCAATATTGCTATTGGGAAAGCTTACTTCCTATATTAATAAGTCAATAATGTAGTTTGCATCAGTCAAGTGAGATTGAGTCTAATTTTGGTAAACCTAAGCCTTAGGATGATGATATACTTGCTCACACGCACTGGGATTGGTTCAAAGTCATGATGTATAATGGGGGTGAAAAGTTTGCGCTTTGATGTCATTCATGAGATAGAGAGTCTTGATGAGTATATTTTGTCCATAAACAAGCCAATATCTTTACTACATGGGTGATTTAGTTGATTAGAATGTGTATATATCTTTCCCAGCTTTGTACATATTAATTGCTGAAGGAAAAAAACCCAAAAAAAAAAGATTTTTGAGTTTCTGTTTATGTTTTCTTTTAAAGATTTTGTGGATACATCTTTTGCAAACCATCACGAGAACTTACTCGTCCATTAGGGGTAACCCAAGGCTTTAAAAGGTTTATTACTCGTGCTAAGTGCAAGTGTGATTCATACAAAAGTGAGTTAGGATTACATTTTTCTTTCTAGGAGTTTTTGTTTTATTTTACTCAATGGCGAGCAAAACTTAGGTGTGGGGGTATTTGTTCAACTTGAAATTACGACATTTTATACTCTTTTAATATCTTATAATTGTTCAAAATAAATTATTAAATTAGAATGTTGACACATTTTTATTTATTTTGTAGGAATTTGGAAACTTGAAGAAAATGGCTTGCAAAAAGGAAGAAAAGATTGATTGGATCAGACAACGGAAGAACTAAGACCCAGATCAGTGGCCTAACTTCTTGTTCTCTCACTGGGCCAAAGCCTAATTCACTCCTTCCCGCTATTCAGTCAAGCCGACCTTTCTCTCTCACTCAGACCGGCCTCTTCCTTTTCTCCCATTCTCTCTCTTCCCTCTTTTCCTTCTCGGCCTAACGGCCCGTTAAGCATTCAGCCACCTCTCTCTCTCTTCCCTTTCTCTTCTTCCTCTGATGGACTGGCCCAGGCGCCTTTTCCTTTCCTTCTTTTCTCCATGGGCTGGGCTACAGTTTCTTCTTGGCCAGTCTGCTTTCCTCTTTTTCTTGGGACCTAACCCAGCCTTCTTTATTTTCCAGCCACATCCCATGCATGTGATCTTCAGCTAGCTTGCCCCTTAGTCTTTATTCTTCTTCTTCCTAGTGTCCACCCCGGTTTCATACCTAGAGGAACCCGAAATAGATGTATCCTGTGGCCTTTCACCTTTATGCTTAGCCGTTTCACTCTTTCTCTCTCCTCCTTCATTTTCTATCATTTCCATCATCATCACTTGGTCAGTTGTATGGGTCATAAATTTAATAATTAAGGCAGGGCAATGAAGGGGCTGAAGCTGCATTTTTTGGAGTGCTTGAAATGGGGGCCGAAAATGAATAGTAGGGGGCAGTAGATTAGACTAGCATAGCAGTGGAAGATAGCAAGTAGACAATAGGGGTTTGGTTTTAGTTTCTTCAGTGCTTGAGTTTTTCAGATTCAGCTTTTCTTTCATTTTTGATTTATTTCCAGCATCTAGATTCAGTTTTTCCTTCATTTTGTTCCCTGTACTTTTGATTAAGAGCCTAGTTCAAATTTGGTTCTGTTGCTGGAATGATTTGTTCTTCTCTACTGTCCTTCAACTTCACATTCTCTGTTCTTATTTTCTTCTGTTTGTTCTTTTTTTTTGTGTTGTTCTTGTTCAATTTGGTTCCCAATTGTAGTGCTTGATTGAAGAGTGATGGTGAATTGAGGTTGTTTGCATTTTGGTTCCAATTCTTATTTTAGCCAGCCAATGTCAGCGAGTTAAATTACTGTGCACAATACATGAATTTCTCTTCTTTTCTTTTAGTTATTTAGTCTAGTAAGCGCAATTGAGAATAGCTTGGCCTTGGCTTTGTAAAAATAAACATCTAGTTTTATTTTCAATGAGAATTTTGACAACGTAATTTCATAACTCATTCTTGAGGATCGACACCTTCAAGTTTTCCAACATTAAACCGCTTACTTGCGGGAATTCACAACAAGTTTTTGGCGCCGTTGCCGGGGGATGGCGTTGTGAAATTTGGTTGGCTCGAGTCATAGTTTAATTATTATAGTTGTTTGAGTCATTTTCTTTTTAATTCTAGAGTTGTGATTTTGAGTTTTAATTGAGTCGTTGTTCTGTTTTAGTAGGTTGGTTTAGTTTTAGTTCTGCATTTAGTTAGTATTTTGATTTTTGATTTTTGTTGAGATTAGTTCCATTTTAATTTTTAAGAGTTTATTGGTTGCTGTAAAAAAATAGTATTAATCAGATGGTTTATGTGCAGTAAAAAGATATAAGATAGAGTGATCTGGAAATTAGAACAGTGCAGATTTTTCACCAATTTTACATATTTTTTGAATCGTCTGGAGCAATTCTTGTGTTATTTTTGCTGTGGTGATATTTTATCTAGATTGAGCATAATGTTTAGAGTTTGTGTGAATGTTTATGGAATTTAGGACTGTTTAGTTTTTCTGTGAATTTTGGACTCAATAATCTATTTGCATTTTTTTGCAATGTTCAGGGGTAGAAAGAATTCGAGAAAAATTATATTTATGTCCTTCGTGATTGTGTGAAAATTTCTGTGTATTTAGTTCTAATTTTAGGAATTTTGTTTTATGTTTTAATTTTATTTTTAGAATTGGGTTGTTTAGATTTTAGTTTATTTTCTATTTTCTTTCTAGTTCTTTGTGTTTGTGTTTTTATTTTAGAAGTGGTCATTTTCTGTTTGTATATTGCTTCTAGGGTTGATTCACTTTTTCTTTTGTTTTGTGTTTTTTTATAAGAAAAGCAAAAAAAAATAGAAAAATCAAAAATCCCAAAAGCAAAATCATAAAAAAGAAAATGGTGTACATGCTTTTTGTGTGTACTTCTTTTCTATTTTTTGTGTTAGGTTACTAGTTGACCTTTAAGTCTTTTTAATCTTTCTTTTATTTTGGTTGCATAGCTTCATTTTTGTTAGTTTATTTTGTTAACTCGATTATTTGAGAAGTCTTGTTTTTAGTTTTAGTCCTTAATCATTGTTAGTTGTCTTAGAGTCCTTGTTTTCTTTTTCCTTTTTCTTTCAATAAATAAAGCCTAAAAAATTTAAAGCTTGAAAATCCAAAAAAAATTGAAAAATTCCTAATATTGCAAAAAAACACACACATTTCAAGAATGCCGGTTTTTAATTTCCAACAATATTAGCATGAATCTTTTTGGAGTTATCTTTCAAAACTTAATGATTATCGTGCTCAATTGAATCAGAATTTTCAGAAATGGAAAATTTGTGAGGTCATTACTGTGGGTCTGAATTCTAAATCTTGGGCTTATGTTGAGTCTATTTGTCCTGGGGGTGTGCTTGGATTATTAACTAACACTTAAGATGAAGCTGGGGATTTCTTTGAAAAATTAGCTTGGGATGCCTATGCATTTGACCGAGCTAATGAAAATTTTAAATACCCAACTCATGACGAGTCTATTTTGTATGCTAATCCTTGCCCTCATGATCACTTTATGAATTCACACAGACCCCTCCAATTCTTCTGTGTCTCTTGTTTTGTGCGATTATTGTGAATCTTCTGATAATAATGCTTGTTATTACTCATATCGTGTTAATGTGGATGCTACTTGCGTAAGTGTTGAAAGGGAAATTAATGATATGGCTGATAAAACGATAGATAACATGAAAGTGAGAATTGCTAAATATCCTTAATGTTTTAATCAAACTAGGAGACTTATAGTGAGTCTAACTTTAGTTTAGGATCTCCTAAAACTGAAGTTAGTCTGTATGATGATTCTGGACCCTCTTATTAGTCTCAACCTAATTTGAATGAAGACATGCTTTTAATGATTCTTGTGAGTTTGAAGAGGGTGATGAATGTGGGAATCCTAGTGAGTTAGATTTGAGCGTCACAATTGACTTGAGCACCATGAGTTAGATGATACTATTTTACCGGAGTCATATGAGGAGGAAATTGAACCCACTATTTTGGACTTTGATGATGATGTTCCTTCTATCAAATATGAATCTTTTTCATATGGGTTTGATAGCAATGACTGTTTTGATAAGGGTTTATGTACTAAATATGAATCTTTTACTTCTGACCCCGTTCGAACTGACCTCCTTTTTGAATCTTGCACGTCAGAATTTGTTGAGTCTGAGAACTTTGTCACTAAACGTTTTGCTTTGGACCAGACTCATACGCATGGTAGACTTACCAGTCTTATGGACTTTGCACCCACTACTTTGCCTAGACCGCTTGTTCATAATCATGTAATTTCTAGGCAGATGAACTGGATAGTTTGAATCACATGTGCGTATTTTATGTTAGGGCCTATACATTTGATAAATTGAAGTGGGCCCTTACATGTGCTGTGATGATGTTATCGATATACTCTATTTGGCATCAACTCTTTCATGATCATGGTCTTTATTTTATAGAGAGTTGTGCTTCCTTATTCGATAAGCTACTATGTGCTTTAATGGGATTTAATTTAAGTAGCACTTTTTATCTTGATATGGAGTGGCTGGTATTCCATGAGCCTTTATCTAAGCACATTTCAGGGGGCTATAGCTTTTATGTACTTCTACATCTGACCTGGTGTACTTGTTCCTGTCTATTTCTCTTTTTATTTTGTTTTTCTTCTATATATTTGTTGCTTTGTTTTATTTTCAATAACTTCCTTTTGTTTAGCGTCTTGTCATTTTCCTTTCTTTTTGAGTCTTTTTTTCTTTTTGTATATTTATCTTTCCTTTTTGTTGTGGTTTTGTGTTTCTTTCCACTCCCAATGAGGACATTATGAGATTTAGATGTGGGGGTAGGGAAACTTTGAAAACATTTAAATAAAAAAATAAAAAAAGTGAAAAATTTTGAAAACCCAAAAAGATTTTTGTATTGTTTTTGGGGAAGCATCGTTCTATTCTGATCAACTTAAATCTTTTGTGCTTTGACTATTAACTTGTATGTTAGCGTGATGTGCATGATAGGTCTCCGTCCTCAGTGTGTCATTGTTAGCCCTAATTCTAACCCCAATTGTTCATTATTGATGTGTAATCCAATCCCTATTTATACCTTCATTATTATCTTTAGGTCTTAGTATTCCATGATTAGCTCTCCCAGTTATCTTGGGCACGATTACTTTTTTGTTTTTTTTTTGCATTCAAAAAAAGGGAAAAAAAAATGAGAATGAATAAATGAGAAAAAAGGGAAAGAAGGAAGAGAAAAGGAAATGAAATGAAGTTTGGAATGACAAGTATTCCTTTGAGGCATGCGCGACTAGGCGTTACCCTTTGAAGTATGTGCTAGTGGGTGTTATCCTTTGAGGCAATATTGCTATTGGGAAAACTTGCTTCCTATATTAATAAGTCAATAATGTAGTTTGCATCAGTCAAGTGAGATTGAGTCTAATTTTGGTAAACCTAAGCCTTAGGATGATGATATACTTGTGCACATGCACTGGGATTGGTTCAAAGTTATGATGTATAATGGGGTGAGAAGTTAGTGCTTTGATGTCATTCATGAGATAGAGAGCCTGGATGAGTATATTTTGTCTATATGCAAGCCAATATCTTTACTACATGGGTGATTTAGTTGATTAGAATGTGTATATATCTTTCCCAGCTTTGTACATATTAATTGCTGAAGGAAAAAAACCCAAAAAAAAAGATTTTTGAGTTTCTGTTTATGTTTTCTTTTGAAGATTTTGTGAGTACATCTTTTGTAAACCATAACGAGAGCTTACTCGTCCATTAGGAGTAACCCAAGGCTTTAAAAAGTTTATTACTCGTGCTAAGTGCAAGTGTGATTCATACAAAAGTGAGTTAGGATTACATTTTTCTTTCTAGGAGTTTTTGTTTTATTTTACTCAATGGCTAGCAAAACTTAGGTGTGGGGGTATTTGTTCAACTTGAAATTATGACATTTTATACTCTTTTAATATCTTATAATTGTTCAAAATAAATTATTAAATTAGAATGTTGATACATTTTTATTTATTTTGTAGGAATTTGGAAACTTGAAGAAAATGGCTTGCAAAAAGGAAGAAAAGATTGATTGGATCAGACAATGGAAGAACTAAGACCCAGATCAGTGGCCTAACTTCTTGTTCTCTCACTGGGCCAAAGCCTAATTCACTCCTTCCCGCTATTCAGTCAAGCCGACCTTTCTCTCTCACTCAGACCGGCCTCTTCCTTTTCTCCCATTCTCTCTCTTCTCTCTTTTCCTTCTCAGCCTAACGGCCTGTTAAGCATTCAGCCACCTCTCTCTCTCTTCCCTTTCTCTTCTTCCTCTGATGGACTGGCCCAGGCGCCTTTTCCTTTCCTTCTTTTCTCCATGGGCTGGGCTACAATTTCTTCTTGGCCAGTCTGCTTTCCTCTTTTTCCCGGCACCTAACCCAGCCTTCTTTATTTTCCAGCCACATCCCATGCACGTGATCTTCAGCTTGCTTGCCCCTTAGTCTTTATTCTTCTTCTTCCTAGTGTCCACCCCGGTTTCATACCTAGAGGAACCCGAAATAGATGTATCCTGTGGCCTTACACCTTTATGCTTAGCCGTTTCACTCTTTCTCTCTCCTCCTTCATTTTCTATCATTTCCATCATCATCACTTGGTCAGTTGTATGGGTCATTAATTTGACAATTAAGGGAGGGCAATGAAGGGGCTGAAGCTGCATTTTTTGGAGCGCTTGAAATGGGGGCCGAAAATGAATAGTAGGGGGCAGTAGATTAGACTAGCATAGCACTAGAAGATAGCAAGTAGACAATAGGGGTTTAGTTTTAGTTTCTTTAGTGCTTGAGTTTTTCAGATTCAGCTTTTTCTTCATTTTTGATTTATTTCCAGCATCTAGATTCAGTTTTTCCTTCATTTTGTTCCCTGTACTTTTGATTAAGAGCCTAGTTGAAATTTGGTTATGTTGCTGGAATGATTTGTTCTTCTCTACTGTCCTTCAATTTCACATTCTCTGTTCTTATTTTCTTCTGTTTGTTCTTTTTTTTGTGTTGTTCTTATTTAATTTTGTTCCCAATTACAGTGCTTGATTGAAGAGTGATGGTGAATTGAGGTTGTTTGCATTTTGGTTCCAATTCTTATTTTAGCCAGCCAATGTCAGCGAGTTAAATTACTGTGCACAATACATGAATTTCTCTTCTTTTCTTTTAGTTATTTGGTCTAGTAAGCGCAATTGAGAATAGTTTGGCCTTGGCTTTGTAAAAATAAACATCTAGTTTTATTTTCAATGAGAATTTCGACAACGTAATTTCATAACTCATTCTTGAGGATCGACACTTTCAAGTTTTACAGCATTAAACCGCTTACTTGCGGGAATTCACAACAAGTTTTTGGCGCCGTTGCGGGAGGATGACGTTGTGAAATTTGGTTGGCTCGAGTCATAGTTTAATTATTATAGTTGTTTGAGTCATTTTCTTTTTAATTCTAGAGTTGTGATTTTGAGTTTTAATTGAGTCGTTGTTCTGTTTTAGTAGGTTGGTTTAGTTTTAGTTCTGCATTTAGTTAGTATTTTGATTTTTGATTTTTGTTGAGATTAGTTCCATTTTAATTTTTAAGAGTTTATTGGTTGCTGTAAAAAAATAGTATTAATCAGATGGTTTATGTGCAGTAAAAAGATATAAGATAGAGTGATCTGGAAATTAGAACAGTGCAGATTTTTCACCAATTTTACATATTTTTTGAATCGTCTGGAGCAATTCTTGTGTTATTTTTGCTGTGGTGATATTTTATCTAGATTGAGCATAATGTTTAGAGTTTGTGTGAATGTTTATGGAATTTAGGACTGTTTAGATTTTTCTGTGAATTTTGGACTCAATAATCTATTTGCATTTTTTTGCAATGTTCAGGGGTAGAAAGAATTCGAGAAAAATTATATTTATGTCCTTCGTGATTGTGTGAAAATTTCTGTGTATTTAGTTCTAATTTTAGGAATTTTGTTTTCTGTTTTAATTTTATTTTTAGAATTGGGTTGTTTAGATTTTAGTTTATTTTCTATTTTCTTTCTAGTTCTTTGTGTTTGTGTTTTTATTTTAGAAGTGGTCATTTTCTGTTTGTACATTGCTTCTAGGGTTGATTCACTTTTTCTTTTGTTTTGTGTTTTTTCATAAGAAAAGCAAAAAAAAAGAAAAATCAAAAATCCCAAAAGCAAAATCATAAAAAAGAAAATGGTGTACATGCTTTTTGTGTGTACTTCTTTTCTATTTTTTGTGTTAGGTTACTAGTTGACCTTTAAGTCTTTTTAATCTTTCTTTTATTTTGGTTGCATAGCTTCATTTTTGTGAGTTTATTTTGTTAACTTGATTACTTGAGAAGTCTTGTTTTTAGTTTTAGTCCTTAATCATTGTTTGTTGTCTTAGAGTCCTTGTTTTCTTTTTCCTTTTTCTTTCAATAAATAAAGCCTAAAAAATTTAAAACTTGAAAATCCAAAAAAAATTGAAAAATTCCTAATATTGCAAAAAAACACACACATTTCAAGAATGCCGGTTTTTAATTTCCAACAATATTAGCATGAATCTTTTTGGAGTTATCTTTCAAAACTTAATGATTATCGTGCTCAATTGAATCAGAATTTTCAAAAATGAAAAATTTGTGAGGTCATTACTGTGGGTCTGAATTCTAAATCTTGGGCTTATGTTGAGTCTATTTATCCTGGGGGTGTGCTTGGATTATTACCTAACACTTAAGATGAAGCTGGGGATTTCTTTGAAAAATTAGCTTGGGATGCCTATGCATTTGACCGAGCTAACGAAAATTTTAAATACCCAACTCATGACGAGTCTATTTTGTATGCTAATCCTTGCCCTCATGATCACTTTATGAATTCACACAGACCCCTCCAATTCTTCTGTGTCTCTTGTTTTGTGCGATTATTGTGAATCTTCTGATAATAATGCTTGTTATTACTCATATCGTGTTTATGTGGATGCTACTTGCGCAAGTGTTGAAAGGGAAATTAATGATATGGCTGATAAAACGATAGATAACATGAAAGTGAGAATTGCTAAATATCCTTAATGTTTTAATCAAACTAGGAGACTTATAGTGAGTCTAACTTTAGTTTAGGATCTCCTAAAACTGAAGTTAGTCTGTATGATGATTCTGGACCCTCTTATTAGTCTCAACCTAATTTGAATGAAGACATGCTTTTAATGATTCTTGTGAGTTTGAAGAGGGTAATGAATGTGGGAATCCTAGTGAGTTAGATTTGAGCGTCACAACTGACTTGAGCACCATGAGTTAGATGATACTATTTTACCGGAGTCATGTGAGGAGGAAATTGAACCCACTATTTTGGACTTTGATGATGATGTTCTTTCTATCAAATATGAATCTTTTTCATATGGGTTTGATAGCAATGACAGTTTTGATTAGGGTTTATGTACTGAATATGAATCTTTTACTTCTGTCCCCGTTCGAACTGACCTCCTTTTTGAATCTTGCACGTCAGAATTTGTTGAGTCTGAGAACTTTGTCACTAAACATTTTGCTTTGGACCAGACTCATACGCATGGTAGACTTACCAGTCTTATGGACTTTGCACCCAGTACTTTGCCTAGACCGCTTGTTCAAAATCATGTAATTTCTAGGCAGATGAAGCACCTACTGGATAGTTTGAATCACATATGTGTATTTTATGTTAGGGCCTATACATTTGATAAATTGAAGTGGGCCCTTACATGTGCTGTGATGATGTTATCGATATACTCTATTTGGCATCAACTCTTTCATGATCATGGTCTTTATTTTATAGAGAGTTGTGCTTCCTTATTCGATAAGCTACTATGTGCTTTAATGGGATTTAATTTAAGTAGCACTTTTTATCTTGATATGGAGTGGCTGATACTCCATGAGCCTCTATCTAAGCACATTTCAGGAGGCAATAGCTTTTATGTACTTCTACATCTGACCTGGTGTACTTGTTCCTGTCTATTTCTCTTTTTATTTTGTTTTTTTTTCTATATATTTGTTGCTTTGTTTTATTTTTAATAACTTCCTTTTGTTTAGCGTCTTGTCATTTTCCTTTCTTTTTGAGTCTTCTTTTCTTTTTGTATATTTATCTTTCCTTTTTGTTGTGGTTTTGTGTTTCTTTTCACTCCCAATGAGGACATTATGAGATTTAGATGTGGGGGTGGGGAAACTTTGAAAACATTTAAATAAAAAATAAAAAAAGTGAAAAATTTTGAAAACCCAAAAAGATTTTTGTATTGTTTTTGGGGAAGCATCGTTCTATTCTGATCAACTTAAATCTTCTGTGCTTTGACTATTAACTTGTATGTTAGCGTGATGTGCATGATAGGTCTCCGTCTTCAGTGTGTCATTGTTAGCCCTAATTCTAACCCCAATTGTTCATTATTGATGTGTAATCCAATCCCTATTTATACCTTCATTATTATCTTTAGGTCTTAGTATTCCATGATTAGCTCTCCCAGTTGTCTTGGGCATGATTACTTTTTTGTTTTTTTTTTGCATTCAAAAAAAGGGAAAAAAAAATGAGAATGAATAAATGAGAAAAAAGGGAAAGAAGGAAGAGAAAAGGAAATGAAATGAAGTTTGGAATGACAAGTATTCCTTTGAGGCATGCACGACTAGGCGTTACCCTTTGAAGTATGTGCTAGTGGGTGTTACCCTTTGAGGCAATATTGCTATTGGGAAAACTTGCTTCCTATATTAATAAGTCAATAATGTAGTTTGCATCAGTCAAGTGAGATTGAGTCTAATTTTGGTAAACCTAAGCCTTAGGATGATGATATACTTGCGCACACGCACTGGGATTGGTTCAAAGTCATGATGTATAATGGGGGTGAAAAGTTTGTGCTTTGATGTCATTCATGAGATAGAGAGCCTTGATGAGTATATTTTGTCTATATGCAAGCCAATATCTTTACTACATGGGTGATTTAGTTGATTAGAATGTGTATATATCTTTCCCAGCTTTGTATATATTAATTGCTGAAGGAAAAAAACCCAAAAAAAAAGATTTTTGAGTTTCTGTTTATGTTTTCTTTTAAAGATTTTGTGAGTACATCTTTTGTAAACCATAACGAGAGCTTACTCGTCCATTAGGAGTAACCCAAGGCTTTAAAAGGTTTATTACTCGTGCTAAGTGCAAGTGTGATTCATACAAAAGTGAGTTAGGATTACATTTTTCTTTATTTTACTCAATGGCGAGCAAAACTTAGGTGTGGGGGTATTTGTTCAACTTGAAATTACGACATTTTATACTCTTTTGATATCTTATAATTGTTCAGAATAAATTATTAAATTAGAATGTTGATACATTTTTATTTATTTTGTAGGAATTTGGAAACTTGAAGAAAATGGCTTGCAAAAAGGAAGAAAAGATTGATTGGATCAGACAACGGAAGAACTAAGACCCAGATCAGTGGCCTAACTTCTTGTTCTCTCACTGGGCCAAAGCCTAATTCACTCCTTCCCGCTATTCAGTCAAGCCGACCTTTCTCTCTCACTCAGACCGGCCTCTTCCTTTTCTCCCATTCTCTCTCTTCTCTCTTTTCTTTCTCGGCCTAACGACCCGTTAAGCATTCAGCCACCTCTCTCTCTCTTCCCTTTCTCTTCTTCCTCTGATGGACTGGCCCAGGCGCCTTTTCCTTTCCTTCTTTTCTCCATGGGCTGGGCTACAATTTCTTCTTGGCCAGTCTGCTTTCCTCTTTTTCCCGGCACCTAACCCAGCCTTCTTTATTTTCCAGCCACATCCCATGCACGTGATCTTCAGCTAGCTTGCCCCTTAGTCTTTATTCTTCTTCTTCCTAGTGTCCGCCCCGGTTTCATACCTAGAGGAACCCGAAATAGATGTATCCTATGGCCTTACACCTTTATGCTTAGCCGTTTCACTCTTTCTCTCTCCTCCTTCATTTTCTATCATTTCCATCATCATCACTTGGTCAGTTGTATGGGTCGTTAATTTGATAATTAAGGGAGGGCAATGAAGGGGCTGAAGCTGCATTTTTTGGAGCGCTTGAAATGGGGGCCGAAAATGAATAGTAGGGGGCAGTAGATTAGACTAGCATAGCAGTAGAAGATAGCAAGTAGACAATAGGGGTTTAGTTTTAGTTTCTTCAGTACTTGAGTTTTTCAGATTCAGCTTTTCCTTCATTTTTGATTTATTTCCAGCATCTAGATTCAGTTTTTCCTTCATTTTGTTCCCTGTACTTTTGATTAAGAGCCTAGTTCAAATTTGGTTCTATTGCTGGAATGATTTGTTCTTCCCTACTGTCCTTCAATTTCGCATTCTCTGTTCTTATTTTCTTCTGTTTGTTCTTTTTTTTGTGTTGTTCTTGTTCAATTTTGTTCCCAATTGTAGTGCTTGATTGAAGAGTGATGGTGAATTGAGGTTGTTTGCATTTTGGTTCCAATTCTTATTTTAGCCAGCCAATGTCAGCGAGTTAAATTACTGTGCACAATACATGAATTTCTCTTCTTTTCTTTTAGTTATTTAGTCTAGTAAGCGCAATTGAGAATAGTTTGGCCTTGGCTTTGTAAAAATAAACATCTAGTTTTATTTTCAATGAGAACTTTGACAACGTAATTTCATAACTCATTCTTGAGGATCGACACCTTCAAGTTTTGCAACATTGAACCGCTTACTTGCGGGAATTCACAACAAGTTTTTGGCGCCGTTGCCGGGGGATGGCGTTGTGAAATTTGGTTGGCTCGAGTCATAGTTTAATTATTATAGTTGTTTGAGTCATGTTCTTTTTAATTCTAGAGTTGTGATTTTGAGTTTTAATTGAGTCGTTGTTCTGTTTTAGTGGGTTGGTTTAGTTTTAGATCTGCATTTAGTTAGTATTTTGATTTTTGATTTTTGTTGAGATTAGTTCCATTTTAATTTTTAAGAGTTTATTGGTTGCTGTAAAAAAATAGTATTAATCAGATGGTTTATGTGCAGTAAAAAGATATAAGATAGAGTGATCGGGAAATTAGAACAGTGCAGATTTTTCACCAATTTTGCATATTTTTTGAATCGTCTGGAGCAATTCTTGTGTTATTTTTGCTGTGGTGATATTTTATCTAGATTGAGCATAATGTTTAGAGTTTGTGTGAATGTTTATGGAATTTAGGACTGTTTAGGTTTTTCTGGGAATTTTGGACTCAATAATTTATTTGCATTTTTTTGCAATGTTCAGGGGTAGAAAGAATTCGAGAAAAATTATATTTATGTCCTTCGTGATTGTGTGAAATTTTCTGTGTATTTAGTTCTAATTTTAGGAATTTTGTTTTATGTTTTAATTTTATTTTTAGAATTGGGTTGTTTAGATTTTAGTTTATTTTCTATTTTCTTTCTAGTTCTTTGTGTTTGTGTTTTTATTTTAGAAGTGGTCATTTTCTGTTTGTATATTGCTTCTAGGGTTGATTCACTTTTTCTTTTGTTTTGTGTTTTTTTATAAGAAAAGCAAAAAAAATAGAAAAATCAAAAATCCCAAAAGCAAAATCATAAAAAAGAAAATGGTGTGCATGCTTTTTGTGTGTACTTCTTTTCTATTTTTTGTGTTAGGTTACTAGTTGACCTTTAAGTCTTTTTAATCTTTCTTTTATTTTGGTTGCATAGCTTCATTTTTATTAGTTTATTTTGTTAACTTGATTATTTAAGAAGTCTTGTTTTAAGTTTTAGTCCTTAATCATTGTTAGTTGTCTTAGAGTCCTTGTTTTCTTTTTCCTTTTTCTTTCAATAAATAAAGCCTAAAAAATTTAAAACTTGAAAATCCAAAAAAAATTGAAAAATTCCTAATATTGCAAAAAAACACACACATTTCAAGAATGCCGGTTTTTAATTTCCAACAATATTAGCATGAATCTTTTTGGAGTTATCTTTCAAAACTTAATGATTATCGTGCTCAATTGAATCAGAATTTTCAAAAATGGAAAATTTGTGAGGTCATTACTGTGGGTCTGAATTCTAAATCTTGGGCTTATGTTGAGTTTTTTTATCCGGGGCGTGTGCTTGGATTATTAACTAACACTTAAGATGAAGCTGGGGATTTCTTTGAAAAATTAGCTTGGGATGCCTATGCATTTGACCGAGCTAACGAAAATTTTAAATACCCAACTCATGACGAGTCTATTTTGCATGCTAATCCTTGCCCTCATGATCACTTTATGAATTCACACAGACCCCTCCAATTCTTCTGTGTCACTTGTTTTGTGCGATTATTGTGAATCTTCTGATAATGATGCTTGTTATTACTCTTATCGTGTTTATGTGGATGCTACTTGCGCAAGTGTTGAAAGGGAAATTAATGATATGGCTGATAAAACGATAGATAACATGAAAGTGAGAATTGCTAAATATCCTTAATGTTTTAATCAAACTAGGAGACTTATAGTGAGTCTAACTCTAGTTTAGGATCTCCTAAAACTGAAGTTAGTCTGTATGATGATTCTGGACCCTCTTATTAGTCTCAACCTAATTTGAATGAAGACATGCTTTTAATGATTCTTGTGAGTTTGAAGAAGGTGATGAATGCGGGAATCCTAGTCAGTTAGATTTGAGCGTCACAACTGACTTAAGCACCATGAGTTAGATGATACTATTTTACCGGAGTCATGTGAGGAGGAAATTGAACCCACTATTTTGGACTTTGATGATGATGTTCTTTCTATCAAATATGAATCTTTTTCATATGGGTTTGACAGCAATGATAGTTTTGATAAGGGTTTATGTACTGCATATAAATCTTTTACTTTTGGCCCCATTCAAACTGACCTCCTTTTTGAATCTTGCAAGTCTGAATTTGTTGAGTCTGAGAACTTTGTCACTAAACATTTTGCTTTGGACCAGACTCATACGCATAGTAGATTTACCAGTCTTGTGGACTTCGCACCACTACTTTGCCTAGACCGCTTGTTCATGATCATGCAATTTCTAGGCAGATGAAGCACCCACTGGATAGTTTGAATCACATATGTGTATTTTATGTTAGGGCCTATACATTTGATAAATTGAAGTGGGCCCTTACATGTGCTGTGATGATGTTATCGATATACTCTATTTGGCATCAACTCTTTCATGATCATGGTCTTTATTTTATAGAGAGTTGTGCTTCCTTATTCGATAAGCTACTATGTGCTTTAATGGGATTTAATTTAAGTAGCACTTTTTATCTTGATATGGAGTGGCTGATACTCCATGAGCCTCTATCTAAGCACATTTTAGGAGGCTATAGCTTTTATGTACTTCTACATCTGACCTGGTGTACTTGTTCCTGTCTATTTCTCTTTTTATTTTTTTTTTCTATATATTTGTTGCTGTGTTTTATTTTTAATAACTTCTTTTTGTTTAGCATCTTGTCATTTTCCTTTCTTTTTGAGTCTTCTTTTCTTTTTGTATATTTATCTTTCCTTTTTGTTGTGGTTTTGTGTTTCTTTCCACTCCCAATGAGGACATTGTGAGATTTAGATGTGGGGGTGGGGAAACTTTGAAAACATTTAAATAAAAAAATAAAAAAAGTGAAAAATTTTAAAAACCCAAAAAGATTTTTGTATTGTTTTTGGGGAAGCATCGTTCTATTCTGATCAACTTAATTCTTTTGTTCTATGACTATTAACTTGTATGTTAGCGTGATGTGCATTATAGGTCTCCGTCCTCAGTGTGTCATTATTAGCCCTAATTCTGACCCCAATTGTTCATTATTGATGCGTAATCCAATCCCTATTTATACCTTCATTATTATCTTTAGGTCTTACTATTCCATGATTAGCTCTCCCAGTTGTCTTGGGCACGATTACTTTTTTGTTTTTTTTTTGCATTCAAAAAAAGAGGAAACAAAAATGAGAATGAATAAATGAGAAAAAAGGAAAAGAAGGAAGAGAAAAGGAAATGAAATGAAGTTTGGAATGACAAGTATTCCTTTGAGGCATGCGCAACTAGGTGTTACCCTTTGAAGCATGTGCTAGTGGGTGTTACCCTTTGAGGCAATATTGCTATTGGGAAAGCTTGCTTCCTATATTAATAAGTCAATAATGTAGTTTGCATCAGTCAAGTGAGATTGAGTCTAATTTTGGTAAACCTAAGCCTTAGGATGATGATACACTTGCACACAAGCACTGAGATTGGTTCAAAGTCATGATGTATTGTGGGGTGAAAAGTTAGTACTTTGATGTCATTCATGAGATAGAGGGCCTTGATGAGTATATTTTGTCTATCTGCAAGTCAATATCTTTACTACATGGGTGATTTAGTTGATTAGAATGTGTATATATCTTTGCCAGCTTTGTACTTATTAATTGCTGAAGGAAAAAAACCCAAAAAAACAAAGATTTTTGAGTTTCTATTTATGTTTTCTTTTAAGGATTTTGTGGGTACATCTTTTGCGAACCATCACGAGAACTTACTCGTCCATTAGGGGTAACCCAAGGCTTTAAAAGGTTTATTACTCGTGTTAAGTGCAAGTGTGATTCATACAAAAGTGAGTTAGGATTACATTTTTCTTTCTAGGAGTTTTTGTTTTATTTTACTCAATGGCGAGCAAAACTTAGGTGTGGGGGTATTTATACCTTCATTATTATCTTTAGGTCTTAGTATTCCATGATTAGCTCTCCCAGTTGTCTTGGGCACGATTACTTTTTTGTTTTTTTTTTGCATTCAAAAAAAGAGAAAAAAAAATGAGAATGAATAAGTGAGAAAAAAAGAAAAGAAGGAAGAGAAAAGGAAATGAAATGAAGTTTGGAATGACAAGTATTCCTTTGAGGCATGCGCGACTAGGCGTTACCCTTTGAAGCATGTGTTACTAGGTGTTACCTTTTGAGGCAATATTGCAACTGGGAAAGGTTGCTTCCTATGTTAATAAGCCAATAATGTAGTTTGTGTCAGTCAAGTGGGATTGAGTCTAATTTTGATGAACCTAAGTCTTGGGATGATGATGCACTTGAGCACAAGCACTGGGATTGATTCAAAGTCCAGATGTATAGTGCGGTAAAAAGCTAGTGCATTGATGTCATTCATGAGATAGAGAGCCTTGATGAGTACATTTTGTCTATACACAGGCCAATATCTTTACTACATGGGTGATTTAGTTGATTGGAATGTGTATATATCTTTTCCCAACTTTATACATATTAATTTCTGAGGGGGAAAAATCCAAAAAAAAGATTTTTGAGTTTTTGTTTATGTTTTCTTTTAAAGATTTTGTGAGTATATCTTATACAAACCCTTATGAGACCTTACTCGTCAAATAGGAGTATCCTAGGGGTTTAAAGGGCTTATTACACGTGCTAAGTGCAATGGTAATTCATACGAAAGTGAGTTAGGATTTCATTTTTCTTTCTAGGATTTTCAGTTTTATTTTACTCGAGGGCGAGCAAAACTTAGGTGTGGGGGTATTTATTCAACCTGAAATTACGTATTTTATACCCTTTTAATATCTAATAATTATTTGGAATAAATTGTTAAATTAGAATTTTAATACGTTTTTATTTATTTTGTAGGAATTTGGAAGCTTGAAGAAAATGGCTGGCAAAAAGGAAGAAAAGATTGATTGGATTAGACAATGAAAGAACCGAGACCCAGATCAGTGGCCTACCTTCTTGTTCTCTCACTGGGCCAAAGCCCAATTCACTCCTTCCCTCTCTTCAGTCAAGCTAACCTTTCTCTCTCACTCAGACCGGCCTCTTCCTTTTCTCCCATTCTCTCTCTTCCCTCTTCTCCTTCTCAGCCCAATGGCCCGTTCAGCATTCAGCGACCTCTCTCTCTCTTTTCCCTTTCTCTTTTTCCTCTGACGGGCTGGCCCAGGTGCCTTCTCCATTCCTTCTTTTCTCCATGGGCTGGGCTCCAATTTCCTCTTGGCCAGTCTGCTTTCCCACTTTTCCCAGCGCCCAACCCAGCCTTCCGCATCTTCTACTAGCTAGCCCCTCAGTCTTTCTTCTTCTTCTTCTTGGTGTCCACGCCAGTTTCATGCCTAGGAGAACTCGAAACAGATGCATCCCGCGACCGTTCACCTTCATGCTTAGCCGTTTCACTCTTTCTCTCTCCTCTTTCACTATCTATCATTTTCATTATCACACTTGGTCAGTTTTATGGGTTATTAATTTGATAATTAAGGGAGGGCCATGAAGGGGCTCAAGCTGCGTTTTTTGGAGCGCTTGAAATGGGGGCCGAAAACGAGAGTAGGGGGCTGTAGATTAGACTAGCATAACAGTGAAGGATAGCAAGTAGACAATAAGGGTTTAGTTTTAACTTCTTTAGTGCTTGAGTTTTTCAAATTTAGCTTTTCCTTCATTTTTGATTTATTTCCAGCATCAAGATTCAATTTTTCCTTCATTTTGTTCCTTGTGCTTTTTATTAAGAGTCTAGTTTGCATTCGGTTCTGTTGCTGGAATGATCTATTCTTCTCTGCTATTCTTAAATTTCCCATTCTCTGTTCTTGTTTTCCTCTATTCGTTCTTTTTTTTTTGTTTTGTTCTTATTCAGTTTTGTTTCCAATTGCAGTGCTTGATTGAAGAGTGTTGGTGAATTGAGGTTATTTGCATTTTGGTTGCAATTCTTATTTTGGTCAGCCAATGTCAGCGAGTTAAATTACTGTTCACAGTTCATGAATTTCTCTTCTTTTCTTTTAGTTATTTAGTCTAGTGAAGCGCAATTAAGAATAGTTTGACCTTGGCTCTGTAAAAATAAACATCTGGTTTTATTTTCAATGAGAATTTTGACAACCCAATTTCATAACTCATCCTTGAGGATCGACACCTTCAAGTTTTACAACGTTAAACGGTATACTGGCAGGAAATGACAACAAGTTTTTGGCGCCGTCGCTGGAGACGGCGTTGTGAAATTTGGTTGCCTTGAGTCGTAGTTTAATTATTACAGTCGTTCAAGTCATTCTCTTTTTAATTTTAGAGTTGTCATTTCTAGTTTCAATTGAGTCGTTGTTCTATTTTAGCAGGTTAGTTTAGTTTTAATTTTGAATTTAGTTAGTATATCGATTTTTAATTTTTGTTGAGATTAGTTCCATTTTAATTTTTTAGACTGTATTGGTTCCTACAAAAAATAGTATGAATTAGATGGTTTATGTGCAGCAAAAAGATATAAGGTAGAGTGATCTGAAAATTAGGAGAGTGCAGATTTTTCACCAACTTTACATTCTGCTTGAATATTCTGGGGCAATTCTTGTGTTATTTTTGCTGTGATGATATTTTACCTAGATTAAGCATAATGTTTAGAGTTTGTGTAAATGTTTCTAGAATTTTTGGGACTATTTAGATTTTTTTTTGAATTTTAAACTTAATAATTTGTTTACATTTTTTTGCACTATTCGGGGATCGAAAAAATTCAAGAAAAATTATATTTATGTCCTTTGTGATTGTGTGGAATTTTCGGCATATTTAGCACTAATTTAAGAAATTTTATTTTATGTTTTAATTTTATTTTTGCAATTGGGTTGTTTAGATTTCAATTTATTTTCTATTTTCTTTCTAGTTATTTTTGTTTGTGGTTTTTTTTAGAATTGGTCATTTTCTGTTTGTATATTGCATCTAGGGTTGATTTACTTTTGCTTTTATTTTGTGTTTTTTTATAAGAAAAGAAAAAAATAGAAAAATCCGAAATCCCAAAAGCAAGATCATAAAAAAGAAAATGGCATACATGCTTTTTGTGTGTGCTTCTTTTCTATTTTTTGTGTTAGGTTACGATTTGATGTTTGAGTCTTTTTGCTCTTTCTTTTATTTTGGTAGCACAGCTTTATTTTTGTTAGTTTATTTTGTTAACTTGATTATTTGAGAAATCTTGCTTTTAATTTTAGTCCTTAGTCATATTTAGTCGTCTTAGAGTCCTTGTTTTCTTTTTCCTTTTTCTTTCAATAAAAAAGGCCTAAAAAAGTTAAAAACTTAAAAATCCAAAAAAAAAATTGAAAAAATCTTAAAATTGCAAAAAGAATACGCGTTTCAAGAATGCTGGTTTTTAATTTCCCACAATATGAGTATGAATATTTTTGGAGTTATCTTTCGAGACTTAATGATTATCGTGCTTAATTAAATCAGAATTTTAAAAAATGGGAAACTTATGAGGCCATTGCTGTGGATCTAAATTCAAAATCTTGGGGTTATGTTGAGTTTATTTATCCTGGAGGTATGCTTGGATTATTAACTAACACTCAAGGTGAAGCTTGGGATTTCTTTGAAAAATTAACTTAGGATACCTATGTATTTGACCGAGCAAACGAAAACTTGAGGTACCCAACTCATGAGGAGTCTATTTTGCATGCTAATCCTTACCCTCACATGACCCCTCACATTCTTCCGTGTCTCCCGTTTTATGCGATTATTGTGAATCTTCTGATCATGATGCTTGTTATTACCCATATCGTGCTTATGAGGATGCTACTTGTGCAAGTGTTAAGAAGGAAATTAATGATATGGCTGATAAAATGATGGAGAACATAAAAGTGAGAATTGTAAAATGTTCTCAATGTTTAATCAAACTAGGGAGACTTATAGTGAGTCTGACTCCAGTTTAGGATCTCCTAAACCTGAAGTTAGTCTCTATGATGATTCTAAACCCTCTTATTAGTCTCGACTTAATCTAAATGAAGACATGCTTTTGCCTAGGCTAGGTCAAGAGAGTGACTTCCCTCTGTCTCTATCCTCTACCCTTGCACCTGAATTTAGCTCATCTACGGATGTCATTGAGAATGTCCTAGTTTCTAGCGACCCACCCACCACTTTAAATGATTCTTGTGAGTTTGAGGAGGGTGATGAATGCGGGAACCCTAGTGAGTTATATTTTAGCATCACAACTGACTTTGAGCACCATGAGTTAGATGGGTTAAATGATTCTATTTTACAGGAGTCCTGTGAGGAGGAAATTGAACCCACTATTTTTGACTTTGATGATGATGTTCTTTCTACGGAATGTGAATCTTTTTCATGTGGGTTTGATAACAATGACAGTTTTGATGAGGGTTTATGTACTGAATATTAATCTTTTTCTTTTGACCCCATCCGAACTGACTTCCTTTTTGAATTTTGCAAGTCTGAATTTGTTGAGTCTGAGAAGATTGCCACTAAAACTTTTGCTTTAGACCAGACTCATATGCATATTGGACTTAACGATCTTGTGGACTTTGAACCCACTACTTTGCCTGGACTGCTCGTTCATGATGATGCATTTTCTAGGCAGATGAGGCACCTACTGGATAGTTTGAATCACATTTGCCTGTTTTATGTTAGGGCCCATACATTTGATAAATTGAAGCGGGCCCTTACTTGTGCTGTGATGATGTTATCGATATACTCTATTTGGCATCAACTATTTCATGATCATGGTCGTTATTTTATAGAGTGTTGTGCTTCCTTATTTGATAAGCTATGACGTGCTTTAATGGGATTTAATTTAAGCAGCACTTTTCAGCTTGATATGGAGTAGCTGATACTCCATGAGCCTCTATCTAAGCACATTTCAGGAGGCTATAGCTTTTGTGTACTTCTACACCCGACTGGTATACTTGTTCCTGTCTATTTCTCTTTTCATTTTGCTTTTTTTGGTATATATTTGTTGCTTTGTTTTATTTTTATTAACGTCTTTTTGTTTAGCGTCTTGTCATTTTCCTTTCTTTTGGAGTCTTCTTTTCATTTTGTATATTTATCTTTCTTTTTGGTTGTGGTTTCGTATTTCTTCCCACTCCCAATAAGGACATTGTGAGATTTAGGTATGGGGGTGGAAAAACTTTGAAAACATTTGAATAAAAAAATAAAATGATTGAAAAATTTTGAAAACCCAAAAAGATTTTTGTTTTGTTTTTGGGGAAGCTTCGTTCTATTCTGATCAACTTAAATCTCTTGTGCTTTGACTATTAGCTTGTATGTTAGCGTGATGTGTACGATAGGTCTCTGTCCTCAGTGTATCATTATTAGCCCTAATTCTAACCCCAATTGTTCATTGTTGATGTATAATCAAATCCCTATTTATACCTTCATCATTATCTTAAGGTCTTAGTCTTCCATGATTGGCTCTCCCACTTGTGTTGGGCACGATTACTTTGTTGTTTTTGTTTGCATTCAAGAAAAAAGAAAAAAAATGAGAATGAAAAAAATGAGAAAAAACGAAAAGAAGGAAGAGAAAAGGAAATGAAATGAAGTTTGGAATGACAAATATCCCTTTGAGGCATGCGCTACTAGGGGCTACCCTTTGAAGCATGTGCTATTGAATGTTACCCTTTGAGGCAATATTGCTACTGAGAAAGCTTGCTTCCTATGTTAATAAGCCAATAATATAATTTGTGTCAGTTAAGTGGGCTTGAGTCTAATTTTAGTAAATCTAAGCCTTGGGATGATGATGCACTTGTACACAAGCACTGGGATTGATTCAAGGTCATGATGTATAGTGGGGTGAAAAGTTAGCACTTTGATGTCATTCATGGGATAAAGAGCCTTGACGAGTACATTTTGTTTATATGCAGGCCAATATCTTTACTACATGGGTGATTTAATTGATCAGAATGTGTATAAATCTTTCCCCAGCTTTGTATATATTAATTTCTGAGGGGAAAAAACCCCAAAAAAAAAAATTTTCGAGTTTCTGTTTATGTGTTCTTTTAAATATTTTATGAGTACATCTTCTGCAAACCCTTACGAGACTTTACTCGTCAACTAGGGGTATCCTAGAGGTTTAAAGGGCTTATTGCACGTGCTAAGTGCAACGGTGATTCATACGAAAGTGAGTTAGGATTTTATTTTTCTTTCTAGGATTTTTAGTTTTATTTTACTCGAGGGCGAGCGAAACTTAGGTTTGGGGGTATTTCTTTAACCTGAAATTATGATATTTTATACCCTTTTAATATCTAATAATTGTTGGAAATAAATTATTAAATTAGAATTTTAATACATTTTTATTTATTTTGCGGGAATTTGGAAACTTAAAGAAAATGGCTTGCAAAAAGGAAGAAAAGATTGATTGGTTCAGACAATGGAAGAACCGAGACCCAGATCAGCGGCCTACCTTCTTGTTCTTTCACTGGGCCAAAGCCCAATTCACTCCTTTCCTCTCTTCAGTCAAGCCGACCTTTCTTTCTTACTCAAACCGGCCTCTTCCTCTTCTCCCATTCTCTCTCTTCCCTCTTCTCCTTCTTGGCCGAGCGGCCCGTTCAGCATTCAGGCACCCCTCTCTCTCTCTTTTCGCTTTCTCTTCTTCGTCTGATGAGCTGGCCCAGGCGCCTTCTCTTTTCCTTCTTTTCTCCGTAGGCTGGGCTCTAGTTTCTACTTGGCTAATCTGCTTTCCCCTTTTTCCCAATGCCCAACCCAGCCTTCTTCAGTTTCCAGCCACGTCCTATGCATGTGATCTTCAGCTAGCTTGCCCCTTAGTCTTTCTTCTTCTTCTTCTTCTTCCGGGTGTCTGTGCCGGTTTCATGCTCAGAAGAACCCGAAACAGATGCATCCTACGGCCTTTCACCTTCATGCTTAGCCGTTTCATTCTTTCTCTCTCCTCCTTCATTATCTATCATTAGCATCATCATCACTTGGTTAGTTTTGTGGGTCATTAATTTGATAATTAAGGGAGGGCAGTAAAGGGGGTGAAGCTGCGTTTTTTGGAGCGCTTGAAATAGGGGCCGAAAACGAAGAGTAAGGGGGCAGTAGATTGGACTAGCATAGCAGTAGAGGACAGCAAGTAGACAATAGGGGTTTAGTTTTAATTTCTTCAGTGCTTTAGTTTTTCAGATTCAATTCCTCCTTCATTTTTGATTTATTTCCAGCATTTAGATTCAGTTTTTCCTTCATTTTTTTCCTTGTACTTTTGATTAAGAGCCTAGTTTGAATTCAGTTCTGCTGCTAGAATGATCTGTTTTTCTCTATTCTTGTTTTCTTTTGTTCATTCTTTTTTTAAATTTTTGGTTCTTGTTTAGTTTTGTTTCCAATTGCAGTGCTTGATTGAAGAGTGTTGGTGAATTGAGGTTATTTGCATTTTGGTTCCAATTCTTATTTTGGTCCGCCAATGTCAGCAAGTTAAATTACTGTTCACAATTCATAAATTTCTTTTCTTTTCTTTTAGTTATTTAGTCTAGTAAGCGCAATTGAGAATAGTTTAACCTTGGCTTTATAAAAATAAACATCTAGTTTTATTTTCAATGAGAATTTTAACAACCTAATTTCATAACTCATCCTTGAGGATCGACAAATTCAAGTTTTATAGCGTTAAACTGTACACTTGTGGGAAATCATAAAAAGTTTTGGCACCGTCGCAAGAGATGGCGTTGTGATATTTGGTTGGCTCAAGTCATAGTTTAATTATTATAGTTGTTTGAGTCATTTTCTTTTTAATTCTAGAGTTGTGATTTTGAGTTTTAATTGAGTCGTTGTTCTGTTTCAGTAGGTTGGTTTAGTTTTAGTTCTGCATTTAGTTAGTATTTTGATTTTTGATTTTTGTTGAGATTAGTTCCATTTTAATTTTTAAGAGTTTATTGGTTGCTGTAAAAAAAATAGTATTAATCAGATGGTTTATGTGCAGTAAAAAGATATAAGATAGAGTGATCTGGAAATTAGAACAGTGCAAATTTTTCACCAATTTTACATTCTGTTTGAATCTTTTGGAGCAATTCTTGTGTTATTTTTGCTGTGGTGATATTTTACCTGGATTGAGCATAATATTTAGAGTTTATGTGAATGTTTATGGAATTTTATTTAGAACTGTTTAGAATTTTCTGTGAATTTTAGACTTAATAACCTCTTTGCATTTTTTTGCACTGTTCGGGGATAGAAAGAATTCAAGAAAAAATATATTTATATCCTTCGTGATTGTCTGGAATTTTCTGTGTATTTAGTTCTAATTTTAGGAATTTTGTTTTATGTTTTAATTTTATTTTTAGAATTGGGTTGTTTAGATTTTAGTTTATTTTTTATTTTCTTTCTAGTTCTTTGTGTTTGTGTTTTTATTTTAGAATTGGTCATTTTTCTATTTTTACATTGCTTCTAATGATTCACTTTTTCTTTTGTTTTGTGTTTTTTTATAAGAAAAAAAAATAGAAAAATGAAAAATCCCAAAAGCAGGATCATAAAAAAGAAAATGGTATACATGCTTTTTGTGTGTGCTTCTTTTCTATTTTTTGTGTTAGGTTACTATTGGATGTTTGAGTCTTTTTGTTCTTCCTTTTATTTTGATAACATAGCTTCATTTTTGTTAGTTTATTTTGTTAACTTGATTATTTGAGAAGCCTTGTTTTTAGTTTTAGTTCTTAGTCATATTTAGTTGTCTTAGAGTCCTTGTTTTCTTTTTCCTTTTTCTTTCAATTAAAAAAAGCCTAAAAAATTAAAAACTTGAAAATCTCAAAAAATTGAAAAATTCTTAAAATTGTAAAAAAACACGCGTTTTAAGAATGTCGGTTTTTAATATCCCACAATATGAGCATGAATCTTTTTAGAGTTATCTTTCGAGACTTAATGATTAACGTGCTCAGTTGAATCAGAATTTTTCAAAAATGAGAAATTTATGAGGTCGTTGCTGTGGGTCTGAATTCTGAATCTAGGGGTTATGTTGAGTCTATTTATTCTGAAAGTGTGCTTGGATTATTAACTAACACTCAAGATGAAGCTTGGGAATTCTTTGAAAAATTAGTTAGGGATACCTATGCGTTTCACCGAGCTAACGACAATGTTAGACACCCAACTCATGACGAGTCTGTTTTGTAAGCTAATCCTTACCCTCATGATCACTTTATGAATTCATGTCTCCTGTTTTGTGCCATTATTGTGATTCTTCTTATCATGATGCTTGTTATTACTCATATCATGCTTATGTGGATGCTACTTGTGCAAGTGTTGAAAAGGAAATTAATGATATGGCTGTTAAAATGATGGAGAATGTGAAAGTGAGAATTGTGGAATATTCTCAATGTTTTAATCAAACTAGGGAGACTTATAGCAAGTCTGACTGTAGTTTAGGATCTCCTAAACCTGAAGTTAGTCTCTATGATGATTTTAAACCCTCTTATTAGTCTCGACCTAATCTGAATAAAGACATGCTTTTGCCTAGTCTAGGTCAAAAGAGTGACTTCCCTCTGTCTCTATCCCCTGCCCTTGCACCTGAATTTAGCTAACCTATGAATGACACTAAGGATGTCCTAGCTTCTACCAACCCACCCACCCCTTTAAATGATTCTTGTGAGTTTGAGGAGGGTGATGAATGTAGGAACCCTAGTGAGTTAGATTTGAGCGTCACAATTGACTTTCAGCACCATGAGTTAGATGGGTTAAATGATTCTATTTTACAAGAGTCCTGTGAGGAGGAAATTGAACCCACTATTTTTGACTTTGATGATGATGTTCTTTCTACGGAATGTGAATCTTTTTCATGTGGGTTTGATAACAATGACAATTTTGATGAGGGTTTATGTGCTGAATATTAATCTTTTTCTTTTGACCCCATCCGAACTGACCTCCTTTTTGAATTTTGTAAGTCTGAATTTGTTGAGTCTGAGAAGATTGTCACTAAAACTTTACCTTAGACCAGACTCATATGCATATTGGACTTAACAAACTTATGGACTTTACACCCACTACTTTGCCTATACCACTCGTTCATGATGATGTAATTTCTAGGCAGATGATGCACCCACTAGCTAGTTTAAATTACATCTGCTTACTTGATGTTTGGGCCCATACATTTGATAAATTGAAGCGGGCCCTTACTTGTGCTGTGATGATGTTATGGACATACTCTATTTGGCATCATCTCTTTCATATTCATGGTCTTTATTTTATGGAGAGTGATGCTTGCTTATTCGATAAGCTACTACATGCTTTAATGGGACTTGATTTAAGTAACACTTTTCAACTTGATATAGAGTGGCTGATACTCCATGAGCCTCTATCTAAGCACTTCAGGAGGCTATAGCTTTGATGCACTTGTACACCTGACCTAGTATACTTGTTCCTGTCTATTTCGCTTTTTATTTTATTTTTTTGGTATATATTTGTTGCTTTGTTTTATTTTTATTAACTTCTTTTTGTTTAGTGTCTTGTCGTTTTCCTTTCCTTTTTGAGTCTTCTTTTCTTTTTGTATTTTTATCTTTCTTTTTGGTTGTGGTTTCGTGTTTCTTTCCACTCCTAATAAGAATATTGTGAGATTTAGATGTGGGCGTGGGAAAACTTTAAAAAAACTTAAATTAAAAAATAAAAAAATAAAAAAATTTGAAAATTCAAAAAGATTTTTATTTTGTTTTTGGGGAAGCTTCGTTCTATTCTTATCAACTTAAATCTCTTATACTTTGACTATTAGCTTGTATGTTAGCGTGATGTGCATGATAGGTCTCTGTCTTCAGTGTGTCATTCTTAGCTCTAATTCTAACCCCAATTGTTCATTATTGATGTGTAACCCAATCCTTATTTATAACTTCATCATTATCTTAAGGTCTTACTCTTCCATGATTGGCTCTCCCACTTGTCTTGGGCATGATTACTTCGTTGTTTTTGTTTGCATTCAAAAAAAGAGGAAAAAAATGAGAATGAAAAAATGAGAAAGAAACAAAAAGAAGGAAGAGAAAAGGAAATGAAATGAAGTTTGGAGTGACAAGTATCCTTTTGAGGCATCCGCTGCTGGACGTTACCCTTTGAAGCATGTGCTACTGAGTGTTACCCTTTGAGGCAATATTGCTACTGAGAAATCTTGCTTCCTATGTTAATAAGCCAATAATGTAGGTTATATCAGTCTAGTGGGATTGAGTCCAATTTTGGTAAACCTAAGCCCTGGGATGATAATGCACTTGCACACAAGCACTAGGATTGATTCAAAGTCATTATGTATAGTGGAGTGAAAAGTTAGTACTTTGATGTCATTCGTGAGATAAAGAGCCTTGATGAGTACATTTTGTTTATAAGCAGACAAATATCTTTACTACATGAGTGATTTCGTTGATTAGAATGTGTACATATTTTTTCTTAGCTTTGTACATATTAATTTCTGAGGAAAAAAACCCAAAAAAAAAGATTTTCGAGTTTCTGCTTATGTTTTCTTTTAAAGATTTTTTGGGTACATCTTTTGCGAAACCCTCACGAGACCTTACTCGTCCACTAGGGGGTAACCTAGGGGTTAAAGGACTTATTGCACGTGCTAAGTACAACCGTGATTCCTACGAAAGTGAGTGAGGATTTCATTTTTCTTTCTAGGATTTTTAGTCTCATTTTACTCGAAGGTGAGCAAAACTTAGGTGTGGGGGTATTTGTTCAACCTGAAATTACGATATTTTATACCCTTTTAATATCTAATAATTGTTCGGAATAAATTATTGAATTAGGATTTTAATACGTTTTTAGTTATTTTGTAGGAATTTGGAAACTTGAAGAAAATGGCTTGCAAAAAGGAAGAAAAGATTGATTGGATCAGACAATGGAAGAGTCGAGACCCCGATCAGCAGCCTACCTTCTTGTTCTCTCACTAGGCAAAGCCCAATTCACTCCTTCCTTCTTTTTAGTCAAGCCAACCCTTCTCTCTCACTCATACCGGCCTCTTCCTTTTCTCCCATTCTCTCTCTTCCCTCTTCTCCTTCTCGACCCATCGACTCGTTCAGCATTCAGCCACCTCTCTCTCTGTTTTCCCTTTCTCTTATTCCTCTGATGGGCTGGCCCAGGTGCCTTCTCCTTTCCTTCTTTTCTCCATGGGCTGGGCTCCAGTTTCTTCTTGACCAGTCTGCTTTCCCCTTTTTCCCAACGCCCAACCCAGCCTTCCTCATTTTCCTACCATGTCCTACGTATGTGATCTTCAGCCAGCTTGGCCTTCAACCTTTCTTCTTCTTCTTCCTTGTGTCCATGCCAGTTTCATGCCCAGAAGAACCTGAAACAGTGCATCCTGCGGCCTTTCACCTTCACGCTCAGCTGTTTCACTCTTTCTTTCTCCTTCTTCATTATCTATCATTTTCATTATCACACTTGGTCAGTTTTGTGGGTTATTAATTTGATAATTAAGGGAGGGCCATGAAGGGACTCAAGCTGCATTTTTTGGAGCGCTTGAAATGGGGGCCGAAAATGAAGAGTAGGGGGCTGTAGATTAGACTAGCATAGCAGTGAAGGATAGCAAGTAGACAATAGGGGTTTAGTTTTAATTTCTTTAGTGCTTGAGTTTTTCAAATTCAGCTTTTCCTTCATTTTTGATTTATTTCTAGCATCTAGATTCAATTTTTCCTTCATTTTGTTCCTTGTGCTTTTTATTAAGAGTCTAGTTTGCATTCGGTTCTGTTGCTGGATTGATTTGTTCTTCTCTGCTATTCTTCAATTTCACATTCTCTGTTCTTGTTTTCTTCTATTCGTTCTTTTTTTTTTGTTTTGTTCTTGTTCAGTTTTGTTTCCAATTGCAGTGCTTGATTGAAGAGTGTTGGTGAATTGAGGTTATTTGCATTTTGGTTGCAATTCTTATTTTGGTCAGCCAACGTCAGCGAGTTAAATTACTGTTCACAATTCATGAATTTCTCTTCTTTTCTTTTAGTTATTTAGTCTAGTGAAGCGCAATGGAGAATAGTTTGACCTTGGCTCTGTAAAAATAAACATCTAGTTTTATTTTCAATGAGAATTTTGACAACCTAATTTCAGAACTCATCCTTAGGGATCGACACCTTCAAGTATTACAAAATTAAACCATATACTTACGGGAAATCACAACACTTCTTTTTGGTTTTTATGTTTCCTTTCATTCCAAATAAGAATATTGTCTGATTTAGGTGAAGGGGTAGGGAGGCGTTGCTTCAAAAATTTGCCCCAAAAAAAAGATGAAAAAATAGAAAAAAGCCAAAGGAAAAAAAAAAAAACTTTCAAAAATCCAAAAGGATTTTGTTTTGTTTTTAGGGAATATATGTACTATTCTGATTGACCATGTTCTCTTGTACTTTAATTATAAAGCTGTATGTGGATATGATGTGTATAATAGACCTTAGGATTTATGCTCAGTCCTAACCCTAGAAGCAAGCCTCTTGACTTTAGTAGATTAACGTGTGAAATTTTATGCCTTGAAGACTAATTCACCATTATCAGTCTCATATGTTTCTTTCATGTGTGTCTCTTCCATGATTACATTGCTAGAACTTGTTTTGGTTCTCTTTGAAATCACATTTTGCATGTGCACTATGATGGAGGCATTCATTTTTATTTCTATCTTTTTGGTGAGCCACATTCACTAAATTGCCACCTTGCCTTGAATGTTTTACTCTTTGCTAACCTTTTGGGCCTTGACCGTTTTCATTTGATGTGTAACCCTTTATTTTGGCCTTGGTATAAACACCTTTTTTCTACTACCTAAGCTGAGACTAGTGCAGCAACAATCTAATATTTTGTGAGCAGCTTTCAGGTGATGATGTATTTGGTGATTTGGAGTGGTACGGGGGTGCATTTACGCGCTCATTTGGAAATTGAGTGGTACTATTTTCTTTGAAGTCACTCATTTATTTTTCTGATTAAAAAGGGACAAAAAGTAGAAAAATAGAGAAAAAGTGAAGGGGAAAAAACAAAAACATGAGAGGAAGAAAAATCTTAGAGAAAAAAGAGAGAAAAATGTTATACATAAGAGTATTTGGCATGAATGCATTATCATTGCATATACTCATATCGAATGGTTGCTTTTGGGGTTGTGCCTTATTTTTTCCATTGGTAGATGGGAGAGTGTGTAACTATTATATTTGGTGGCAGTGTTCGGTTGCTCATTAGCAACTTGGCCTTTAGATCCTTATTTTCTTAATCGATTGTCTCTCCCCTAACCCTTTTAACCCTTAGCCCTGTTTTAGCCCGTGTAAAGTCTTCTTGATTATCATGTTGCATATTGCATTTTATTGGTGGAGAATTGAGAATTCTAGCAAGCATATGGTAGTTCGTAAGATTGGAAGATGAATTGAGTAAAACTTATTATATTTTAAGAACATGAGCAGGAGTGCTCCACATGCTCGTAAAGTGAGGTTATACCAGTCGGGCTTGTACATATTTTCTAAGTGGGATGAAAAATTGTGTATAGCTATCATTAGTGGCGATTGAGAATTTCTTGATGTGTACGTTGTGTTCATATGTAATCTAATGCTTCGATTGCTCGGGTGATGTGGTTAATGTTAATGTATGTATTATTTTCCCTAATGTTGTATATATACTTTGAAAAAAAGATTTTTCACTTTTAAAAAAGATTTTTCATTTTTTCCTTTAATATTTTGTGGTTATATATTTCGCAAACGCTCACGAGACCTTACTCATCCTCTAAGGATAACCTAGGGATTTAAAAGATTTGCTACACACGTTAACTTTAATTATGATTCCTACAAAAGTGAGTTAGGATTTTAAATTCTTTTTTCAGGATTTTTAGTTTCATTTTACTCAACAATGAGCAAAATATAAGTGTGAGGGTATTGTTCGACCTTAAATTATACGATTTTATATATTTTCATTATCAAATATTTGCTCACAATAAATAATTAAATTAAGATTTTAAAATATTTTTGTCTATTTTGTAGGAATTGAAAAATTTGGAGGAAATAAATAATTTGCTCAATTAATCAAGGGTTAGATCAAATTGAAGAGGAAAGAAAGAAGGAAAGAGAAAAACCAGCTCAAGTGGCCCAGAGGCCCATACGTGAATGCAATCCAAGCGCTCCAGCACAGTCAGTCCGTGCCCCTGAGCTCTCCTGCCCTCCCTTTAGCAAGCCTGTTCTGTTCTACCGTGGCCCAGCCATCAGGCCCGCTCCTCCCCTAGCTCCTCAGCTCCTTTTCTTCCCTCTCTTACTTCGGGCTCGTTTCTCTCTTTTCCAGCCGACACCCAACGTCATGTGTGACCCAGCAACACCTGAATTCAAATTTCCCCCTCCCTCACTTAAACTCACACACTGGCCCTATCATGCCATCATTCTCAGTAGGCCTCTTGTTTCCCTCCGAATTGAGCCTTACCTATTAGCGCCTTGCCCCACTCGCTTATTATTCATGTGCGCCTCACATGAGGCAACCCTTCAACTTCTCTTCTCATATGCTTCTCTGTAGATACCCAAGCCCAATTACCTCTGCCTTTTCATCTCTTTCTTTCGTCTCTGTGTAACTATGAACACCTCCCCTCTTCATATTTTTCCTTCCACTTTCTTCATCATAATTACTCTCAATAATCAATGACCTTTACCTCTATTTCATCTCCATCTAGTGGATGTTTCATCTCTTGGTAGTTTCAAGACTTTAATTCGAGACATAAATTGAAGAATGAAGAGCTTGGATTTGTATGTAATTGGAGATTTCAAGATCAATTAGAGGGGGGCAGCATACAGAAGATTAGGTTTGTTTTTTGAATTCCCTTCTTATCTTTATTTCTTTTACTTTCAGATGTAGATTTAGATTCTCAAAATCGGTGTACTTTGATTCCGATGTTGCCTAATTCGAGTGGGATTTGCTCTCTTGAGGTAAATTGGCAAGAGTTGTGGTTTAATTTCAATCGTCTTGTACTTACCCTGACTTGAATCCTAGTTCTTCTGTTCAAATTCAATTCCATAGTTAAGCAAAATGTTGCTCATTTTTATTTGAAAGTAACTTGGCATTAGTAAACTCTCTTTTCAACGTTGCCTTTGTTAGCCATAATGATTGGTGGCTAAATTTTACAAATTTAAAGCTCAATTTCCTATACCCTCTGTTTTGAGTGAATCTAGATATAGTGATGTTTAATTATGGGTTAAGTTTCTTACCCTATTCTAGATAAAAACAAATGTTCCCATTTTGCTTTGGTGTTGCGTCTATGATAGTCGAATATATATTAATTTAATTTGGTGACCTTTAATTAGGTAATTAGAGTTATTTTGGTTGACAACAGTGTTAGTTTAAATTTTAGTGATCTAATTTTAAAGCCCATCCCTGTGAACCAACCCTCAAATGCTACGACTGATTGTTGTGCGCTTGTGGCTAAACTTAATGTTTATAAAAATCACGACATTTCCACATCCTACGAAGATAGTTTATCAAGAATGAACATACTAGCATGACATGATCATCTTTACCACAACTATACATCCTAACTAACAACTTTAAAACAAGCAAGAATTTTGGAATCAACATTATCAAGGTTTATAGCACACACATTTTTAACTCTCAATTCACACAAATAAGTTTTCCTAGTTTCAAGGGTAAAGACATCACATTGACCAGAGTTGAAATTAACTTTGTTTCCTTTGCACATAATTAAGAAATGGTGAGTGAGTTAAATGTAAAACCATTAACTAAGTAGACATTATCCGTTGAGTTAGAAGGATCTTTGCTAACTTTTCCAACTCCAATGAATCTGCCATTCTTTTTGTCTCTAAAGGTCACCTTACATTACCTAGACTCTTCAAGCTTAGAAAACACTATTGCATCACTAGTCATGTGCCTTGAGCATCTACTATCAAGGTATTATAGATTAGTGTTGTCCTTAAGGAATACTTGTAAAATATATATTAAACCTTTCTATTCCCTTGATAGGAAATTAAGGTGCAAGATTCGTTATGCAGTTCATGGGCCTTATATCCTTAAGTACCCAAATATAAATAATTCTAAGACAACTACTAGTGTGATTCTTGGGACACACAAAGATACTTTACCACCATCTCTGATTAGAGTTACTTTGGTATCACTTCGTCATTCTTGAACGATCAAATGGTTTTTGAAAAGCTTTTTTGAGGTGTGTTAAATTGCTCTGACCTTTATGAGGAGGTGTCTCTTTAGGAAAGAAGTTTTGGTATGACTTGCTCTTATTACTAGGATCATATCCAATACCTTCTTTATTGAAGGACACACACTGATATTCAAGTAAATTGTTTAAGCTTTCTTTTCTCTTAGGGACTTTTGAAAGAGATTTTTGAAAATCCTTATACTGACCTTCTAGCCTTACATTCTCATTTTCAATCTCATGAATCTTATCAACCAGCTCAAATTTAAGTTTTAAAACATGTTCATTTTCATTCTTCCACCTCTATAATTTTTTCTGCGAGTTTCAGCCTCTTTTCTAGGATGAGTTCACATCTCATAACATTCATCACAGAGTTCCAAAAACTTCTTATTGCCATGTTTTAAAGTTTTATATTTCTTATAATTATGAGCATACTGATCTTGTAAATTTTCCTTTTCATATTTCAGAAGAGTAATTTCTTCATTGAGAGAACTTAATCTTAGAATGATATACATTTTCAACATTCACACCATGCAGGACAATTTCAATCAAATCATTCTCTTAAGATTTAGGAGAAAAGAGATTTTACGTATTGAGTCAAAGCACCCTCAGCCTCCTTGGGTATTGATCTGCGGTACCTTGAGAATTTAGCTCTCTATTCCTTTTATTTGTCATTTGCTATGAAGCAAAGGCTGACAATTTCATTTGTTGCACTGATACTGTCACTGGAGTATCTATCATTACATGTATCCATTAAAGTCTTTTGCCTTTTCCCTAGAACTTCTTCTTTTTACCTTTCTTTTTTAAGGATGGGCAATCATTTATCATTTGCCCTAGCTAACCACAACTAAAGCATACAATGGAGTTAGAATCAAGGTGTTGATATGAGGATTTTTTCTTTACTACCTTTTAAGGATGACCCTTTGCAAAGCTTCTTGAAGTTAAAAGTGCTCCTTCTGAGTATTTTGTGGAAACCTCTGGCTAACATGACAATCTTTTCCTTATATTTTTGTTAGTTAAAACCATATCTATTTTTGGGGTCTTTGATAGCATCTTTTAAGGTGATGGAGATCTAACCATGGAGCATAACTTAGGCCCTCAAGTCAGTTAAGAGAATTCAAGTTTAAGCACCAATCCTCAAGCATTAATCTAAGCCTTGCTAAATCAAAGTTCTGACCTACCAAGGTATGATCCTTTGTATAGGCCTAGTTTTATTCATTTGATTTCCTAAGCCTCCAAGAGATTTGGAAATGTTCTTTTTACATAGAATGTTACCCAACATCCTCAAATAACAAGCCATGAAAAGAAATTCAAGCTATTCAGGTTCTTTATGAAGATTTTGCACTCACAAGTTAACAGTTCTAGATTGAGCTCTATCCTGCCCCGGTTTAAGTTTCTGGTTGGCTTCCTCCCTTAAACCTAATTTAGGCCCGATTTCTTCACTTGGGGTGATTATTAAAATTCGAATGACATCATTTATGTTTTGAAATCAACACCTGCTTATTTTTGGCTCAACTATCCTATAAGGTTTTGTCACCAACTTATTTGCTTACTTGCTATCCTATAAGTAAGAGAACACCATCATTAGCTCAGCTGCAGCTTTGGAAGACCTAATTAGCCACTAGTTAGATAGATAATGGTCCTCCTTGCTTCTGATTCGCCAGCCGTTAATAAGGTTACTTCAGTAGCCTTCTTTCTCTCTCTCTCGTGTTCCAGTGGGATGCCCAAGGATTAAGGATCATGTTCAAGCTTGAGTTTAGCCTTAACAACATGAATGAGAATTCAGTCGTAATGACTAAGGAAACTCCGAAGCAACTAGGCAGCTAGAGGGGTGCCTTTTTAAATGCTTGGTTGCTTACTCCTATAATAAGATTATGCATAAATGAGAATTCAGTCGAGCTTTGCTCTTAAATCATGACCCTCTAAACAGTCTAACTAGCTTATCTTTACTTAGGCTGAGTAAAGGGGTGATCTAGTGAGTCTTATTCCTTTCTTTGGTGGTGTATATGTATTCTTAGAAAGATTAAGGGCCCCATTCTGATCTTTGTGATTACTATATCCAAGAGTTGGATTAGTTTCTATCCATTCTCGTTCACCTATCCTAGATTCACTTAAATGCAACTTTATGTTTTCATCTCAGTTTAAGCTTGCTGGCATTTTGTCCTTGAGTGTAAGTTATCTTGTGAGGAGACAAATCATTTTTGGTATCAGAGTTGAGTTTCACCTTAGCCTTGAACCTCAACCCAATCACATTTCCACTACCCCCAAACACAATCCAAACACATTACCCCGGTTTGATCCAGTTTCAACCAATAGTGAAGTACTCAAGAACTAGAATACTTATTGAGAGGCCAACTTGTTGGCTCATTGAGGCAGAAAAGGAGAGCCTTTGTAAGCTCTTCTTACTCATCTGATTCTACCCAAGAAGAAGAAGATGAGAGAAACAACCATATTTTGGTTTCTTCTAGTAAACAGAAGCCTTAGAGGAGGCCAAGAAGAAGCAAAAGAAGACCCCAACCAACTTTAATGATTTTAACGTTAGCATTCGAGAACTTAAAGGAAACTAGACTGGATGATTTCTTAGAGTAGATGCAAACAGTCGAAAGGGCCTTTGGTTTCAAAGAGATTCCAGAAGAAAGAAAGGTTATACTTGTGCCCTTAAACATAGAAAGTATGTTTCTCTCTACTAGACCAATTTGTGTGCAAAAAGATTTAGGCAAAGAAAGGAGAAAATCAGAGCCTGGAATAAAGTGAAAACTAAGCTTAAGTCCCAATTTCTGCACCCTTCTTACCTTCAAGATAGTTACTCCCAGTTACACTATTTGACCAAGGAAATATAACTGCAGAGGAGTATTACTAGGGAATTTAAAAAATACTGATCAAATGTGATTTGCAAAAGGCAGAAGATCAAACTATTGTAAGGTACTTAGGAGGACTTGATCCTAGGTATGCTAGTGTTGTTAAGTTGCAGTAATACTCAACATTTGATAAAGTATGTGTCCTAGCTCATAAAGTTGAATAGCTAAGAAAGACCAGAATCTACCAAAGGGATTATCTAAAACCTCCACCCAAGAGCCAACATTTTAACAGGGGAGGTCTTTCCCACCACCTAAACCTAGAGTAATACCCTCTTCCACTCCACAAAAAACCATGCTCCACTAAAAGGCCTTACCCCACAAAAAAACCTAATCTCATCCCAATGAGCACTAGAAAGTGTTTCAAATGCCAAAGACTTGGTCACATTACCTCGAACTATCCAAACTGAAATATTATCACCTTAGTCGAGTGGGAGCCAGTAAAGGAGTAGGAAGTTGAGGAGGAAAAGCAGGTACATTTGATAGAGGAATAAGAGGAGAGCCAAGAGGAGGTTATGGAGGAAGCTAATGAAGGGGAGATGCTAGTCTTGAGGAGAACTTTAAGCGGACTCAAAACTAAGGAAGAATAATGAGAGAACATCTTTCACTTTCGGTGTACCGTCCAAGGTAAAGTTTACTCCTTGATCATTGATGGTGGCAGCTGTGCCAATGTTGTTTCTCTTACCATGGTGAAGAAGTTCAGTCTCCATGCTTCTGTCATCTATATACATACAACATACAATTGCTCAATCAAGGTTAAGGATTGTAGGTGAATTCTAGATGCTTGATTTCATTCTCCATTGGCCACAATTATCAAGATAAGCTATGGTGTGATTTTATCCCCATGGATGCATGTCACACTCTACTTAGAATATCGTGGTTGTTTCATAGCAAGGTAATACATGAAAGTACCTGAATACTTATTCTTCTTCCAAGGATGGGAAAAAGATCATCCTCACCCTCTTAAGCCCTACCCAAATCCACAAAAGTAAGCCACAAAAGAGCACGAGCAAGCTAACTTATTCCTTACCTATGGTGAACCATTACTTAAGGATTCTTATCATGAGTTTAAGGCCTTTAAGGGGATACTCACTACCATTGAAAAACCAAAACATTCACCCCCAAGCCATCCCTCTGTCGTATCATTGCTTAAACAATATAATCATGTCTTCCCTGATGAAATACCTTCAGGCCTAACCCCTAAAAGATTCATACAACACCATATTGACCTTAACACTGGAGCCATACTCCCCAAAAAGCTAGCTCATAGAATGAATCCTAAGGAGACTATACAGATTCAAAGGTAAGTAGATGAACTGGTCAATAAGGGCTTGGTTAGGGAATCCCTTAGCCCTTGTGCTATTCCAGCCCTATTAGTCTTTAAGAAGGATGAGAGCATGGGAATGTGAGTGGATAGCTGAGCTATAAACAAGATTATCATCAAATACAAACATCCCTATCCCATGGCTTGAAGAGATGCTAGATGACCTTAATGGTTCTAGTGTGTTTTCTAAGGTTAATTTGAGGAGTGGTTACTATCAAATTCAGATCAGTAAGGGAGAAGAATGGAAGATAGCATTCAATACCAAAGAAGGCCTATATGAGTGGCTAGTGATGCCACTTGGATTGTCAAATACACCAAGTACCTTTATGAGGCTTATGAACTAAGTGTTTAGACCTTACATTGGTATGTTTATAGTTGTTCATTTCGATGATATTTTGATCTACAGCGAAACAAAAGAAGATCACCAAGATCACCTAACTCAAATTATGGTGGTCTTAGAGAAGGAAAAGCTTAATGGTAACCTTAAAAAGTGCACTTTCTTCTATAAAGAAGTGACTTTTCTAGGCTATATTGTGACAACCCAAGGAGTCCAAGTTGATGAAAGCAAAGTTGAGGCTGTTTTATCATAGCCAGTCCTTAAAAGAATCCATGATGTTCGAAGTTTCCATGGACTTGCCTTATTCTATAGGTGGTTCATTAGAAACTTTAGTACTATCATGGCACTTATGACTGAAGTGATTACGCATATATCCTTCAAATGGACCCCTAAAGCTCATTCTGCCTTTGAGGAGATAAAGACCAAGCTTACCAAAGTATCGATACTAGCATTTCCATCTTTGATAAGGTTTTTAAGATTGACTATGATGGTTTTGGTGTTGGTATTGGAGAAAGTACTCAACATATGATAAGAAGTTCTATGCTATTATTCCGAGTTTAGGGCATTAGAGCTATTACTTGAGGGCTAGTGAGTTTATCTTACATTCTGATCATGAGGCCCCAAAGTACATTCAAGGACAGCATAAGTTAAACTCAAGACATGCTAATTGGGTGGAATACCTCCAATCATTCTACTTTATAATCAAGCATAAGTTCGAGAAACTCAATCAAGGAGCAGATGCATTATCAAGAAGACACTTGCTATTGTTTCAGTTAGATGCTTTCATTTTGGAATTTAAGCATCTTTAGTCCCTTTATACTAATGATGAAGACTTTGGGGAGCTTTATTCTATTTGTCAAAAGCACCCCAAAGGGGATTTTTTGGTCTAGAATGAATACTTGTTCAAGGGCACCCATTTGTGTGGTCCTAAATGTGGTACTCATGAGCTTTTGATTAGGGAAGCTTATGGTTATTTGTCGACTAGACATTATAGAGAAAATAAGATCTTAGCCATGCTAAGGGAGCATTATTTTTGGCCAGGAATGAGCAAAGACATTCAAGACATGTTAAGGAGGTGTCATATGTGTCATGTGGCTAAGAATCACTCACTGCCTCATGGCTTATACACACCTTTGCCAGTTTCCTCCCTCCTTTAGGTTGATGTAAGCATAAATTTTATCCTTGGATAGATTTTATAGCTTGCAGCAAAACCAATGATGCTACTCACATTGCCGAGCTATACTGCAGAGTGGTGATGAGATTACATGGTATTCGAAGATCCATTGTTCCTGACCATAATACTAAGTTTCTTAGCCACTTCTGGATCACCTTATCAAAGAAAATGGGGACCAAACTCAAGTCCAGTACCATTTATCACCCCCCAAATTGATGGCCAGAATGAGGTGACAAACAAAACTTTAAAAACTCTCTTGAGAGCTTTGATTACGCTTAATGCTAAGGCATGCAATTTACTTCTTGCCCATGTTGAGTTTGCTTACAATAAGGCACCCAGTAAAACCACAGGGATGTCTCCCTTCAAGGTGATCTCTGATACTAATCCCCTAAGCCCCCTTGATTTGGTGTCTAGAGTTTCTAAAGAGAACCCAAGTGTAGAGGCCAGCAACAGAGTGGAAGAAATCCAGAAGTTCCACAAGTAAGTCAGGGCCAAGATTAAAAGATCCAACACTTCCTATCAAGTTCAAGCCAACAACTGTAAGAAGAAGCTGGTATTTTAGCCTGGAGATCTAGTTTGGATTCACTTAAGAAAAGAGCATTTTCATTCAAAATGTAAAAGTAAGTTAATGCCAAGGGCTGATGGTTATTTTGAAGTGCTGGAGAAGGTAAATGAAAATGCATACAAGGTTAATCTACCCGGAGACTATGGTGTGTTAGTCGCATTCAATTTGGCAGACTTGAGCCCTTATTTGAAGGATGATCATCTAGTGAATTTGAGGGTAAATTCTCTTTAGCAAGGGGAGGATGATGGAGATCTAATGATGGAGCATGACTTAGGCCCTGAATTCGGTTAAAAGAATTCAATTTCAAGCACCAATCCTAAAGCATTAATCCAAGCCTTACTGAATCCAAGTTATGACCTACCCAGGTATGATCCTTTGCATAGATCTGATTTTGTTCATTTGATTTCCTAAGCCTTCAAGAGGTTTAGAGCTATTATTTTTGAGAAAGATGTTACCTAACATCCTTAAATAACAATCCATGAAGAGAAATTCAAGTTAATTCAGGTTATTCATGAAGATTTTGCACTCATAAGTCAACCATTCTAAATTGAGCTCTATTATGCCCTATTTAAGTTTCTAGTTGGTTTTCTCCCTTAAGCCTAGTTTAGGCCCGATTTCTTCACTTGGGATGATTATTAACATCCTAATGAAGTCATTCACATTTTGAAATCAAGACTAAATTGAGCAGAAGCCAGGCAACCGAGCTACTCATTTTTTACGCCAAAATGGTCCATTGGACTGTTTTGAATCAATGGTTGAAATCTCTCCAAGGTGAAGGTTTTTTCACCAACATTTTTGCCTACTTGCTAGCCTAGAAGGCTAGGAACATCATCATTGGCTCAACTGTAACTTTAGAGAACTAACTAACCACCAGTTAGAGAGATAATGATCCTCCTTTCTTTTGATTCGCCAGCTGCAAACAAGGTCACTTTAGTATCCTTCTTTCTCTATCCCATGTGCAAGTGGGATGCTTAAGGACCAAGGATCATGTTCAAGCTTGAGTCTAGCCTTAACAACATGTGTTAAGCTAGACTCCCGGATTATAGTTAAGCTAGTCTTAAGCACACCTTGTAATCTGATTCATATAAGCTAGATTAGAAGTTTCCTAATGATTAAGAAAATCCCTAAGCAACTAGGAAGCTAGGGAGGTGCTTCTGTAAATGCTTGGTTGCTTACTCTTGTAACTAGATTAGCATGAATGAGAATTCAGTCGAGCTTTGCTCCTAAAGCATGACCCTTTAAACATTGTAACTAGCTTACCTTTACGTAGGCCGAGTAAAGTGGCGATCTAGTGAGTCTTAATCCTTTCTTTGGTGGTGATCTATATCCTTAGAAAGATTAAGGGCCCTGTTTTGATCCTTGGTTTTGATTACTATATCCAAGAGTTAGATTAGTTTCTACCCATTCCTGTTCACCTATCCCGGCTTCACTCGAATCTGACTTTTTGTTTTCATCTCAATTTAAGCTTACTGGCATTCTTTCCTTAAGTGTAAGTTATCTTGTGAGGAGATATATCACAAGGGTACCCTTTGTCTGAGGATTCTTCCCTTCTCTTCTTAAAATTTTTCTCATGTGTTATCAGTTTTCTTACTATATTGTCTAAACTTAAGGTCTTTATATTTTATTCCACTTCAATTGCAGTAGCCATCACTTCCAAACGTTTCTTGGGAGATTTCTCAACAACTTCCTCATCATCTCTTCATTTGGATAGACTTTTCCGACGGGCTTAGGGTTGTTAATGAGGTCAATGAATCTGATGTTCATCTCCCTTACACCTTCCTTGGGTGCATCTTGAAAAGCTCATTTTGGTGTACATAGATGTTTATCATAGATTCCTAGACTTAGCTTGTGCCTTCATAGGTGGTTACCAAGGTATCCCATATATCTTTTGCTATTTCACAAGTAGAAAATATGTCAAATTCGTTAGCATTTAAAGCACAGTAAAAAGTATTAAGAGCCTTGTAATTCTTTTATACTCTCTGATGCTCTTCAGTGGTATACTAGTCAACGACCTTTTCATACACTTGAGTGCCAATTGTATGGGTGATTCCAATTGAAGCCTTGATACTATATTGCATAACTTGTAATATTGAACCATTTAGTACATCAGTATCATTATGATTCAATAAGCAAAGTCAGATGCATAAAATAAAGGAGGTCTAGACACAGCTCTACCTTGATTGATCTCAACCATTCCTAAGCAACACATCAATCTTTACTCACTTGACATTCAAGTCACAAGACATGAGACTTGTTTGATACCAATTAGTGGTCCCAAGTTAGCTAAGTCACCCTAGAGGGGGCTGAATAGGGTGGCACTAAGTGATCGTAAGTAAAAACTTGAACATAGATTATATCATAATACAGTAGACTTAAGGATGCCAAATAATACATCGAAGGACAATGAGCTAATGCATCAAGGGAGTTAAGCACAGTAAGAGCAAAATAGATTATATCATAATGCAACAGACCTGACAAAACCAACCAAAGACCTGAAACCTGAACCAAATGTCTCAAGCTTATACCTAACCTCACATCCAAAATAGGCTCACCTGAAAGTGGGCCTGAAATCGAATTGATTTGAATTGAACCATATTCGACCTGAAGTTTCCCATAAAGTTGCTTATTTTTTCATCACAAGCTTATTGGACCAAAAATTGATTGATCCGAAGTCAATTTAAGCTAAAAAGAACTGGACCCAAATTGAACCGACTCCACTCGAAATGTCATTTGATCGAAAATCTGACCTAACCTAAACTTAGTCTCTCCCACACCCAAACCAAATGACAAATTTTCTAGGTCTAATATAAAGCACATGGTGTTTATCAATAAGGTCGACTCATCTCATTAGGATATGTGCCTAAATCTTCCCTAAGATTCAATCAGCTTGTATTAATCTATTACGAGATTTACACAATCAAGCATCCACCCAAGGACCTTAACAACAACACATCCTCCAACAAATTTTCCAAATGATCTCGCTTAAGCCCCTACCTAGGAATGATGACTCTCCTAGTTATGCCTCATGCTTACTAATCGCTATCGCTAGCACACAAGTGTTATAATCTACATTAAGGTCGTTCCTATGAAGAATAGGTTGAATCACCAAATATTCCTTTATAAGTTTACTAAGAAAATTCAAGATTTAATTTGGGTTTTGTATCTAATAATGTTAAACTACTAGATTTAAATTCAATGGCTAAAACATCTAGGGAAACATCACCCAACAATCGATCTAGTAGTCTAACAAGCACTTTTCCCCATACTGGTTGATTCGAAGGTAGATAATGCTAGAGAATTCACAACTTTCTTCAAAATGGAGTCAATTACCTTGATCAACGCAATTAATAACTCTCATTAGATCTTAATCGAATCAAGTTTAAGAATTTAATTATCTCAAGACCCCTCAATCCATAACACTTTCTCAAGTGATTATTAAACTAAGTCTAGCCGAAATTTTTCGACGTCGATCTTCACTTTTCAATACTTCAATCTAGCATCTAACATACATGTAAGAAGTTGGCTAAAAATCTCATAATGGAAATCAAGATTCAAGGACCAGATTGAGACAACCAAGTGAGAATTCAAAGTGCACAAAGATTAAGCTAGCAAAATCAACAACATCATTTAGCTATTCAACCCCTAGATTAAGAAACCTACTCACTCATTATTGAAATTAGCAAAGCAAACATCTCTAAATTTCTAATCTAAACTAAAGAGAAGTCAAATGAAAACAGAAGGAAAGAAAACCTTATTCAAGTAGCCCGGATGACGATCTTTCAATCCACTTCCAAAGCCTTCGAACGTTGGCTTGATCTTTGTTCTTTTCTTCTATAACTCTCTTCTAATTGTGAAACTAGGATGGAAGATGATGTTAGATGATGGAATTTGGTGCCAAGGAAGCAGTAAAAATGAGGTTTTATCTCAAAAACAAAAGCTGCAAACATCCCAAACCACTTGAAACATAAAAAGCAGAGAAGAAAACAAGCTGGCTCAGGAGAACATAGGCCACCGCGGTCAGACCGTAGGGTACACCACAAATCATAGCCTCCACCGCAGTCGGACTGTGGTGCCCTCTGGTTTGATGGCTCTCCTTAGCTCGACGTGCTGCTTTTCTTGGATCTCCCTAGATCGTGGTTTTGCCCATAGTTTGTCCGTGTTTTGAGCCTCTTTTGCTATCTTTTTAATCCATAAAGGCCTCAAAATATTCATTCTATCAACATGGTTTGGGTTCACAAGATCAAAATCTACAAACACTTCTCAAACAAGCGATACCAAGCATAATAGTAGAAATAGAGGCATAAATCATACAATTAAGCATATTAATCCCCGTTAAATGACTCCTAAACACACAAGAAATCAAATACAAATATGACATTCATCACACCCTAGCAATGGTGTAAAAACGTGATTGCCACCACAAGCGTGTGGGTGTTATAGTCTAGATTAAGATCATTCTCACAAAGACAAGATTGAATTACCAAATATTTCTTTATAAGTTTACTAAGAGAATTCAAGATTTAATTTGGATTTGTATCTAAAAAATGTTCTCCTAGGACTAAATTTAATGGCTAAAACATCTATGGGAAACATCACCTACTGATGTGTCGATCTACTAGTCTAACAAGCATTTTTCTCTACATCGGTTGATTCAACAGTCGATAATGCTAGAGAATTCACAACTCTCTTTCCAAAAGGACTTAATTAACTTGTTCAAACAAATTAATAACTCTTATTAGATCCTACTCGAATCAAGTTTAAGAATTTAATTATCTCAAGACCACTCAATCCATAACAATTTCTCAAGTGATCATTAAATAAAGTCTAACCCAAGTTTTCCAACACCAATGTTCACTTTTTAGTACTTCAATCTAGAATCTAACATACATACAAAAAGCTGGCCAAAACTTTCACAACGAAAATCAAGATTCAAGACTAGATTGTGACAAGCAACCAAGGATTCAATGTGCACAAAGATTAACTAACAAAATTAACAACATCGGCTCAGCTTTGTAACCCTAGATTAACAAATCTACTCCTCATTATTAAAATTAACAAAGCAAACATCTCAAGTTCTTAATCTAAACTAAAGAGAAGTTAAATGCAAAGAGAAGGAAAGAAAAGCTTATTCGAGTAGCTCAGATGGCGATATTTCAATCCACCTCCAAAGCCTTCAAACAGTTGATTAATCTTTGCCCCTTTCTTCTTCAACTCTCTTCTAATGGTGAAATTAGGATGGAAGATGGCTGTAGATAATGGAATTGGATGCCAAGGAAGTAGTAAAAATGAGCACTTATTGCAGAAATGAAAGCTACAAACAGTCAGACCATGGTGGCCTCTGGTCTGGTTGATCACCTTTGATCAACCTGCTGCTTCTCTTGGATTTTCCTAGATTGTGGTTTTACCCACGGTTTACCCGTGTTGGGTGTTTTGAGCTCTCTTTCGCTATCGTTTTTAATCTACAAGCCTCAAAATCTTTATTCTACCTACATACTTTGGGTTTGAAAGATCACAATCTATAGACACTTCTCAGACAATGGAGACCAAGCATAATAGTAGAAATAGGGGCATAAATCATACAATTACGCATATTAATCCCCTGAAATGACTCCTAAATACTCATGAAATTCGATGAAAATCTACTTTGCAGTGTTTCTAATTATGGTTATAACTTAGTTGCTGAGACATGCATGAATTGCTCTATTACCTTTATGCTTAACCCAACAAAAACTATACCCATGCATTATAATTGCCTTCGCTACCAACTTGTGATAGATTTTTGTTTCGAGACTAGTAGCTTCCCTTGATGCTGCATGAGATACCTATGCAGCTTGATATGCTAAGCACTTCTTGAGATGCTTCTTCATATTATTAGGTCCATACATTGAATCAGTAATAAAAGTTTTACTCCCACAGTATTTGCAAGTGGCTTGCTTCATCCCGTCCTCAAACTCCGATGCAATGATTACAAGATAGTCATGCTAGACTACACTTCTAGGTCCACCAATACTAGTGATTGTGGAAGCATGCTCACTGTCATGAACTATGTCTTTTGGCTGCATTTTCACAAGAATTGCATTCTCCTTATCAAATAGGCATTCAAGGCCTTCTCCATCTCCATTTATATCCTTAGCTACCTACAAACAACAAATTTCAACCTAAACTAAACTATTTTTGATGTAAAGCTCAAGGGAAGAGAAGACCCAAGCTAACCTCACATCAGAAGGGACTAAAGCTTACGGAATTGTCATGGCCAAGAGTGGCACAGTCGTGCTTTTATGCACAGCCACACCATGCCAACTTGCTGCCCACGAAACTAGAGAAGTCTAGTTTTGCACGATAGTAAGGCTCTTGAATTCTGATTGGATTGCAAGCCCTTTGGTGAAGTGGAAACCATGGGAATGAATGTAAATGAAGGTGAATGGAGTGGATAGGGGAGGAAACATGAAGAATACACTAAGTGAAAGAAATCAACTTGAACATTCAAGCTAATAACTTTACTTAGAAACCGGTGAGATGAACTCGGTTAGGATAGAACTAAACTCTAGGATTGGATACAGAATCACCACCAACCTTTGAGTTTAGGGCCCTTCATCTTGATTAAGATACAGAATCACCACTTAATCAAGGTTAAGACTCACTTGAACACCACTTAGTTTGGCCTAAACTAAGATAAGCAAGTAAGAATTTGAGAGAAAGCTTTCAAATGCTCTCTAGGAAGTTTTTCATTTCAATCTGAAGTGTTTTTTCCAAAATGGCCGAAACTTGCTTTTGTTACATGCCTCACAATCATTCTAGCTAGCAAGCAAGTAGGCAAGCACCTCACCTTACCCTCCTAAGGAGGAAAGGTGTTAATTAGCCTTAATCTCCTCGGTTAGGGCTAACCAGTTGCAAAGTGAGCTTAAGACTAATCAAAGTACATTTAAACTAGTAAAGAAAGCAAGACAAATGATTATTACAACTTAATTAACTTGTACTTAAGTCTAAACAACTAGAAACTCAGCGAATGGCCATGTGCACAGCCGAAAAGTGGCTTTCTCCTTTGCGGCTGTCCAATGAGAAGCAAGGAACATCTTTCTTTGTCTCTCTTCTCTCATTGGTCGTTCTTCCCAAGGTTGCAGCTGATCATTGGTGTCTTGAGATGTGTGCCCAGCCTTGAGGGGCATGCCATATCAGTTGAAGTGAAGAAAACCCACCGGTGGAGGCAAAATAAGCCGGGACATCAAACCGGGTTCAAGGACAGAATTGGACCCGGTTTTCAGGCTTGGTTTAACCATTGCAAAAATGGATATGACTTGGATTTTAACCATGGGGGGGAAGTTCAAGATGTGTATAAACCCCCCCAAGCCAAGAAATTAAGGTTAAACAAAGTCTAAGTGGGGTAATCAAACCTAAACATTCAACCGTGCAAAATTGGTCCCAATCTGACCGGTTGGAGAAAAGCCTTTGATCTTCCATCCTCTTGTGTGCATGATTGGAAATCAATGCTTGAACCTAAAAGTTAACATCATGAGGATTCCAAAAATGCAAAAATATTAATCTTAAGCCACAATGTAGCTTAAGAAATCAGATGCACAAAACTGGGCTTGTTCTGGCCAGTTAGCCCGTTTGATTCAGCTTGAACTTCTTGCAAAAGATGTGCCATCTTCTTGGTTTGGGACCTTGTTCTGGGACGAGTTGGACTTATTTCATCACGGACGAGGTCTTGGCTAGGTAGGGTTCCATCATCCTCCCCTTGTTAAAAAGATTTGATCCTCAAATCTGGTGGGGAAGTATCTGGATAGAAGGGACTCAAATCAGCCACATTAAAGGTGGCTGAAACCTCATAATCACCTGGGATATCAATCTTATAAGCGTTGTCATTGATCCTCTCCAAGACTTCAAATGGACCTTCAGCTCGTGGCATGAGTTTGTTTTTCCTTTTAGAAGGAAACTGTTCCTTCCTCAAATGGATCCATACTAAGTCTCCTGGTTGAAAGACAATCTTTCTCCTATGCTTATTGGCGTGTGCTTCATAAGCTGCATTAGTCTTCTCAATTCTTGCCCTCACCAACTCATGGAGCTTTTGAATCTCTTTTACTCTTTGTGTTGCATCAACATGTGGCTTTTTATCTTGGGGCCGTGGGGTAAGATCATTGGGACTCAAAGGATCGATCCCATACACCACCTTGAATGGTGAAAGACCAGTAGCTTTACTAGGGGCCTTGTTGTATGCAAACTCAGCAGGTGGTAAGAGTAAATCCCAGGCTTTAGCATTAGGTTTAATCAAAGCCCTTAGGAGAGTGCCTAAGGTTCGATTAGTTACCTCCATCTGACCATTAGTCTGGGGATGACAGGTAGTACTGAATAACAACTTGGTACCAAGCTTCTTCCAAAGGGTAATCCAAAAATGACTGAGAAAATTTGTATCCTTATCTGAAACAATGGATTTAGGAATACCATGCAACCTTGTTACCTCCTTAAAATAGAGCTCGGCAATGTGTGTAGCATCATTGGTTTTATTGTAGGGAATGAAATGTGCCATCTTCGAAAATCTATCTACCACCACGAAGATTGAATCCTTTCCCCTTTGAGTCTTAGGTAGACCCAAAATGAAGTCCATACTCACATCTACCCAAGGTAGAGTTGGTACGGGCAGTGGGGTGTATAGGCCGTGAGGTAAAGTATGACTCTTAGCTGCTTGGCACGTTCCACATCTCCTAAGGATGTCTTGAATATCCTTTTCCATTCCTGGCCAATAGTAATGTTCCCTTAACAAGGTTAAGGTCTTGGTCTCTCCAAAATGACCCGCCAAGGAACCTCCATGAACTTCTCTGATTAGAAGTTCACGAGTGCTACACTTGGGAATACACAATCTTACTCCCTTGAATAGATAACCTTCTTGGATTAAAAAATCTCCCTTGGGGTGCTTTGAACATGCAGCATAAAGATTCCCAAGGTCTTCATCTTCAGCATATAAACTATTAAGATGCTCAAAACCAAGAATAAGAGCATCTAATTGAAACATAAGGAGATACCTCCTTGATAACGCATCTACACCTTGATTTAGCTTTCCCGATTTGTTCTTAATGGTGAAGTGGAATGACTGAAGGAATTCATCCCACTTAGCATCGTGTGAGTTAAGTTTATGCTGGCCTTGAATGTACTTCAATGCCTCGTGATCTGAATGAAGTATAAATTCACTGGCCACTAGGTAATGACTCCAATGTTCTAGGCACCGAATAATAGCATAGAATTCCTTGTCATATGTGGAGTATTTTCTTCTTGAGTCACATAGCGTTTCACTAAAGAAGGCCAATGGCTTTCCTTCTTGAGTTAAAACTCCACCAATCCCTACTCCTGATGCGTCGCATTCAACCTCAAAAACCTTCTCAAAGCACGGCAATGCAAGAACTGGTGCTTGAGTAAGTTTCTTCTTGACTTCTTCAAAGGCAGATTGTGCCTTAGGATTCCATTGAAATAATGAACCCTTTAGCACTTCGGTCATAGGGGACATGATGGTGCTGAAGTTTCGAATAAATCTTCTGTAAAAAGATGCCAATCTATGAAAGCTTCGAACATCATGTATACTTTGTGGTTGAGGCCAAGTCTGAATAGCCTCTATCTTTCCTTCATCTACCTTAATTCCTTCACTGGACACAATGTACCCTAAGAATGTAACTTTATGAGTAAAGAAGGTACATTTCTTAAGATTACCATACAATTGCTCACGTTTAAGGACATGCATAATCTGATTGAGATGATTTTGATGCGTTTGCTCGTCCTTGGAATAAATCAGAATATCATCAAAGTAGACCACCACGAACTTGCCAATATAAGGTTTGAATACTTGATTCATTAACCTCATAAAAGTACTGGGAGCATTGGAAAGACCAAATGGCATAACTAGCCACTCGTATAAACCTCCCTTAGTCTTGAATGCAGTCTTCCATTCATCTCCTTCTCTTATCCTGATTTGGTAGTAGCCACTTCGAAGATCAATTTTTGAAAAGACTTTAAAGCCATGTAATTTGTCCAACATATCTTCAAGTCTGGGTATAAGATACCTATACTTGATTGTGATTTTGTTTATGGCCCTACTATCCACACACATTCGTTGCCTGCCATCTTTCTTGGGAACCAATAAGGCAGGTACGGCACAAGGACTTAAGGACTCACGTACAAGTCCTTTTGAGATCAATTCCTCCACTTGCCGTTGAATCTCCATGGTTTTCGTTGGATTCATTCTATAGGCTGGTTTGTTTGGGAGAACTGAACCAGGAATGAGATCAATGTGGTGCTGGATATCCCTTTTAGGGGGTAAACCCGAGGGTATCTCTTCTGGAAACAAATGACAGAAAGTTTGGATGAGTGATTTGGCAAAGGGATGAGTTGGTAAGAGGGATTCTGGTTCATCTTGGAGTGTTAAGATCCACTCTTTAAAAGCCTTAAACTCATGATTAGAAGCCTTTAAAAGAGTTTCACTAAAAGTGAATAAGCAACCAGAATGCTCATGGCCTTTTGTGGGCTTATTTTTGAGGAGTTCAGATGGTGATAATGGCTTTAGGGTAATCTTCTTTCCTCCCTTAGACAAGGAGTATGTATTCAAGAAACCATCATGTATTACCCTTCGCTCGTACATCCAGGGCCTTCCCAACAGTACATGGCATGCATCCATAGGTATAACATCACACCAAAGTTGGTCTTGATAGTTCTTACCAATGGATAGTGAAATGAGGCACCGTGAGTTGACTTGAAGCCCCTTACTTTGATTTAACCATTGTATATTGTATGGATGGGGATGGGCCGTAGCTTGCAAGCCTAATTTCTCAATCATGGTAAGAGATACCACGTTTGCACAACTCCCACCATCAATAATCAATGAACATACCTTGCCCTGAACCGTGCACCTAGTATGAAAAATGTTCTCTCTTTGTTCATCCTTAGTGCTCTTTTGACCGTTCAAGACTCTCCTCAAAACTAGCATTTCACCTTCATCAGCTTCCTCCTCAACCTCCTCTTAACTCTCCTCATGTTCTTCTTCAGTTTCACCATTAATTTCACCTTCCTTCTCTTGCTCATCCACGGCTCTCCATTCGGCCAAAGTAATCACTTTGCGATTTGGGCACTCCGAGGCTATGCGGCCTAATCCTTCGCACTTGAAACATCTTCTAGTGCTCATAGGATTGGGGTTCGGTCGAACTGGGGGTGCTGGGGCTTTTTGTGGTGCTTGGGTTCTTTGTGGATTAAAAGGAAAGGGATTTTGTGGTTTAGAAATCGGTTGGGAACTCCCCTTGTTTAAGGGTTAGCTCCGGATTGGAGGTTTCTAATTGGGAGGTTTAAAAGTTTGCTTAGCTTTCTTTTGTTGTTCAACTTTGTGAGCAAGCATGCAAACCTCATCAAAAGTAGTATAAGCTTATAATTCAACAACATTAGAGTGCCTAGGATCAGGTCCTCCCAAGTACCTAACAATTGCTTGCTCTTCGGGTTCATGTAGATCACATTTAATCACAAGCTTTTCAAACTTCCTAGTATACTCTTCAACACTTAGACTGCCTTGGTTTAGATTATGAAGTTGTGAATAGCGATCTTGAACATACGTAGGGGGTAAAAATCTCGCCTTCAACTTGGTTTTCATCTTTTCCCAAGTCCTGATTTTAGCTTTACATTCCCTAACTCTCTTAGCACATAAGTTGGTCCACCATAAAGAGGCATACTTACGTAGTCTCAATGCCACCAACTTGACTTTCTTGTCTTCTGGAACGTCCTTGTATTCGAACACCCTCTCCACCGTATGCAACCAGTCCAAGAATTCTTCTGGATCGAGCTTGCCTTCATATTCTGGAATCTTAACTCTAAAATCATTAGAGTTACCTTGCATTCTTTGTTCTGGTCGTGACCTCCTTGATGGTTCTTCATCACTTGAAGATTCCAGGTTATGGTTGAAAACTTGTTCTCGGCCGTGTGGGGCAAAATAGGACGATTCTTCATTCAACTTCTGTTTTTGCTTGAGAAAAGTACCCAATTGCTTGCGTAGGTACTCAATTTGCGCCTTTAGTTCTTGATTAAAAGAAGTGATTTCATGGTTACTCTTCAAAACAGCATCAAGCTTCTCTTCTAGGCTTAAACTAGTACTCATGTTCGTACTTGTTCAAGGAATGAATGAATTCTGGCTTGTGTTTTGTGAATGGGAGAAGAAAGAAATTAGGATGTGTGGGTTCAATACCAGGCCAAGATGAAACGTAGCTCTGATACCAAATATGATGTAAAGCTCAAGGGAAGAGAAGACCCAAGCTAACCTCATATCAAAAGGGACTAAAGCTTACGGAATTGTCACGGTCAAGAGTGGCACGGTCGTGCTCTTATGCACGGCCACACCGTGCCAACTTGCTGCCCACGAAACTAAAGAAGTCTAGTTTTGCACGGTAGTAAGGCTCTTGAATTCTGATTGGATTGCAAGCCCTTTGGTGAAGTGGAAACCGTGGGAATGAATGTAAATGAAGTGGATAGGTGAGGAAACATGAAGAATACACTAAGTGAAAGAAATCAACTTGAACATTCAAGCTAATAACTTTACTTAGAAACCGGTGAGATGAACTCGGTTAGGATAGAACTAAACTCTAGGATTAGATACAGAATCACCACTAACCTTTGAGTTTAGGGCCCTTAATCTTGATTAAGATACAGAATCACCACTTAATCAAGGTTAAGACTCACTTGAACACCACTTAGTTTGGCCTAAACTAAGATAAGCAAGTAAGAATTTGAGAGAAAGCCTTCAAATGCTCTCTAGGAAGTTTTTCATTTCAATCTGAAGTGTGCCTTCCAAAATGGCCGAAACTTGCTTTTGTTACATGCTTCACAATCATTCTAGGTAGTAAGCAAGTAGGCAAGCATGTCACCTTACCCTCCTAAGGAGGAAAGGTGTTAATTAGCCTTAATCTCTTCGGTTAGGGCTAACCGGTTGCAAAGTGAGCTTAAGACTAATCAAAGTACATTTAACCTAGTAAAGAAAGCAACACAAATGATTATTATAACTTAATTAACTTGTACTTAAGTCTAAACAACTAGAAACTCAGCAAATGGCCATGTGTACAGCCGAAAATTGGCTTTCTCCTTTGCGGCTGTCCAATGAGAAGCAAGGAATATCTTTCTTTGTCTCTCTTCTCTCATTGGCCATTCTTCCCAAGGTTGCAGCTGATCATTGGTGTCTTGAGATGTGTGCCCAGCCTTGAGGGCATGCCATATCAGTTGAAGTGAAGAAAACCCACCGGTGGAGGCAAAAATAAGTCGGGACATCAAACCGGGTTCAAGGACAGAATTGGACCCGGTTTTCAGGCTTGGTTTAACCATTGCAAAAATGGATATGACTTGGATTTTAACCATGGGGGGAAGTTCAAGATGTGTATAAACCCCCCCAACCAAGAAATTAAGGTTAAACAAAGTCTAAGTGGGGTAATCAAACCTAAACATTCAACCGTGCAAAATTGGTCCCAATCTGACCGGTTGGAGAAAAGCCTTTGATCTTCCATCCTCTCGTGTGCATGATTTGAAATCAATGCTTGAACCTGAAAGTTAACATCATGAGGATTCCAAAAATGCAAAAATAATAATCTTAAGCCACAATGTAGCTTAAGAAATTAGATGCACAAAACCGGGCTTGTTCTGGCCAGTTAGCCCGTTTGATTCAGCTTGAACTTCTTGCAAAAGATGAGCCATCTTCTTGGTTTGAGACCTTGTTCTGGGACGAGTTGGACTTGTTTCATCACAGACGAGGCCTTGGCTAGGTAGGGTTCCATTAATTTTTTAGCAAACGAATATTTCTAATAGAGATTAAAGATGAAGAATACTCCCCTGATTCAATTTTCACAATCCCTCAAATCCAAAAGAATTACATTTTCCATTATTCATTTACCCCAAGTAGTTTAACTTAGAATTACAAGGGCAAACATAGACTGACATAGAGGAATTAAGCTACTTGAAAATTCTTGGGACAATCACTGGACTTCTAGCAGTTGATAACTCACTGATGATAGTCACCTACTCCCCACTACTCTGCCTTATTTTCATAATCAAAATTAGATAAACCATTAATTCAGATAACTAAATTTTTTCTTTACAATAAGCCAATAATCCCCAAAAATCCAGCTCCCTATGTAGTTTTTCCTGATAAACTATTTTTCCACTTGTCCTTTTAGATACTGTCTATATGCTAACCTCCAGAGTCTGAACAACTTAACCACATGTTTAAAAGGAGTAGCAAATAGGGTTATTTAGCAATAAAAAACAAAGAAGAGAATGGCAACTACGTATGAAATTTGAAACATACCAGATTAAACAAAGCCTACTAGAATGCAATTCACTCCTATAGTTTGCATTATGTAAGCAACACTTAGGCTTCCAAGATTTTCACAAATGTGTAACAAATATGATACAACCTCATCCACAAGTCATAATTTCTATTTGTTTGGAAAAGGCAAAATGACTGACCTTCAGGACTATTCTAGAAGCCCTCACAACCCTCAACGAAAGAAGAATAAGGTTGGGAATTAACTTGCTATGTAATGACTTATGAGAAGAACATAGAGGTGGGGGCAAACGATGAAGACTAATAATACTCATGGCCTTTGGGCCACATGATCAGCATCCAAGAAAACCCAATTTTAGATTTTCAATCTATAAATTACAGACAAATAATCCTCATCAAATTTCACTTGGAACTTGGAAGTAGCATAACAAGATATAGACTTACAGATGGCAATCACTGGAGATTAGTGCTTGTTGGTTGGACTTTCGAATTTTGGGTAGTCATCGAAGCTTCTACTTGCTATTGTTGGAGATTTACAGCAAATAAGCTACCTAAAATTGCTGAAAATTGTTGCTTGCTAAAGAGATTAAGACTACGTGAGTGGATTATGTGAGTGGAGATTGAGAGATGATAAGTGATTTTGTATACATCATTTTCAGAATGTTTTGTAGCACTTTTTCGGGAATACATGAGCTTAATATCATAATTTATACTTCTATTCTCGTTTTATGCTCAGGTATGGTTCTTTGATGATTATTATAGGATTTTAGGTCATTTGATCCAGCATTTAACGTTCATTTGGGTGTATGTTGTCCCCTCACAGATGCCCCTGAATTGTCATGCCCATGGAGCAAGAGAAGAGCAAAAGATTTCAGATCCAGCATGCACCATGGCCTGCCAGTTATGGCTGTCACGCCCGTGATGAGCCTATAACTGCTGCACCTGTTTGTTTTCCTTGGCTTTTGTGGCTGAGAATGAATGAGGGTTGCTATATTTAGACAGACTCGACTGCTTGAAAGGGATTGAAGACCCATTCATTCCATTTCCACTCTTCCAGCTTTTTTTATAATTAGATTAGATTAGAAGGAGAGAGAGGGAGTTGAAGTGAAGATTTGCAAGGATTATACCCTGCGCTTGCAATGACGGTTTAAGCGCGATCTTGGCTGAACATATCTATTCTCTTCTCTTCTCTTCTCTCTAAATTTAGATTTACGTTTTGTAATTTTGGTTATCTTTATTGTTTTGATTTTGGATTTATGCAAATACTTGTTAATTTCTTGATCTTGTGTTGATATCATTTGGTACTTTGCAATTTGTTGGATTGTTTTATTGAATCATAGATGCTTATTGTCTTGTGACAAAATTGATCACTTTCTTGCATGTTGTGGTTATTGGGTGATGTACTAAAAGGTAAAATCTAATACCGGAATCATAGGATTTGACTTGATTGTGTTGAGTCTCAAGAAAGTCACACTAATTGAGGAACCATTGATTTGAGAATCGCATGCTTAATGAACCTAAATAAATTGAGAGCCCTTGAGAAACGGTAATTGTTAGATTTAGTTATTTCACTTCACCTTAAAAAAGGGCTATGAAACTTTGATTATCGATTTTAAAATAACAATTAGAGGAAAAAGTGCCTGTTTGATATTTTGGATTAGGAAATTGCTTGATTTGTATAATTCCTTGATTTTTATCCATTACGTTAGATAGTTTTTTTCAATCTCAAACTTGGATTCGCTTGGCATATCTTGAGGGAGTATAGCCCAATAGATCAATCTATTCTCTGTGCGCTACAATGCCACTATGCGCTTGGGGCCTTACCAAGAGGCGGGCGAGATTATGGCCAACTGTGCCTGAGACTCAAGTATTAAAAGAGTAAGAGGCTGAGAGGTTGAGGGCCAAGAGAGCACTGAGACTTTAAGAGTCTAAGAGGAAATGAATGAAATAAGGGTTTGCACTTTGCAGGTAGAGACGTGGAGGTTTGGCCAACTAGAGTCTAGGTCTAGGATATTTTAAATATGTTGACTTTTATTGATTCATTCCTTCTCATTATTTTCCATTCTCAAGTCAAGCAGCCTTCAGAACTTAATTAAGGGGGAATTTTGATTTTTAATGAAAAAGAAGAGGGGAAAAAAGACCTATCATTTTGATTTTCATTTCATTTGAAATTTTTATACTTTTGAAAAACCTTTCATAACATTTGAGAAATTATTCAAATAAGAGAAGTAAAGAAAATTAACAAATATTAACATTAAAAAGTTTTATTATTTTAAAATTTTCATCACCTATCATTTAATTTGCAATGTGTACAGAATTATTAATTTTATCTATTTAGTAAGTTAAATTACTAGTTTGTCAATTTTAGTCTATTAACTAAGCTAAAATTCAAATATGTATAATGGACTGTACTGGACGATTGAGTTTAGGTTAATGCAAAATTGCTAATTAAATTTGATATAGATCATAACCTTGTAACAAACGAAGACATAATAAATGATGCTTATAACTTAAACTAAGTAATAACTAACTGGCAAGTGTTAAACGATACTGAAGTATAAGTGATGACAAAGTATAAACTATGAGTCTATGACAAAAATTATAGCGTATCTCTTTGATTTATTAATCGATGTCAATGTTGTTGAAACTTGAAACTAAGAAGTTAAATTTTGTTCTCTACTCGACATCATGACAATCAATAGATTGAGGTCTTCTAGGTAATGACAACTATGTCAGTGGGTCTGTATTCTTATTTGATTAGGTAGATAATGACGTAAAGTTATATATATTGATCTAGCCAGGCTTATTTTGAAAATTTTAAATTTATATAGATTGATTTGGCCAGACTTATTTTGAAATTCAGACCCACCTATACATATAGGTTATAAATATTTGAGTTGATTGGCTATGACTTACAAATTACGGGTCAATTTCACTCAAGTTTATCTTTCATGACCTCCCCTTTTAAGCTGTGCAAATAAGTCCAGTTTGGATCTTATCAATTTTTCTTAGTTTTATCTCTTAAAACTCCCCATTTCTCACTCTATGTAACTACATAGTCTACATTCAATTTAGATCATACTAACTAGAATTTGTTTAATTTTAATTTGGCTTTATTTTAAAATTGGAGTTGGATTTAGGTCCAAATTGGTTTAATTAGTTCATTACACTAAATAGCGGTTAATCCACTTAGTCTTGTACTTTTAAATCTTACCTATTGCAACTTCCCATTTTTAATATATGTGAATAAGTTTGAGTTGGATTGTAACTCGATAATTTATCAACTTATCAATTTGAATTTGTCTAAATCAATTTAACATTGTTTTCAATCTACAGTAAAATACAAGTCCAAAAAGTCAAAGTGGAATTAAGTGACTAAAACAAGGTTAGTTTCACTTAATCATAGCACATATAAAGTGACCCAATTGAAATACAAGCTAACCAGATAATAACTCAATTGAAACTTAACCTGATCTAACTTATATCTGAGCCAAAATTGACCTGAACCCATAACTAAAACATACTCAAACCATGAGTTTGACTAGACTTGTGCCCAAACTAATCCGAACGAGCTTGACGCAAAGTTAACCCTATCCAAACTTTACCTGAATCGGAATCAAAACATACCCGAACCTGAGTCACCTGAAATTGACTCGATCCAAACACAACCCGAACTGTACCTGAGCCTAAACTGATTTGAACTCAAACTTAACCCAAATTGAACCAAACTCGAACTAAAATTAATCAAGATGAACATAACCTGGACCTAACTTAACCAAACCCAAATCCGAATCGTATAACTCATTTGCCATGTCTACTTCTTATAGTGTATTCTTCTTTAATAACATTAAACCTTTAAGATTGGGGATACCTTGGACTTTTTATGGTGCCTACTATTTCCTCAGCCCTACGAGAGGGCGGCTGGCACAAACTTCTCTTAATAAGGTCCTAAAGTGACTAGATGAAGAACATAGGGTTGCAAGTTGCAAGATCACTAGTTGTTAGTTCTTTACAATGTGAAGCTTTTAGGCTTATCTAACTCTATCGACAAGTACTTTCATCTCAAGGAGAGTATTGAAAGTGGTGACTAGTCCTACTTTAGAAGCTTATTCGCCATGTTAATAAGAAGCCAGTGTCTTCTTGTTCTTCCCCCATGATCTAGGGGCACCCTTGCAGACATCTACACCTACCCTTCCTGTTAAAAAGTTTTAGAATGCCAAGACCCATCCAAGACTCAAGGCTAAGCCACCAGTTTATCGTCTGCTACCCTCATATGCTTCTTCAAGAGACTCATAAGAGTCACCTTTTGGAGCCCATTCCTCGGCCTCCTAGTGGCCCTCATCTCTCATATTCTACTCATTATCTTCCTTTCCTTAAAGGAAGAAAGCTAGTGCCTCCCCTATAACAAAGACTTTTAGGGTTTTGGTCCATTTATGGAAGGTATCAGTTGGGAATAAGAGAGGAATGAGAGTCCCTAGGGCCACGTCCATACTCAAGAAAAGTGAAAGTGTGAGCAGACTATAGCTCAAGAAGGAACTAGTGCCCTGGCTCATCTAGAGGACATGATCAAGGTAGTAGAAGAAGAGAATAGATGGATGAGGCAGGAGAGAGATGTTGTAGGAGAGGAGAATGAAGTTCAACTTATTCTCTAGCAACATAAAGAGTACGATAGAGCATCCAAAGCTAGGAACCTTAACTTAGGGGGCAAGAGTCTGATCTTGGAGTTCTATGATGGAGTTCTGCTATCTTTTTGGATTCAGAAGCCAAATGCTAGGAAGCTGGAGCTGATAATTTCAGGGCACTAAGATTCTTTAGTTATCTTTTTCCCTCTTCAGTCAATCGTATTTATTGGTGTAATTTTTTATTCACACTCTTTGATAAATGTCCACTTTGCATAGGATTTTTTAGGCAGTAATGCTTGCCATTTTAGGGGTTTTTTTGATGCATAATAGTGCAATTTTATGCCCCTTTTCTATTTTACACTTGGGTTTGGTGTTTTTGATGATACCATGTAGATTATGTCCTAAAGAACCCGAGTACACCTACAAAACAAGTGAAGAGGAAACAAAAATCCATGAACCAGATTGGTTTTCGCTTGAATTACCCACGAGCAAACAAGAACTTTGATAGAGGAACCCAACTAGGTTCTGTGGTGGGTTAGTCCGATTCAGTAGAAAAGTAAGATTGGCAATGTTTTGAAGTCACCGGTGGGCGCCATGGGTAGCTCGTCATAGGACCCATGGTCGATGGCACCTTGTTTTATGTGGAACTATTGATTTTTTTGCAATTTTGGTTGTTCAATGTTCGGATCTAGCTATTTAAGCTCATATCCCATACATATCTATCAATCTACCGCAATCTTATTCACCATCTAGATTAGGCTTTAGATTAGATTAGAGTGAGAGAGAGCAAATTGAAGTGAAGAACTTGTAAAGATTCCATGCTTGGTTTACAAGCGGCAGATTCAACCACATTCTTTGGCTAAACAATTCCCTTCTCTTCTCTTTTCTCATTTAGGATTTATGTTTGTAATTGGGATCACCATTTCGTGTTTTTATCTTGATTTATGTGCATACCAATTAATTTCTTGATCTTGTGTTCATATCTTTAGTACTTTGGAATTTATTGAATTATTTTATCAAATTCTAGATGTTTATTAACTCGTAAGAAAATTTGATTCCTTTCTTCATGTTTTAGGCATAGGGTGAGAACAGAAAGGTGAAATCTAATATTGAAACCCTAGGATTTGACTTGATTGCTTGGAGTCTTAAGAAAGTTACACTAATTGAGAAACTACTAATTTGATAATCGCATGTTTAAAGAACCTACAAATCAAGAGCCCTTGAGAAATGGTGAATCGTTAGATTTGCCTATTTCACTTCACCTTGAAAGAGAGTTGTGATACTTCGATTATCTATTTTGAAATAACCAATAGTAGAAGAAGTGATTGACTGCTATTTGGATTGGATCATTACTTGTTTTGTTTAATCCCTTGATTATTTATCCATTAGATTAGATTATTGATTGTTTTAATTTGCAATCTCAAATTTTGATTCGCTTAGTCTATCCTGAGGGAATATAGGTTGGTAGATTGACCCTTATGCGAGATGACCTTGATTTGTTACAATGCCATCATGCGATTACGGCTTTATTAAGTTTTTGAAGCTATTATTAGGGACTGATGTCCAATATTGGGTTTTTCTCGGTAGGTTTAACTGAGAATTCTTTTTTTTTTGGGAAAAAGAACCAAAAAGATTAAATATTAAAAAAACCTAGAAGAAAACGATGGCAATTTTTCATTTCCCCCAATTTGAGCATGAAGTATTTAGGAGGTATTTTAACTGTTTACGTGTCTTTCTCACTCAATGTGGTTATTATGTGCATAAATGGGAAATTTAGGTATTATAAATAAGGGTGTGAATAGTGAAACCCAAGCTCTTTTAGAATATTGGAGTTTTCTTGATAAAAACATTGATGAACCATGATATTTGCTTGAGTGGCTTGATTAGGATTTATTTGAATTTGATAAGGCTAGTTGTGTTTCTAGATATTCATTCTCTTATCCTTGTGCATTTTGTGCTAGATCTTATTATGCCCCTTTTTTAGTGTGGCATGTGTGATTCTTTTAACCATAATATTAATTCAAGCCCTTATTATACATGCTATGCTCAACCTGACTTTGCATCACCTAAGGACAATATTGATGTTGTCTGAACCTTACCTGCTTCATCCTTCCCTTTATCTCAATGCATGGGGCTCAAGGTGAGTAAGCCTTGTGGGTTTGCTACTGAGTTTGATGTTATCGATGTATGTTTTGAACATAAGATACTTTTGATGAGGTGCATGATCTATCTGAGACCCTTTTGAAGGGGTTGTGTGATGTGTTTTTACATGAGGAGTTTCTTAGCCTTGGTTGTGATATTTTTCTACCCAATCCCTTTGATAATTCACATGCTTCCCCTTTGTTCAACACCCTCTCCTTTCGCTAAGTATTACCTTGAAGTGCCTATTGATAATCTTATGATTTGTGATATTATAATGAATATGGGCTATAAGGATAATGTGTTTGATATGAATGGTGTGAATGTTGATTAGGACATGTCCCTAGGTTATTTTAGAGGGTATTATCCCTCTCTTGACCCATATTGGGAGAACCTAGAGGACTTGGCTATGAAAGCCATGGATTGCATTCCTTGATCCTTCCTATGATTTTTCTTATTGCCTCTTACATTCTATTTTCCTATGAGTTTGATAAGCTCTTGCGTGCTTTGACGTCTTATAATTTTATGAGTAGAGTCTTGAGTTTGAGATGAAGTAGATGATCCTCCATGTGCCTCAGTTATTAGGGGGCCCTAACTTAAGTACACCCACCACCTAACCTAGTGAGATTGTTCTCTTTTGTTCCCCCTTCCCTTCACCTCATTTATTTCCTTATAATGCTTTGCCTAAGCATGAGGGGCGGGTAGCTTCATGTCTTTTATTTTAGCTTTTAGTTTACATACTAGTTAGAGCATATAGCTTTCGGTTTCCTTATGTTTGCACTTATGTGCTACATTTTTAGTTACATTTAGGTTTGGATATAAGGATGGTGCGGATTTCTTTGAGATAACCTCTGATGATGCTTTTACTAGGCACAATGGTTTACATAAGCTTGATTGACTTCTAATGAGTGGCCCCTTTGGTAAGAAAATTTTTAAAGGTTTTGTGAATGCTTTTTTTTTAACACCCTTGTCTTAATTGAGAAATATGTTGCCAATTGGCATTTTTGGCACTAATGTTGGTACATGAGCTTCATTTTATGAGCTATTTGAGATTTCGGTAGACAAAGTATGAGATTTTGATCCTTATTTGGACTAGTTCATTATAGTTAGCCTCTTGGTCTTTTATATGCATGACTCCTCTAAGGTCCATTTCTTGAACTTGCTTATATTCTTGTTTTAATCACGTTTATGCATGTATATTTGATTATGCGATAGAGGCATTCATTCTTTCTTTGGTCAGTTTAGCCACATAGCCCAATAGCCTACTCTTGTGTTCTATTTTATCCCCTTTATTATCTCCTTTGAGCTTGTGCCTATCTTCACTATGATCCCTCCATTTTCCCCTTAGTCATATGGACAGATTCTTACCTTCAAGTCAAGTCTATGAAACATCACTTCATGTATGTCATGCATATTTTTAGGTATGTTTAAGGGGCCTTCGCTATGTTGGTTTGTTGAGGGGGTAGTAATATTTAGCATTTTTTATTTGTTTCCCTCTTGTTTGGTTTGTACATATATGTATTAGGTTCTGAGTTGGTACTTAGTGGTCCTATGACTTTTAATAATTGAAATCCTCATTTCATTTTCCAAAGAAAAAAGGAAGAAGAAAAATCATGTTAGAAAAAGATTTAAAAAGAATAAAAAAATTAAAAAAAGAAGAAAAAGAAAAGAAGAAAACAATCCAATAAAAAGAGAAAACATGCATGAATAAGTGATTGGCATTGGCATTTTATACATAGCATGAGTTCCTTTAATTTTGTCAAGTTATTCTTAATTGATTTGTGGGATGTGTACTTGTGTTGTATTATTGCAATTGGGAGTGTTGGTGAGTTTTATAACATATTGGCCCTTGTTGGTTGCTCCTTAGCTACTTGGTTAATAGCTCCATATTTTCTAAATTCATTAGTCCACTCCTTTCCCTTTACGTTTGAGCCCACATTACAACCCGCAAAGTCCTCTTGATTTTCATGTGCACATTGCATCTTCGTGGTGGAGAATTAGAGAGACTTGGCAAGTATATAGCAGTTTGTATCTTTAGAATGAGTCTTGAATGAAACCATGTTGTACTTCAAACACGTAAGCGTGAGTGATACACATTTCCTAAAGTGAGGTTTTGCCAATTCAGTTAGCTCTACTCAATTCCATATTCTTACATGATGTGCTTTGTGATTCTTTGGGAGTTATCATATTTGATGTCAGGCTTGTGGTTTCAAATGCTTTGAAATTATTCACCTTCTTCTAATTTGAAGTGTCTTGTACACTACTTGAAGTTGTTTTTAATTGATATTCTTGCTTGTGATGTGTTATCAAATGCCTAGCTAAAGTAGGTTATTGTGCTTGAGAATCTTATATGCATCTCTTTTGTTAATTTTATCTGGAGTTTGCTTGAGGGCAAGCAAGGGTTTAAGCGATAGTGCTTGCCATTTTAGGGGTTTTTGGGACATAATTTTATAATTTCATGCCCCCTTCTCTAATTTACAGTTGTGTTTGGTGGTGTTGATAATAACACGTTGATTCTAGCCTAAAGAACTCGAGTGCTCCTACAATTCTAGTGAACATGAAGTAAAAGTCCAAGAACCTGATTGGTTTGTGCTTGAATTAGCCATGAGAAGACAAGAAAAGGGTTGAACCAATCTTGGATAGAGGAACCTAGCCACGTTCCTTGGTAGGTTTTGTCCGACTCAGTAGCAAAGCAAGATTTGTAGTGTTTTCAAGTCTCTGGTGAGCACCATGGTCTACCCATGGTAGGACCACGGTCTGGGGCACCTTGTTTCGTACGCAATTATTGATTTTTCTACAATCTTGGTTGTTCACATGCTCAACTTTGGTTATTTAAGCTCATGTGTCACACATCACTATCAATCAATCCCCCATATTATTCACCATCTAGATAGGCTTTAGATTAGATTAAAAGGAGAGAGAGAGAATTTAAGTACAGTTCTTATAAGGATTCTATGTCCAGTTTGCGATCAACAGATCCAAGCACATTTTTTGGCTGAGCAATTCTCTTTTCTTCTTCTCTCTTCCCTCATTTAGGATTTATATTTTGTAATTTGTATTACCATTTATTGTTTTGATCTTGGATTTATGCATATATTAGTTAATTCTTCATCTGGTGTTGATATCTTTTAGCACTTTGGAATTTGTTGGATTGTTTTATCAAATTGACTTGTAAGAAAATTTGATCACTTTTTTGTATGTTTGGATAATGGTTGAAGAACTGAAAGGTAAAATATGATATGGAAACCCTAAGATTCGACTTGATTGCTGGGAGTCTTCAGAAAATCACACTAATTGAGAAACCACTAATTTTATAATCGCTTGCTTAATGAACAAATCAAGAGCCCTTGAGAAATGGTGACTGGTTAGGTTTAAGTATTTCACATCACCTCAAAAGAGGGTTGTGATACTTCGATTATCGGTTTTGAAATAACTAATAGAGGAAGAAGTGCTTGATTGATATGTGGATTAGGTGATTACTTCTTTTGTTCAATTCCTTGATTATTTATCTATTAGATTAGATAGTTGATTATTTTCATTTCAATCTTAAATTTTGATTCACTTAGTCTATCTTAAGGGAATATAGCTCAATAGATTGGCCTAGTCTTTATAGAAGATGATCTTAATTTGCTACGGTGCCAACCATGCACTTGTAACCCCATCACTCATTTAATTTCTAAGTTCCCTTTCCTAATTAGAATTGCATGCATTGAGTTCTGCTTTTAGGGTTCTGCGTATATAAATATAAGTGCTACGAATTTCTAAATAATTTCTTTTTTCTTTGGCAAGAATAGATTCAAGAATTTCTAAAAGATTCATGAGAATTCTCCAGAGAATAATGAGGATGGTTAACCTAAGGCCAATCCCATCCCTAACTAGAATTTCTCAAACCCTCGCCCCCATCCTAATCCTTTTCTTGAGATTTTGTTGTCCTAGAGTTAATTAACTTGAGGAGTATGCCAACATTCAAGATGATGAAGATGTGAGGAATTTTGAGGTTTCACTGTAGATATGCTCACTCTTTATTAATGGTTTACCATTGATGAATATACTAGTAGGCATTTGATGGAGAGTATCTAGCATAAAGAGTGGAATTACTTCAGGGTTTGGTGGTAGAATTTTATCTTTTCATCTTTAGATCCTCTCCTATTGCACCCAATTCCTAATTGAATTGTCCTTGATGATTCATCAATCATAATAGGTTTTGTCCCCTTGTTGCATGATTTCTAGGCTTTATGTATAGATGAGTTGAGGTGTTGCCCAGGGGTCGTTAGGAACATAGTGTCTTTCTTGCCTTTGACTAGAGTTTCCATGTTCCCTAGATACTGACATGGTTGTCCTTGTTGTAAGGGAAAGCTTCAGTAGGACTTCTACAGAATCCTTAATAAGAGGGAGATAGTGATCACACTAGAGAGTTTTTTTATTGCCATAGAAAATTTATCTCCAATAGTTCCTCTACCTTTTCCTATTTCAAATCATTACACTGGCCTAAGCCTAAACTTACAAATAAGGCCTAAGCCTAAACTCTAGCAAAGGGGAAAAAAATGGGGTGATGTATCCACTAAAAAGTCCCATTTGTAAGTTTAGGCATAGGCCTTATAGAGGTTAGAAGTCCAAGTGTTTAAGGGTTAGGTATTCAGAAGGACCTCATGCTTCACTTGGCACCCAAATCCAAGTCTCATATTGTAACACCCCCAACCTAGGGAAAGTCACATTGCCAGGACTTCCTATAGGGAAATTCTTAAGGCTCTTGATGATTAAGGGTTTAGATTAGCATTTAGATAGTCTTTCTAAAATAAAACTGCCAGAGTTTCCCCTATTTTAGCAACATTTTAGGGTCTTAGCTCGGCTAAGGGTACTTGTAGACTGTAATAAGGTGTAACGTATACTAAAATGACTCAAATTCACTGCCTCGGGCCACTCGCCCGGATTACTAACGTTTAAACAACTAAAACAAGGGTCAGAATGATGCATATACAGGTACACAGTCAGCTGCATGCTTTCACATACAACAATGAACTTAAAAATTTACAACTTGGTAGGCGTCAGACACTTTGCAAAGCTCACAAAGACTTCTGAGGCGTCCGCAATAAATCACTTCAAAGGATCTCTTATAGCTGCTCAAATTGAACTTGGGAAAAGGGGGAATAATAGAGGGATGAGCAACCACATACTCAGTGAGAATTCCCCTACTCGTAAAACCCAAAACAATTGCAGGCAATAATACTAATAATACCTACATATCAAGCATTCATACTTTACTATCATATTAGACAATCATAGTTCCCAAGGAATGATTACCCTCCTTAAACTTCATTCCAACCACTCAACTCAATTTTAGGCCCTTAATGACCGAACTTCCCTAATAGCAGGCATTCAGGCACATAAACAAGTAGGTAACAAGGATTGAATATAAACGCTTTCAAACTCACTTTTGAAAATATAGTGACTCCCAATAAATACCAAGAATGGTTTATAATTCACACAAACTCTTTTAAAGCTTATAATTCTTTCTAAAAATTCTCGAAACATCTAAATTGGTAAGAATGACTAGGTAAGATACATGCTTTCATAGAATATGCACATTGAAAAGCTTGCATGAACAATGCAACATTTGAAACTTCATTTAACTATACTTGGAAATTCTTTCATAAAAGATGAGCAGGTGGTGCACGTTTGAAAGCTTTCTTTCTTTTTTCAAAACACTTTTACTCAGCTTCTTGAGGCTCATATTCTCTAAAAGAACTTCTTTTATAATGGTCCTCTAATGACCTTCATAAACTTTTCAAATCTTATTCAATATGGCCTCATAAGGGCCCTAATAAATCTTTCTTTTCTGAAATACTTAAAATGACGAAATGCTAACTTCTGTTCTTACTTATTAGAAACTTACTCATAGCATAAAACATCTTATTGTGCTGGCTAGAGGAGGTTTACACTGCCCCTAAGTGAGATGGTCACTCACAACTCACGTTATCCCTGGGGTATGCGTACATAGCTTTTGGGCAAAACGCGTCTCACCAGATAAACTCAAACTTCGGTATTGTCCTCTGTAGGGCACCAGTTCACACCAAGACAATCATATTGTGTGTCCAGTCTCCCTCAAGGTTTTCTTACGCGTCACACATCATAACTTATCTGGGGAACAACTCACACCAAGATAATTATATCTTGAGTCCAGTTCCCAGGAACAGCTCACATCAAGATAATTCATGTCTTTAGTCCAATTCCTAACATTTCTTTAGGGGGAAACAGCTCAAGTCATCTTTGCGTCCAGTTTTTAGGAATAGCTCACACCAAGATAATTCATATCTTGAGTCTAGTTCCTAACCCTGGCCACTTGCCTAGCACTTTCTTAGCCTTTAAAAACGTATTTCATTTCTCTTCTTCAATTGCTTGCAATACTGAAAACTTACCTTTTACAAAACAATCATAACCTTTCTAAATGCTTATAGTTCACTTTGTTTTTAATTTAAAAATTTCTTATAAATGTAATACGTTTACTAATTCATAAAACGATTTTACTTTTGACTTAAAAGTTTCTTATAAATGTAATACATTTACTAATTTGTAAAACGACTTCGTTTCTAACCTAAAAGCTTCGTATAAACATAATAAGTTTGCTAAATCGTAAAATGACTTTGCTTTCAACTTAAAAGCTTCTTATAAATGTAATAAGTTTGCTAAGTCGTAAAACCACTTCGTGCTTAACTTGAAAGGTTCTTATAAATGAAAAACGATCGCTAGTGTGTAAAACGACTTCATTTTTAACTTAAAAGCTTCTTATAAATGTGAAACGATCGCTAGTTCATAAAAACGACTTCGTTTCTAACTTAAAAGCTTCTTAATAATGTAATACGTTTGTTAGTTCGTAAAACGGCTTCGTTTTTAACTTAAAAGCTTCGTATAAACGTAACAAGTTTGCTAAGTCATAAAACGACTTAGTTTTCAGCTAAAATGCTTCTTATAAACATAATACGACTACTAATTCGTGAAATGAAACCTATTTAGAACTTAAAGTACTTAGTTAGCATTTAACTCAAACTAGGTTCGTAATAAAATCCTCAGTTGTCATTTTATAACTCGTTTCAACCCCTTTTAAAACCCAAGGAGGGTGTATAAATAAACTAAAGGCTTAAAACGTTCCAAACTTGCTACCATTCAAAAACATAAAATACTTGGCTCGTTTATAAGACAAACAAGGTTCCTTCGAAAACTTTCAACATAAACACTTTTTAAAACATAATGAGTTTACTAGCTCTTAACTTGAAACTCAATTGAGACTTAAATAGGCAAATAGCATACAAATCAGCTAAATTTCATAGTTAGCACCTTAAGATACCCTTTTACAGGCTGTTCAAATCCTTTTAAACATAAGGAGTAAGTTATAAGCAAACCCATGTCTAAAAACGTTTTCGAACTCACTTTAAGTTTGCTTTTGAATTTCCTAAACCTATCAACTATTTAGTTAAGTCACTAACTAAGTAGTTCAACAATTTGGAACCTTTTTACACCTTAGACATCCTAACAAGCGAATAGACAACTGATAAACATAAAAGCATTCTCAAACGTGCAAAACAAGCTTTCTAAACGACCTTTTCTTTTTAAAGACATCTAAAGTTTCAAGAATTAATCACATAATGTCACACATTGCCTCGCAGTCCACACGATTGCGGCAATTCACAATCCAAACTGCCTCCTCACCGACCACAAGAACCTCAAATTTTTCAATAATTGCGCCTCAAGCCCATCTAACTTCCAACTCGGTTTAATATTGTCATAAACAAACCAATAATTCACAAAACCATCATATATAAGCATAGCATCCTCATCAATAGCCCAATATAGAAATTAAACGTAGCTGTACTGATTTAGCGATAGCTTCTAAACAGAAACTAGCATGCTTTACTAATGCCTTAATCCGCCCGATTAGCATCTTTAAACTTCAAAACCTGATTCAAGGCTAATAAACTGACGAAGCGACAACACTAAGGCGATAATCAAATTATTAATAATTTAGCGAATCTCCAAACTGTCTAACCATTAATAATCCAACAGCAGTTGCACATGCAATTAACCCACAATTAACATCATGTTCGTAATTTCCTCAATTTCAATTTTAAGTTCACCTAAACTAATTCCTAACCTCAAATCAATATGCAATAACTAATTTAGCTAAAATCGTTGAAATTAATAGTGATTTAGGAGGAAAGGAACCCTCACCTTGAATCCAACCTAGAGGTTTGATTCACGGCTGCGGGCTCGACTTTAGGGGCTTGAACAACTCCAATTCTTTAGTCATTGCTTACACACGCTCGAACAGGATCCAAATCGCACCCAAATTTCTAAAAATTCAAACCTTCAAATAGAACCAAACTCACTTACTAATTTGAGGTTGAATTGGGTGTTTGAAAGCAGCGATTTCTACCCTAATTTATAGGAAATTGAAGCAACTAAGAGTGGAATTGCATGGCCATACCTGGGCACACGTTTGAGCTTTAATTCGGTGCCCAAAACCCATCATAAACATGGTAAGGAGTGTCAAATTCTGACCTAGATTCACTCCAAACTTACACCAGCTGGTAGGGGTGGTCGAATGGAGGAATTTTGTAGCTAAAAGTGACGAAAATTCTCTGGGCTTAGGAGCTTGGGTGGCGCACGCATGGTGGGGAAGAGGAGGAAGAAGATGAAGCAGAGAGGAGAGAGAGAGAGACCATCAGGGGGGTTTCACGGGCAGCCAAGGAGAAAAATGGGGGTGCATCACGTGAAATGTCCAAAATGCCCCTCCCTCTCTTTATTTTTTTTATCCCAAGCTAGTTTATATTCGTTACCGCTAGTCTAATTCGTAACCCAAATTCTAAACCCAAATTGATAATATAATATTTGATCGATTACTCCTTCCCAAATACAGCCAGGTTCGATTTAATAAACATCGGACTACTTTTAAGGTTGACAACCTAATCGTATTCGGGTTCCTAATCGATTTAGTACTCGTTAATAACTGTTAATAACGCTTATTAAAAATCATCGAAAGATTTTCAAAACTAATAATAATATTAAGAGTAATAATAATAACAGTGACAATAACATTCTTTTTAATAAAATTAACGCTCACATAGGCATTTAGAAAATAATTTTAGCTCATATCACTAATAAAATACGGTTTTCATAGCCCAAATAAGACATTACGAACAACTTAACGGAATATAAAGTACGCGCGTATTACACTCTCCCCCCTAAAAAAATTTCATCCTTGAAATTGCTTACTTGTTGGAAATAACGGGGGCATACTTCTCCCACACTCCTTTCACAATCCCGATCTACTTCATGCTTAGCTATCCACTCCATCTCCAAAATAACATTCCCTCCTTGGGTTTCTAGTCTTACCTAGTCAACGGGTTTTTCCTTGAACCATAACAACACAATCTCTAAAGGTAAGGTCGATATGATGATTAGTTCTTAAAGGGTAGACATAAGAAGTTGGGTATCCATCTCGTCAGGCTTACTGGCTAGCTTCTTTGCGAATCCTGGGTTTACAAACGACTGAGTAGTGTTAAAAATCAACTAAATTGCGAGCATAAAGATGATTAATAGGGGGAGTACCTGGTGCTGTCTTAGTGGAATCTCCTTCCAATCAGAATGCTCGACCTCCCGCTTGAGGTTTCTCACGGTCTCTATTGTTTCCTGGGGAAACACCAGCTGGAGGGCAACCTTATTGTACCGTTGCGTTGACTCCCATTCTAGATCTCTGAATATTATCCTAATTATTCCATGTGGCCCTCAGGCAATTAGCAGCTTTGTGACCCATATCACCACTTCCAAAACATGAGCCCGTAAAGCTTCCGTATGGGCCAGGGTGCTAACGTCTACACTGGCCACAGGTTTTCCTGGGTTTCCATTGGACGGCTTGCTTCCCCTTATCCTATTTTATCTCAAATTTAAACCTTCTGGAGTTTCTGCTTTCTTGGGAATTGAGTTCTCCAGGTCCAATTTTCCTCTTCGCTCGGCCTTTTTCTTTGTCTTCAATCTCAGTCTCATCTATGATGCGGGCTACTTTCACAACCCTCTGGTACATTTCTTGAAAATTGGCATAGGCATACCCCGCTATTACTTGCTTTACTTCTCCTTTTAATCCTTGTTCGAAGTGGTGCATCCTCATTTCTTCGGTTGCCACTTGGTTAGGTGCAAAACGACTCAGCTCATTGAACTTTGTTGCATATTCTATTACGCTCATTTCTCCTTGCTTTCGACATAAGAATTCTCATTACTTAGTTCTTCTTATATCATGAGACTAATATTGAGCGTCCATCAAGGCTTTCAGTTGGTTCTAGGTTAACGCGGGTTCACCCGCTCTAGGTTTCACCGTTCCCCACCAGAATTCAGCTTTTTTTTTGAATTGATAGGTGGCCAGATGCACCTTGAATCCCTCAGGGCACTCCATGATTTCAAATAAGTTTTCCATTCTCCTGAGCCACTCCTTATATACCATAGGGTCGGTTCTACCTTTAAACTTGGGAGGTTTAAGTTTATTAAACTAGCATACCATTCCCATGGCAGTTGGTTCTAGTGTTAGCTCGCGTCAGGGTGGCATCTGTCACACATTCACACAAGGAATTACTTAGTTCGATTTTCAATGAGGGTTAACTTGCGATCACTCTAGGGCCTGTAGGGGTATGATTCCTTGGCTAATAGAATGATTCGCAAATGGAGAGAGTTGTCATGTATAGCATCAAGTCTAGTTCAGTTCATCCTTCATATAGTCATACGGGCATATCACATCTTATTCAAAGGAAATACACGTGCATGCTTACACAAACTAGTTGGCACATAACACTTGGAAGCTATCCATTCATATTTATTTCATTTGGACAGTAGTAGTAGAACATAAGGTTACTGAATACTCTTCATCACCCTAATGCTTTATGTTTAAAAGAAATAACTTAAAGGCTTACATCTAGTTTATTTTCACACAACATAACATTTCTGAACTTAGTTCATGCTGTCTTACTCTATTCTTCATCTGAGGTGTCATCCCCAGAAAAGTTGTTAGCCACCCTCAGGGGTAATATGTTCCAAAAGCATCCATCCAATGTATCCGCATTATGGCAACTCGCTTATAGCGCTCTGCTTGAGGCCTTTCAGCGAAGAGGCATCTCATTTGGTGATTTTCTAGCTGACTCCTCTGGGCCACAGTAGTGCGGAGGTGTTGGCTTACCGCATGTTGGATTAGATTTGTCTAAACAATTTGGGCGGCTGCGGCGTTTCTCTGGCATGAAGTAAGTCCCAAGTGGTCCACATAGCTCTCCGCCCATAATAGGAATTCTATTAAACCCCGATAGCAAAAAGGATGTATTCCTCTCGGTATTAGGTCAAATGCTGTAAGATAAAGGTTATTTCTTTCCATCTCCCCTCCACATGCATCTTTCTTATGAATCTTGCCACCCATTCATTTTGATTGATCTCATGGTGCAGTCTTTGGCTAGGCACCTCCATGGTATGCCAAAACATGATCGCATTCCAAGCGGCCCACCAGAAGGGTAGATAAACGAAATCCATGATATGGAAAACCACCCTACCTTACCACTGAACAATAAGGGGAGAACTAGTACGTACGTGCATATTATAAGTTGTACCCTTATTAACACAAGTAATACCAAGCAAGACACAACCACATAAGCACATGAAGCATGTATTTCCCATAGCACACACTTATTATGGTATCTAAATGCATAATGCAAACCTATGGCTCTGATACCACCTAATGTAACGCCCCCAACCTAGGGAGAGTCACACCACCATGACTGCCTAGAGGGAAATCCTTAAGGCTCTTGACGATCAAGGGTTTGGATTAGCATTTAGATAGTCTTTCTAAAATAAAGCTGCCAGAGTTCCCCTATTTTAGCAATATTTTAGGGTCTTAGCTCGACTAAGGGACGTATAGACTGGTAGTAACATATACTAAAATGACTCAAATGCACTACCTCGTGCCACTCGCCCGGATTATTAACGTTCAAACAACTAAAATAAGGGTCAGAATGATACATATATAGGTACAGAGTCGGCTACATACTTTCACGTACAACAACACTAATAATACTAATAATACTAATCCCCTACTCCTTAAAACCCAAAACAGTTGTAGGCAATAATACTAATAATAGCCATATATCAAGCATTCATACTTTACCTTCATATTAAGCAATCATAGTCCTCAAGGAATGATTACCCTCCTTAAACTTCATTCCAACCACTCAATGTGATTCGAGGCCTTTAATGACCAAACTTTCCTACTAGCAGGCATTCAGGCATATAAACAAGTAGGCAACAAGGATTGAATATAAACGCTTTCAAACTCACTTTTGAAAACATAGTGACTCTCGATAAATACTAAGAACGGTTTATAATTCACACCAACTCCTTTAAAGCTTATAATTCTTTCTAAAAATTCTCGAAACATCTAAACGGGTAAGAATGACTTGGCAAGAAACATGCTTTCATAGAATATGCATATTGAAAAGCTTGCACGAACAATGCAACATTTAAAACTTCATTTGACTATACTTGGAAATTCTTTCATAAAAGATGAGTAAGGGGTGCACATTTGAAAGCTTTCTTTCTTTTCTCAAAACACTTTACTCAGCCTCTTGAGGCTCATATTCTTTAAAAGAACTTCTTTCATAATGGTCCTCTAATGACCTTCATAAGCTTTTCAAATCTTATTCAATATGGCCTCGTAAGGGCCCTGATAAATCCTTCTTTTCTGAAATACTTAAAATGATGAAATGCCAACTTCTTTTTCTTACTTATTAGAAACTTGTTCATAGCATAAAAACATCTTATTGTACTGGATAGGGGAGGTTTACACTGTCCCTAAGTGAGATGGTCACTCACAACTCACATTATCCCTAGGGTATACGTATATAACTTTTGGCCAAACCGCGTCTCAGTAGATAAACTCAAACTTTGATATTGTCCACTGTGGGGTAACAGCTCGCACCAAGATAATCATATCTTGAGTCCAGTCTCCCTCAAGGTTTTCTTACGTGTCACACATCACAACTTACCTGGGGAACAGCTCACACCAAGATAATCATATCTTGAGTTCAGTTCCAGGCACAGCTCACACCAAGATAATTCATATCTTGAGTTCAGTTCCTAACATTTCTTTAGGGGGAAATAACTCATGCCATCTTTGCGTCTAGTTTTCAGGAGCAGCTCACACTAAGATAATTCATATCTTCAGTCTAGTTCCTAACCCTGGCCAATTGCCTAGCACTTTCTGAGCCTTTAAAAACGTATTTCATTTCCCTTCTTTAATTGCTTACTATACTGAAAACTTACTTTTTTACAAAGCGATCATAACCTTTCTAAATGCTTATAGTTCACTTCGTTTTTAATTTAAAAACTTTTTATAAACGTAATACGTTTACTAACTCGTAAAATGAATTTACTTCTAACTTAAAAGTTTCTTATAAACGTAATACATTTATTAATTCGTAAAACGACTTTGTTTCTAACTTAAAAGCTTCGTATAAATGTAATAAGTTTGCTAAATCGTAAAAGGACTTCATTTTCAACCTAAATGCTTCTTATGAATGCAATAAGTTTGCTAAATCGTAAAACTACTTCGTGTTTAACTTAAAAGTTTCTTATAAATGTAAAACGATCGCTAGTTCATCAAACAACTTCATTTTTTACTTAAAAGCTTCTTATAAATGTGAAATGATCGCTAGTTCATAAAACGACTTTGTTTCTAACTTAAAAGCTTCTTAATAACATAATACGTTTGTTAATTCGCAAAACAGCTTCATTTTTAACTTAAAAGCTTTGTATAAACGTAACAAGTTTGCTAAATCGTAAAACGACTTCGTTTTGAACTTTAATGCTTTTTATAAGCATAACACGACTACTAATTCGTAAAACGAAACCCATTTGGAACTTAAAGTACTTAGTTAGCGTTTAACTAAAACTAGGTTCGTAATAAAATCCTCAATTGTCATTTTATAACTCATTTCAACCCCTTTTAAAACTCAAGGAGTCAAGGAGGGTGTATAAATAAATTGAAGGCTTAAAACATTCTAAACTTGCTGCTATTCAAAAATTTTAAAAACTTGGCTCATTTACAAGACAAACAAGGTTCCTTCAAAAACTTTCAATGTAAACGCTTCTTAAAACATAATGGGTTTACTAGCTCTTAACTCGAAATTCAATTGAGACTTAAATAGGCAAATAGCATACAAATCAGCTAAATTTCATAATTAGTGCCTTAAGATGCCCTTTTTTAGGTCGTTTAAATTCTTTTAAACACAAGAAGAAGTCATACGCAAACCCATGTCTTAAAACGTTTTCGAACTCACTTTTAGTTTGCTTTTGAATTTCCTAAACCTATCAACGATTCGGTCAAGTCACTAAGTAGTTCGACGATTTAGGACATTTTTACACCTTAGACGTCATAACAAGCAAATAAACAACCGATAAACTTAAAAGCATTCTCAAATGTGTAAAACAAGCTTTCTAAATGATATTTTCTTTTTAAAGACGTCTAAAGTTTCAAGAATTAATTATATAATGTCACCTAGCATATCGGGGGAAAAGGGTTCACACATAGCATATTCATACACTTCATATCGCAAATCGGCAGAATCTGCCCATTAAGTCGCACATGGCCTTGCAATCCACATGATTGCGGCAATTCACAACCCAAACTCCCTCCTCACACAACACCGACCATAAGAACATCAAATTTCTCAATAGTTTCACCTCAAGCCATCCAACTTCCAACTCGGCTTAATATTGTCATAAACAAACCAATAATTGACAGAACCATCATATACAAGCATAGCATTCTCATTAATAGCCCAATATAGAAATTAAACGCAGTTGTACTAATTTAGCAATGGCTTATAAACAGAAACCAACATGCTTTAGTAATGCCTTAATTCGCTCGATTAGCATCTTTAAACTTCAAAACATGATCCAAGGCTAATAAATTGACGAAGCGACAACTCTAAGGTGATAATTAAATTATTAATAAATTAGCAAATCTCCAAACTATCTGACCATTAATAATCCAACAGCAGTTGCACATGCAATTAACCCACAATTAACATCATGTTCGTAATTTCCTCGATTTCAATTCTAAGTTCACCCAGACTGATTCCTAACCTCAAATCAACATGCGATAATTAATTTAGTTAGAATCGTTGAAATTAATAGTAATTTAGGAGGAAAGGAACCCTCACCTTGAACCCAAGCTAGAGGTTTGATTCATGGCTGTGGGCTCGACTTTAGGGGCTCGAACAACTCCAATTCTTTAATTATTGCTTACCCACCCTCGAACAGGACCCAAATCGCGCCCAAATTTCCAAATATTCAAACCCTAAAACAGACCCAAACTCACTTACTAATTTGAGGTTGAATTCGGTGTTTGAAAGCAATGATTTATACCCTAATTTTTAGGAAATTGAACCAACTAAGAGTGGAATTGCATGGCCATACCTAGGCACGCATTCGAGCTTTATTTCAGTGCCCAAAACCCTCTATAAACACGACCTTCGAATTTCAACCCAAATTTGCTCCAAACTTACGCCAGCTGGTACGGGTGGTCGAATGGGGGAGTTTTGTAGCTAAAAGTGGCGAAAGTTCTCTGGGTTTGGGAGCTTGGATGGCATGTGCATGGTGGAGAAGAGGAGGAAGAAGATGAAGTAGAGAGGAGAGAGAGAGACCATCGGGGGTGTTCATGGGCAGCCAAGGAGAAATAGGGGGGTGTGTCGCGCGAAATGTCTAAAATGCCCCTCCTCTTATTTTTTTGTCCCAGGCTGGTTCATATTCGATACCAATGGTCTAATTCGTAACCCGAATTCTAAACCCAAATCGATAATATAATATTTCATCGATTACTCATTCCCAAATACAGCCAGGTTTGATTTAATAAACATCGAACTACTTCTAAGGTTGACAACCTGTTTGCGTTCGAGTTCCTAATCGATTTAGTACTCGTTAATAACCATTAACAATGCTTATTAAAAATCATCGAAAGATTTTCAAAACTAATAATAATATTAATAGCAATAATACTAACAGCGATAATAACATCCTCTTTAATAAAATTAACGCTCACGTAGGTATTTAGAAAATAATTTTAGCTCATATCGCTAATATAGTTTCCATAGTGCAAAAAGCATTACGAATAACTTAACAGAATATAAAATACGCAGGTATTACACATATTTTGCCAAGGGAGAGTGCAAAGTTGTCAATTTAGGTTTAGACTCTAAACTAAAAATTGGTCCTGCTTTTTACTAAACAATTTGAGAGTAGAAACTGAATTTCTATGGCAACACAATTTTTATTTTAGCTTTATCTTGGTTGCTTCAAGATGAATTACATTTACATTGTAAGCCACATAAAGATTCGCTAGATTTGGCAATGAAATTTGAATTTTTAATTGGAAATTTTCATTATAATCCCAAAATTTGGATACTCTTTTCTTATAGATGTTTTTGCATGAAAATGAATGAATTCATGGCTGCCTTTTACTATGTACAAGTCCAGAGGATTCATCCCATCTTACTATGTCATTCCTTTAGAGATTCCCTTATTGTCCTCATGATTTTATCTTAGCTATGTTGGCCTAGGAGCATAATTATAAAGTCATTCTAAGCCACAATTAGGCATTCATCACTAGTGACATTTAGGATTCTCCATTCCTTAAAAGTAAATATGTTTTCATTTGTTCTAATCATCTTCAAGATTCAAACTCTTATAATTCATCTCCAATATTCTTTTCTCTAAAGAATTTTTAGATTATTTTCTGCATAGATTTTCACCATTTCACAATAGTTGACCGGAGAAGTGAGATAGGGAAGCATTAAAAGGAGCACATTGACCTTTATAAGTGTGTTGCTCCTACCTCTTTTAAAGACTCTACTAGATCTAAGAAACTGGCTAAATATTTGGATAGAAGATCTAGATGCTCAACAGTAGAGATGGGTAAAGGCTCATCTTAATAAAGATTATATCATAAAGGCTGTGAGGCATGACCTAAGGAGATTTTACATTCTTCTCTTAAAACTCACTAGTAATACTGATAACCCTCTAAAGGCATTTGCGCAGTTTTTCTAGATATCTTTGACCAGACACTAGGATTTCCCCCATATCAATTCTCTAAGGTAGTTCTGGGGCTGTTCTAAGTCATCCTCGGTTAGCATGTAACTTGTCACTTTCATAGTACCTTCTTGTCCGTCCCATATCCGATGAGAAGCGTTATCTTGCTGAGTTTTTTACACGTACAGGTTTCATAGATGTAAAGGTTGAACTTAATTTTGCATTCATAGTCTCAATGGGCACCACCTTATTGAATGACAAATCCTAAGACAATGAAAAGTGAAGAATTCCTTAGTTTATATCAGGGACCTTAGGAAGGAATGGCCCTATGTCCCAGTAGATCCCAACCGAAACCCTGAGAATTTTTAAGCAAGTGGCGGAATTGAGACAAAAGTTTGCTTTTGATAAGTAGGACATGCTGTAAACTTGAAACTTCAGAAGCCCAAAGTTGTAGACTTATACATTGGTAGCCTCCTTGACCTTCTTCCCCTTTCCTCTTGCCCTTCCCTTGATTTCCTAAAGGCATAAGTCGCATTGATTTTTTATTATTTGACCTTTTTATTCTAAGTTTAGGTTTGCTATGATTTTAAGGACACCCTTAAGAACAAAGAGGACAAGACTTTCCCACTAAGAAAATCTAGGACACTTTCTATTTTAGAGGAGCTAAGGTAGAAGAAAAAATAGGGACCTAAAAAGAGAACAATAAGCTGGTGCTTTTATTATTATTGAATGACACGATCTCTTCAGAAGTGTGACTACTTTCAATGAGTGTGATCACATCTTGGAAATTCACATGCGCCCTAAGTTGTCCAACATATCTAGGAGTACCCCCTCCTCTAATATCCTTTCCCAAAGGGTGAGGCTCTTGTTATCAAGGAGTTTGTCTTTAATGAGAAGAGAGTATCTAACTCCAAGGTAAATAAGATGAGGCCAATATTTCTAGTCCCTTTTAACACTCTACCTCTCATAAAATGTCATTTACTTAAGGAAGTAGTGAGTGCAATTTGTACAAATCACACACATGAAACTCCTCAAGCTCAGCCAAATTTTGCCTCTCATAAAGTGTATTGGATACTAACATAGATAAAGGATACACCGAGTCGTTTGCTAACAACACTAATCTTTAAGGAGTCAAAGGGTTTTGATGAGGATGAAATTCTTTTATCTCTACTGAAGAAGACCCAGAGAAAGCTCCAAGTGTCTCACCCAACTCCCCAGGTTTTCTTAGACCACTTAAGATGGGAGTTTCGTTGGAAAATAAAGGGGTGGATTTCAAGTGAAGAAAAGTCCGCTCACCCCTCATCTATTCTATCTTTGATATTCTTCAGGCTATGACAGAGCTTTCTCCCCCTGCAATTATGATTCCAACTCTCCTAGAGAGAGCTCTAAGTACCTCACGTAAGTTCCCAAGTTTTTGGGACCATCTAAGGTGGGATTTTTGTTAGAAAATAAAGAGGTAGATTTTCAAGCGAAGGAAAGTTCACTCAAAGCTTATCTATTCTATCTTTAATATTCTTCAAGTTATAACTGAGCTTTCTCCCCTTAAAACTATGATTCCAACTCTCAATGGGTTGAAATCCCTTAAAAAGAGCCTTTGAGCCCAAAGATTGTGCCCTTATGGAGTGGAAATCGCTGCAACATATGTCCCCTATCTTACTCTCTAGTGTAGGCAATCACCCTTTTGGGTTTATTTTTTGGAAAGTTTGAGCTATGCAAAGCTTAATAAAGTCGCTAAAATTTTAAAACATGAGAACCAATTCAAAAACAAGTTTTTAGAAAATAGTTCCTACGATCTCAGATGGGGATTGCCCAGACCCCAAAGCTAATTACCCAACGATCTCAAACGGGGATTTTATGAAATTGGTTCGGCACTAAAGGTACCACTATTAGTAAGGACACTAGTCTGCTTACAAACAGCGCCCATCAACAATGGCCTCCATTCGGGTTTCCAAAGAGAATAGTAAAATATAAGAATTCCATGTAAACACTAATTTCATGTCAATTTGTCTCATTTAGTGATTATACATCAAAGGCCTGAACTTTGCAGTGACCTCTTGGATTATGTTAATTATCATGCTACAAAAACAAGAAAAGAAAACAATAAACTTTGAGGCAACTTTGATTGGCATACATAGTTTTACAATCAATACAAAGGCTAAAAACTAAAGCAAGGATCATGTCCTAAACAAGGAAGAAATTTAGAAAAGATAGAACAATTGTTATCCTATTTATAAACCATCATAACTTACATCAATTCAAATTTAGAAAGAACAAAGTCTTATATATCTAAACTTTTGTTCTCCTAGGCTAGCAGCCTATCATTAGGATCCAATGGCCTGACGATGGGCCTAAGCCTACTCTGAGTTTAAAAAAATATTGACTTGGGGTGTTTTGTGCAAGGCAATGTATTAATGCACTGGTCCATACCCTGTTACTGTATGATAATTTGTCGAGTGGAAAATATATGGCGCAAGTACACGACTATCGTCATAGTACTTAAGAGTCGTCTCCACATGGAGGAGGATGAGAATTAAGTCACGTTTAACTAAATTATCATAAATAGAATTAAATTATCCTGACTAATGAAATAGGCAAAATTAACTAACTTTCCAAATTAATCAACTATAGCTATTTAAAATATCCATAAAATCTTAGTTACACATAATCATAATAAGCCATTTAGATGAATTTAAAGCCATGAACAGCCTTAAAGGTACCCTACCCCCATGTCTTCTAAATCTAACATCAATTGACCTCAACTCCAATCAAAGGAGCACCATTCTAGTGGTTAACACAACCTAAATGAGAGCTCAAAATAGGTAAATAAACAAATAGAGACAAATAGAGAAGGCAGAATAATGGATAAGGTAGGCAGGGCAGGGAAGAGGGGACTAGGATCAGGGCCTAAGTAAGGAAACATGAGTATTTGATTTAACCCAAATCAAAGAATACTTCAAAGCAAATAAAACAGAACCGAATCAATATTTAACTAATTCATGACCTGCAGATTAGAAATCAGAATAGTCATGGGGGGAATTCAGAATAGCCATGGGGGAAATTTCGGATGTTTCCAACAACATTCAAACAAGAGCATTATGGGAGAAGAATAACATAAATCGAAGCCAGAATTTGCGATTATGGAGGAGATGGAACCAAGCTCCATTAATGTTGGAGAGCACTATTCAGCCGAGAACAGCCCAAAACAGCATATGCTAACACCATTGTAATTACAGGTTAAAATTACGATTGACTACTCCAAATCAACTAATAAGTGTCAAATATACAAAATGCAAGTTAGAGATCGAATTTTAACAACCAAAAATGAAAACAAACGACTCAAATTGAACCCTAAATCCCTGAAATTGAAGGCAAAATTAAACCCAAAATTCTTACAAGTCGAATCAAAACTATCAGGAACCCAAAATTAAACCTAAAAATGTAATACTAAAACCTAATTGATACCTCCTTGCACCGCTGCCTTGATTTATACTCGAGCCACTTCAATCTTGGTCGTCAATTTGGAGGGTTGAGCTAGATGGTGCAGATGATGCTATGGTGGCATGCGGAAGAGGATGAGATAGATTGTGCTAGTAGTGCTTGATGATGGTGTTGGTGCGCCAGATCAAGGGAGGGGGAGAGAGAAATGAGATGTAGAGGCTGAGAGAGGAGATGAAGATGGAGCTGTGAAAAGGAGGGCTGAAATGTGGGGTTTTTGGGTTGGTGAGAGCCAAGACAGGAGAGAGAAAATGTGAGGGATAAGGGGGTATGAGTCACGTGTAATGCGCGTGACGAGCGGCTTGGTAGATTTTAGGATTTTTTTTTTTTTTGTTATTACCTTGTTTTGTTCCAATTTATTCAAACCTACAAAATAAAATAAAATAAAGTAAAATAAAATAAAAATGTAAAAATGACAATTATTTTGAGCATAAATTAAGCATAAAGGTATTATATGAATAGCATATTTTTGGGGAAAATAAATACCCCCACACCAAGGTTTTTTGATCATCCTCCAGTAAAACAACTAAACTACCTAAAAAGAAACGGAAAATAAGAAAAAGAAAATTATAACTCACTCTCGTAGTAATCACAGTTGCATTTAGCACATGCAACAAGCCATTTAAACCCCTTTATTTTCCAAGTGGACGAGTGAGGTCTCGTGCGGATTTTCAAGTGAAACACCCACAAAATTCTTCACAAACAAAGGACAATCTTTTTGGTTTTTTTCAAAATATAAACATATATACAAGTAGTTGGGAAATCATGTACATGACTCAGGCAATTGCATCATCCTAGTAACCAAGTCATAAAAGCATATACAAATAGAATATATAATCAAGAGATAACTAAGTCAAAGGAAGCATCCCGAGTCTCATTTTTCACCTCACACTCAATATACAATGATATGTATACCTTGGTTCATGCGCTAATGTGTATCAACTTTTATGAATCAAGTTGCTAACATTGATCTCTGTTTCCTTGCCTAATTGCCTTCTTTGCTCCTTTTCCCTTTTTTCCTTTTTTTCCAAAATAATAATGCACACACCCTAAACCGGCGTGACTTACAAACATTCGGGTCTTCCCTAAAAAGGGGTTTTATTAGATTGTGCAAAGCACTTATTTTATTGCCCAAACAGACGTGTAATGTAGTAAAATGGCACATATTCGAGCCAATTAAAGATATGAAATAAAGATAGTGGCTATGAACATTGGTGCCTAGGTCTTTATTCACTTTTTAGGCCTTTTTTCTCTTTTTTTCAATTTTTTAGGAACATAGAAGGCAACTTCAACAAACAAAAAGTTCTCATGGCAACTAAATAACAAGACCCTAAGAATTGATGATAAAGAGAGCAACGTAGCACAAAATCACATACAAGATAGGGTTAGTGTGAAAAATTGAATCTAAATTCTCAACTAGATATCCCATCATGCAAACTCTTATTTACATATAATTCAATGACCTATCAACATGGGATCAAAACTACCTAAGAAAACACACAAATCCAAAAAAAAAACAAAAATCTTTTTGATTTTTTAAAAATTTTCGAAAAATATGCACAAATGGGCACCTCATCCCCACACCAAAACTTCACAATATCCTCATTGTGGGAACTAAGGCGCCAAAAAGTAATCACATAAGCTATACAATATAATGCCCCCAAATGTACATAGCTCACTATTTGTGTTTTCTTCATTAGTTTCACCAATTAGAAGTGATATCTCAAATGATCAAATCGTTAACGTCATCCAAAAAGGACAAAGCTTTGCATGTAAATGATAAATTTTGCAATGATAATCAATGTTTACCAGCAAAAGACATTCACCCTATCACAACCCACCAGACCATTTAGATACATACAGAAACTGTTCTAATATCAAAACCATTCAACCATCTCTCAAGGATTACACCAAAATATTGAATTCTGATAAAATTCATAGTTTCAACACAAAAATATATCACAATACAGTGTTATAAGCATCCCAACACTAATTCACCACCATTCCATATAGACTTTCTGGCTCACTTATCATCTTCAACCGTCCTGCCCGCCTAAGTGCGATTCACTAAACACTTTCCTAAAACAAAACATGAAAACATTTCGAACTATGAGTCAAAGTTCAGTACATGTATTCCTGTATTGTTAAACGTTCATGGGAAAAAACTTGTTGGACCTGCAATGCAATTCCTTTTAATTAAAAATAGGGAATGAGATAAAGATGAAACTGTATTGCCAATTATTATCTGATAGTGAACCCCTGGTAACTGTTACGATCTGAAGATAGGTGTACACTTGCTAAGTCGATTGATTGACCTGGCCTGAAACTGTGCGGATAACTGAAGAGCAATGGCCCATTACTGATAACTGATGGGATCACTTATTATGTGATAAATCATAGATTAAACTGATTCATTGTTGTACTTATCAAAACATTACAATTTTGATAAGTACGTGCTGATTTCTAAAGATACAGACAATGAACGTACCTGAAATTGTTAAATATAAGCTCACTGAATAATATTATGCACAAAAGAGAAGGAAATGATAGATTAGGCCTTAATTCTGTACAAAAATATTGTTCTAGGAACATATAGTTACCAAATATTTTTATTTTCATAGTTAATAATTTAGTAAAAGAAAAGTGAGGGCGTAAAAAGGGCTAGAATAAATGACTCCTAACTTAGTCATCTGAGCTCTGATTGAGACCTAATTCCCCATCCCCAATATAAAAAGCTTAATAAGTCCTAAAAAACTTTAATTTAGAACACCAAGCTTGATTCCCGCAATAGGATTCCCAAAATGAGGCTAGAACACAAGCATGTTAGTTTTGGTCCATTCTGCACAATTTTGGTAAAACTACCATAACTTTTTTTGTAGACCTTGGATTAAGGCGATTCAAAACGCATTTAAAAGCTAACACACTGAACTATCTCCCCACTAAAAATCATAATTTTCTAATGGGCTGATCATTATTAGTGTAATCACAAAGCTTGCCTTGTTTTTTGAAATTTTTCAGCCTTCACTGTCAAGGTTTTCTCTTTTCTTTTCACACAATTCCTCATCCAAAATCAGGGCAGATCTAGTGTGGTGTCAGTGGTGTCACTTGACACCCCTCTCCCCAAAAAAAAAACAATATATAGCAGAAATTTTAAAAATTAAAATTGCATATTAATATAAATTCCACTAAACAACAACAACAAATTGCAATTGGTGCAGCGGTAGGAGGTAGACATTCTTTGCTTTGCTTAGGTGCCTTGAGGTTGTAGGTTTGAATCCTTCCTCTGTATTTTATTTTTTTCATTTTTTAATTTTATGCCTTGGAACTACCTCCCTCCCTACTCCCCGTTTAGGCTTTGACACGCACACATTTTGTCCCAAAAACTCCACCCCCCCCCTCCCCACGTAGCCAGCCAGCCCCACCAAAATCGCAAATGGCAATCTAATAATCTTATTGGTCTCACACACGGCTGTTCAATTTAAATACTTTAATTGACTTGAATTTGTTACTTAATTCTTCAATTTGTATATTAATTGGTTTTTTTATTTGATTTATGAGTTTATTTGTCAATTCCATTTCCTAATTCGTTTAATTTATAGGTTAATTCTAGGCTAATTCTTCAATTTTTTAGGTTAATTTGTTTTTATTATTTGATTTGTAAATTTGTTTGCCAATTTGAATTCCTAGTTTGTTTGATTTATGGGTTTAATTTCAATTCTAATTTAATTCTTTAATTTCAAGGTTAATTTGTTTTTATTGTTTGATCTGTAAGTTAGTTTGCCAATTTTAATTTCAAATTGTTTAATTTATAGGTTTAATTTTAACTCTAGGTTAATTTGTAGATTAGCTTGCTTTTATATGCTTATATATATATATATATATATATATATACTATATATATATATATATATATATATATATATATATATATATGTTTATTTATATATATACATATATATATATATATATATTTATATGTATGTGTAGTTTTTGAATGATACTGTTATAACTTACTTTGAGGATGATTCATCTGAAAATGTATCGACTGATGATGTCTTATATCGGTTTGAAAATATAAGGTCTTGTCGAGGATAATTAGATTAGATGTAATGTATTTTTCAATTAATTTATGACAATTGTTGAATTTTATATTGTGCACTATTAATTCTGACACCCCTATTCTAAATTCCTAGCTTCGCCACTGTCCAAAATCACACCTTGAAGTCATGTAACAAAGCTTGGGTCCTTCCCATCATCATACAAAACCATCACACTCGATTTCATTTCAAAATCATGTACATTAAAGATTATTTTTCAATCAAATATACACTAATAAATGTTTGCTATCAAATGAAGGTTAAACCTTGCATAATCAATAAAACTGTAACTTCTAGCCAACTTCCACTTCATCCAAGATCACAAAAAACATCCTTATAACATTATCAGAGATTAAAACCACTACATCAAATACAAGAAACCAAGAAAAACAAACTTCCCACTTTAAGCTTGCATGATTATCAATAACCCTAACCCTAACATGCTCTAAACTCAACTCCACTCTGATCAACACCGAAATAACTCTAGTTTCTTATCAAAACATCATGATTAATAATCAAAAACATCAAACAAGAATCAAAACTAAGATTAAAATCAAAACCAACAAAATCAGGAAAAGGTCACTCACTTCAAGCTTGATAAAGGTAGAGATTGAGGAGATGCTTAGTGGTTTTGATGGTACTAGGATGTCGGGGGGGCATCGGAGACAATTGGGGCTGGCCGGAAACTGGTCGAAAAACACCTAAATAGCAGGCAGTAGCTTGGCTGGCCGTGGGTTAGAGAGGAAAGAGAGAGAGAGAGAGAGAGAGATGAGATTTGTGCCTTGGTTGTATTTGTTTGACTAATCTAACAACTTGACCGAGTTTTCATTTTCAGTAATGACTTTTAGCTAACCATGGTTAAGCTTAATTATGATAATTAGTTAGGTTAAGAAAGCAAACATGTTGGGCTTTAAATTGGGTCGAAGAAAGTTGGATTCGGAAATAAAATGCTTCATAACGATAACGTTTTTGCGTACTCAAATTTAAATTTTTATAATGTTACAGAAAAAAATAAATTACTTAGATTAGACTTGTTAGGGCCTACTATCAATTCTTACAAAGTTTTCGTTAATAATTAAACAAATAAATAAAGCCCGAATTGCCAAGTGATGGCCCAAATAAATTTTTTCCCACCGGAATGATTAAATGCGATAAATAAATTTGAGAAAATCATTAACATGAGGTAATTAAATAAATAAACATAATTTAGGGTTGGGCTATTATATATAACTAGGAAACCAACACAAAATTACAACTACGTACAACCAGACACCACTAAAATCAAAATCAAAACCAAACAAAAGAAAGCCAAACAAAAATGAAACTAAAAATCAAATCAAAATCACCAAAATCAAAATTAAACAAGAAAGCAAAAACAAAACCAACTTTAAAACAAAACTAAACTAAACTAAAACCAATGCATACTTAGTCACCAAAATAAAAATCAAAACCATAACTGAAACCAAAACAAAACCCAACACACATAATTATAAAAACCAAACCAAGGACCTACTAAATACAAAACTAAACCAAGAGAAACCTAAAACAAAACGAAAGACAAAAGAAAAGCAAAATATAAAACCAATGGAACAAAAAAGGAAGCACCAATCACATATTTACAAAACATACCCCCAATACACAAAATACAACTAAAAGATCCTAAAAAACCAAAAAATATCTAACATAAACAAGGACCCACCAAATAAAAGACAAAATAAAAGTAACCCTAAAACAAAACAAAACTCAAAACAAAGGAAAAAGAAAAATAAAACTAATAAAGCACCCAAAAAAAAACCTCATAAATAAAACAAAACCAAAATATTGAACAAAAACCAAAGAAAGACAAAACTCACAAAACCAAGGTAAACAAAACATACAACTCAAACAAACACAAAAACAATCCCAGATATTCATAACTATTTACAATCCTAGATATCCACAACTAATAAGTAATCACAAAATCATAACACAATCAAGGATGATCATAGCCAATACGGCTCAACAAATCCCAAATTTTTCCTCAACATTGTTGTTAAGCTACCCTACCAAATTGCTTTCATTCGCTCCTCTCCTTATCAATCGAGCTGCTTCGCTCCTCCGTTTAACTCTGTTCGCTTTTTTTCTTTCATATTTCTTCTTTTTTGCTTGCACTATCTATCTTACTTACACAATTATTGATTGATGTTATATATAACGTAGATCCCGTACTGCAGGATTGATTCATTGAGTGCAATACAACAAATGTAAATGTAATCAAAACTATGCCTTCTGTGTCGCTCTTTTTTCCCAAGGGATCGAGGGGTAGCTCCTGTTCTCAAAAGAGCTCCAACTTTTTTTATTGCATTTTTGCATTTCACATGGGCTACTGATTTTAGAATGAGCGCTACTTTTCCTATCAATCACGATACCATCACAGTTCTAAATATCCACAACTAAGTATGAAAAGAAAAGAAAACAATCCTAAATATCCACAACTATGTATAAAAAGAAATATAAGAAATGAAAAGGAGAAGAGGGAAGGGTGGAACGATTATACCAGGTTGGACATAAATTGTACCCAAACTGATTGCCTTACTCACATGACGTCGAGGAGGTCCATGGAACATCAGCTGCTCCATCACAACTCATTAGCCCTACTTCTATCAAAACCGACCAAAGCTCAAAGCAGCTTATTAAACATGTGGGCACAATCCTCACAAAAAAGAAAGCAGTTAGAAATAATATGTGGAGCCCAAATAAAGTGTATAAACGTAATGCAACTCAAGGCTCTTCTGAGCTTATCAAAGCTCGTAGCCCAATCAGAAGAGAGAAGTATATATGCAAAGTTAGATGCACAAGTCAATGGTCTAATAAAGATATGGATATATAAATGCACAAACCATCGAGAGTGGTCTGAATGATCAAAATAAAGTCCCACATCGAGATATGAAAATCAAAGTTCATAGGACGGCCTAAAGTCAAGTCCTTCACCTTCAAGTGATCCTCAAGTCTCTCTATGTCACTATCATCAAGAGTCTGATCTAAATAAGGGCTACCAAGCACAGAAGTCTTAAACTCTACCAAATCAGACACGGGAGGGTCTAAAGAAGGAAGAAAAAGGAGGAGGTGAGGAGAAAGAGGTGAAATGGAAGGGATGGGAGCCAAGTCGGGAAGACTCATTAGAAATGGGATCACTAAGCTCATTAGGAGGTGCAACCTCACTAAAATCAACAATATCAGGCTCATCAAAAGAATGCTCCTCAGAAAAGGTACCCTCATGCTCAACTAATATGCCACATTGATCATCTAAATGAGCATTAGTCTCAAATTCATCACCATCCTCAAGCTCTCCTAAGGGACCCAAGGGAAGAAAGGGGTCAGAGATAATCAGGACATCCTCAGAGGTGTCCAAAGCAGTACTAGTCTCATAGGGAGATGCAAAAGGTGATGAGTGATCACTCGACACTTCAAGGTCATCAAAATGTGTATCATCATAACAATCATGCTCCAAAGGAATCGATGCCTCACTCCTAACATCAAAGTCATCACAAGAGCTAAGGTTAGTCTTGAGTAAACTCTGCAAGTAAATCTCCCTATTAAAGGTAGCCAATGCCTCTAGTTTGTGGAGTCCAGTAAGCAATGGACAAATGTCAACATCATGGTCAAAGGCATCACAATAATCACATGAAATGCAAGCACATGGAGCATGAGAGTGCTCATAAGATATACCCTCAATCTGACTGCCAAATAAAGATATAGCATGCACCATATAAGGGTTAGGAGAGGGGAAACTAAAGGTCTCTCAAGCATTGTCATCCCCCCATGTATCATGATCCAAATATTCAAAGAAATCCCAAATTTCATCTGAAATCGTAGTGAACAAATAATCCAAACCCTCGAGGTACATAGTCTCAACATGACCCTAGTACTCATCATTAAGACCCTCAAAGATCCCTTGGCAAATTTTCCATTTTTCAAAATAATAATCAACACACTGAGCACGAATTTCATTCAATCTACTCAAATATTGCCAAAATATTTTAGGCTCAAGCTAAGGGAAATAGAAATTTGCCATTTGTTTTTAAAAGTTTTCAAAAGTTTTCAAATTTTTAGTGATGTTTAAGTTTTTCAATTTTTAGGGGTTTCTTAAAATTTTATAATTTTTTTTCACTTTTTAACTTTTCTAAATTTTTGTGGATTTTGGCAATTTTCAAGGAATGAGCTAAACTAATCATGACTAATAATGAAATAAACAAAGTAAGGCAAAATATATGCAACTAATAAGAAAGTAGCTAAGAAAAAAGAAAATGCAACCTAATCTCATGTCGTCGTTCCCGGTAACGGTGCCAAAAAGTTGTACAATAATTGTTGAGTGAAAAATATATACCGCAAGTATACAGCTATCGTCATAGTACTTGAGGATCGTCTCCACAGGGATGAGGATGAGAATGATGTCTCGTTTAACTAAGTTATCATAAATAGAATTTAATTATCCTAAGTAATGAAATAGGCAAAACTAACTAATTTTCCAAATTAATCAACTATAGCTATTTAAAATATCCACCAAATCTTAGTAACACATGATCACAATAAGCCATTTAGATGAATTTAAATTCATGAATAAACCTAAAGGTTCCATACCCCTGCCTCTTCTAAGGGCGTGTTCGGTAACAGTATTTTGGATAGTATTTGGTATTTTGACTAAGTCAATACACTCATCAGGTAATTTTTAGTGTTTGATAACATAGTATTTTGATTAGCATTTTAAGTGGCATTTAGCGTTTTAAGCAGCATTTCTAGAAAGCTAACAGTATTAACATTTGGCATTCAAAAGTAGAGTTTCATTTTTTTTGCCAAAAAATATCCTTTGGAAATTTTATCTTTGGAAATTATATGTATTCTTTTGTGTCAATCTGCATTAATCAGGTAATCCAACAGCTAAATTTACTGAACACATTTATTTCAACTACTCATCTAAACATCTATCCGCTAACAGCTAAATTAGAAACATTATACGCTACATGAACCGCTATCCACTGCTCGAACAGCTAATTTTGCTGAATAGAGCCTAAATCTAACATGAATTGACATCAACTTCAATCAAAGGAGCACCATTCCAGCAGCTAACACAACTAAATGAGAGTTACACAATAGGTAAGTAAACAAACAGGGACAAACAGAGACGACAGAATAATGAAGAATGTAGGCAGGACAGGGGAAGAACAGGATCAAGGCCTAAGCAAGGAAACATGAGTATTTGATTTAACCCAAAACAAAGCATATTTCAAAGCAAACAAAACAAAATCGAATACACAGTTAACTAATTCACAAACTGGAAATCAGAAATCAGAACAGCCATGGGGGAAAATTTCGAATGTTTCCAACAGCATTCAAACAAGAGCATTATGAGAGAAGAATAACAGCAACCAAAGCCAGAACTTGTGACCTTAGAGGAGATGAAATGAGCTCCATTAATGGTGGAGAGCATTATTCAGTCGAGAACAAACCAGAACCAGATACGCCAATGCCATTGCAATTACAAGCTAGAAATTACAACTGACTACTCCAAATCAACTATTAAGCTTCAAATGTACAAAATACAAGCTAGAGATTGAATTTTAACAACTGAAAATCAAAATAAACGACTCAAAACGAACCCTAAATCACTAAAATTGAACACAATAATAAACGCTAAATTCCTAAAAGTCGAATTAAAACTATCAAGAAACCCAAAAACGTGAGACTAAAACCTAATTGGTACCTCCTTGCGTTGCGACCTTCATTTGTACCCGAGCCACTTCAATCTTGGTCATCGATCTGGGGGATTGAGGTGGATGGTGGGATGATGCTATGCTGGCATGTGGATAAGGATGAGATGGAGTGTGCTGGAGGTGCTCGATGATGGTGTTGGTGCGCCAGATCGAGGGAGGGAGGGGGGAGAGAGAGAGATGGGATGCAGAGGCTGAGAGAAGATATGAAGATGGAGTTGTGACTGGGGGGCTGAAATGATGGGTTTTGGGGTTGACGAGAGCCGAGAAAGGAGAGAGAAAATGTGAGGGATAAGAGGATATGAGTCAATGCAAGACGCGTGATGGGGCTAGGTAGATTTTAGGATTTTTTTTTTTTTTTGGTTCTTACCTTGCTTTTTTTCTAATTTATTCAACACCTACATAACAAAATAAAATAAAATAAAAATCTAAAAATAACAATTATTTTTAGCATAAATTAAGCATAAGAGTATTGTATAAATAGCATATTTTTTGTAAAAAAAGTTACTACAACTAGAAGGTCCCGGATACAAGTCCCCATACTTGTAATTTCCACATAGGAACATTTTTTTGCTCGTTTGTATTTTGATTGTTTGCATTTTTGAACTTGTCTAGGGAAGAGAGTGACAGAATATTTTTAAAGTAATTTTTATAACCACTTTATTGTGATAACTAGCTCTAAGGACTTTGGGAATCTACCATTCTATCGTTAGTAAGGAAAAGTAGGTATCATCGAGTTGCTAATGCACATAACATGCAATATGCAGTCAGTTTGAATCTAATGACATTTAAAGATTTCTATAAAAAAAACCCCACTTTGACCAAGGTTGAGTAGGGTGAAGGGAAAAGTATGTCATGCAAGATATATGCTCATGTCCTATGGCCAAGGCATCTAGGATGGATGCAAATGTAGTGTTAGATAAGAATGTAGGATAATGCATGTGACTGTGAATGTAACCAATTTTGGTGTTAAAAGTTATCAACCTTGGTACTAATAAAATGCTAGGAAAAACTGAGTTTGGTTAGAATAGAGGATTTCGAGGCTCTAGAACCCACCTGAGAACTTCCAACCACCCAGGAAAGGTGAAAATGATATAGAGAGAATTTTAAGGCTTTATAACCCACCTTAACACTTCCCACTTGTTGGATAATGGTGAAAATGAAAATATTGAGAATTTTGGTTCTATAAAACCCACCATGAGACTTCCAACACACTTGGTAAGATGAAAATTTTAGTGAATGAAAACATTATCATAAAAATTGTATATATTCACATGAAAGAAAAAGAGAGGTTAGAAGTACACTATCCTATCAAAGGATTAACAGGCATGCAAAGACGCATGTGCTAGTAGCTTCCTTCTTATAGTTAGAAGCTTGTACCCAATGGTAAGGCATTAGAAATTGAGCAAATTTTATAGTGGCAGCTAAGTTCGAGGAATTATAAAAGGGCAATGGCAGCCCTAAATCACAATTATGGCTGCTCTTTCCCATATTTCAATCCACTTTTCTCTTAAACCTCCACGTTAGCCGAAATTAAGCTTACAAGGATAAAATTAAGGTATTTCTTGCTTCATAGGCTCAATTTTTCACATATTTTCTTGGGGTTATGGTTACATTTGTGAGGTTTAAGAGGACCAGAGGAATTTAGGATTTTTGTGCCTTGGATTGAAACCTCTATGTTTTGTAAATTATCATAAGCATTTGTTGAACTATTCTTGTTAGATTATAGTTGTAGAGAACTATTACAAGTGCAATCAAGCTAAATTTCATGTAATGAGTATATTTGGTGAAAATTGATTTAAATCTACTAAAGATTCAAAACTCTTGTTCTTGATTTTGATTTAAGGGATTACTTGAATTTAATTATTTCTTGTTTAATACCAATATAGGTTTTAGTTATGAAATGTAGGCTTTTGGTTGTTGTTTGGATGCATCTTGCCTAATTTGAATTTATTTAGCCTGAATAGGTGAATGTTGTCATCCTTTGAGAAGACCCATGTTAGAGTGATTCTGATCAAATTAGGAAACATCCATGACCCTATGATTTTCGTTGAGAATATTTTCCTAAAGATTCACGAAACATTGGATCAAGCCTCGATCACAATCTGCATCACACTAGAACTTACCGATGTTTTGTCACATCTTGCTTGTTTGGCCGTATATGAATGATATATCATTTATTTATTTCCTTTATCCCTTTCACGTCCTCTAGTTCGTTTGTGATTCCATTAAAATTCCTTGAACCAAGCTCATCATCCAGATTTCAAAGTGACATTAGTTGAGTTCCCCTTAAGCTAGTTCTCCTTAAGCTCATGCATCAAAGTTGTATCAGACCACAACCTAGTGAGTTTTATCCTACTGTTTCATTGCGTTTGCAATCTGATCAAAGTGCTTCCCTATGCCTCAAGTCATGTAGTAAGGTGGTAGCAATCCTCTGATATGTTGTCGCAGCATTTTTCAACCCAAATGGCATCACTATGTGGCAATACGTTTCCCAGGGTGTGATGAAGGTTCTTCTCCACATTTTCCCTGGCCATTTTAATCTTATTATAGCCAGCATATCCAGCTATAAATGATAGGAGGGCATGTCATGTAGTGTTGTTAACAGGAACATCTATATGTGGCAAAGGGAAATTGATAAGTGCTTAGAGTTTACTTCATTTTGTGGTTGTTTTGCTTCATTTTTAGGAAGAATTATGAACTTTATGTTATAATCTACACCCAAATTCCTATTTTACGCTTAGGTATGGTTGTTTTCTATGTTTTGCGGTTTTTAGCCTTGTTACCCTTACTTTGACCCCAATTGAGTATGATTTGACTCCCCATGGATGCCCCCAAGTCACCATGCCCATTGAGGAAAAGAAGAGCAAGAGAATTTTGAGACAGAGGCAAGCATGAATGCTCCCTAGTGAAGACCATAGTCTGTGGTGAGCTTGAAACGACTTGCCTCTTTGTCTTCCTTCATCTTGCAGCTGAGGAAGCCCGAGTTCGTGCTTAAAAAGGGTTTCTCAGCTATAGAAGAGGAGGATCTAGGACATTTATTACTCATCTTTATCTCATTTCTATCATCAGTTTTAGGATTTTTACGTTTTCTTCAAAGCAAGATAGGGAACTCAAGTGGAAGGTTGGCAATTGGAGGCTTGAAAATTGGGAAACCATTGAAGATCACCATTGTTGCTATGCTTTCTTTCCTTTTAATCTCTTCTTAAACTCTTGCTTAGATGTTAATTTTAATTATGTGTGATTATTTTTATTCAATCTAGGGACTTGTTAGCCTAAGTATTGATTTGGATCTTTGATCTTCATTATTTGTGCTTTATCTAAATTGGTATGATTGAATTCTATCTTGTGAATGAACTGTTGTGAGTAAATTTTTGACCAGATTTGCTTACTTATACTAGAAAGTTGACTGAAGTACTGAAAGGAGAAACTCGCTATTAGAATAATAAGTTAAAACTTAATTTAACGATTCTTGAAAGAGAGTAGTTTGTTGAGAGAAAATCCTAGCAATTCAGTTATCTATAACCAATACTAAAAGTAAGAACATTTGAAAGAATGTTAATTGGATTAGCTTAGGCAATTCAGTTTGGTTCGAAAGAAAAGATTGAATTTTTATTTTGATTGCATTCCTTTCAGTCATCTAGATCTAGATAAAGTGCATATTTAAGTCCAATTACTTAACTCTTTACTAGGCAAAACAATTCCCTAGATGTTTTTAGTTTGATTGAATTTTTTGATAGTTAAATAGCGATAATTAAAACAACCCATTGGAATTTATTTGCTTAGCCTTTTATAATAGGTCAAAACTCAATTGATTACATTTGGTCTCTATAGGAACGATATTTAAACTAAACTACAACACCCTTGCATTTGCGGTACTATCAGGAATCATCTTTTGGACTTACCTTATTAAGATCTCTAAAATCTATGCACATTCTTACCCTTCCATTGTTCTTAGGAACTGGAACTATGTTAGCCACCCATTGAGGATACTGTGCGACTTTGACGAAAATTACATCCAACTACTTCTTGACTTCTTCTTTTATCTTTAAAGCCCACTCTGGATTCATTCTGCGGAGCTTCTGCTTTACCAATTTGGCATCTAGATAGAGAGTATATGCTTAGCAATATCTCAATCTATACTCGGCATGTCTTGATAAGACTAGGTAAAATATCTATGAATTTCCTTAAGAGTGAAATAAACTCTTCCTGCTCCTTGGGAGTAAAGGATTTTCCTATTATAATTTCTAGGGGTTTTTCAAGTATCCCCAAGTTAATTAATATAGTACTCTTTATTATAGAAGTTCAATTTTTATGATCTTCCACCACTTTAACTACGTTTTATATGATTGTTTCTTCATTTTCATCATTATTAGAGGTAAAGCTTTCAAAGGGAGAAGGATAAGATGAGTCATAAGTGAAAGAGTTCATCTTATTGAAAATCAAAAATGAGCACATCTAATGCTTAACTTAAACAAACAAAAGTTAAAGACTGACTCTAAAACTCTATCCTAATCCTATACTAAACTCTTCTAAACATACAGTGAAAAATTTTCCTTTCTCCTTAGCCTTCCAAGTCACATGCATGCAATTCTTTATGCTAACTTCAGTGATTAATTCCGTAAGGTTGAAACTAAGGTTAGTCATGGCGAGGAATAAGACAGCAGTGGGGTCTTTCTTCTTCCTACACTCTTACCCGAACACCATACTGAAGATGTTGTCAGCTAGGTTGGTCTAATCTTGCATGGATTGGTCTTTCCCTATCGAAGTGAGTGCCTCTCCCTCAAACAATTGGCAATCACTAAATACTTCTAATCCAAGAACCCATACCCCCTTTTCCCTTATGTAGTAGGGTTCAAAGAAACCATCAAAAGGAAAGTTGTCTCTTTCACAGAGGAACTGGCCATTAAGAGTGTCCGGATACGGCTTTACGATGTAATCCTTCCAGTATCCTTCCTTGACAACTGATTTTCATGCTTGCTCTTCCTATCTTGCCTTAGCTATTTCTTTAAGAGTATATTAGTACTCTAGCCTAAACTTGTAATTTTCTTATTGGGTTAAAAGAAAGATGGTCCAATCCTATGCTCTTCGGCCTACAACTAGGCCTAGAAAGTATCCCTATCTTTTAACAATGACATTCATATTTAAGTTGAGTAAGGATCAAAGTCAAAGGAAGCTTGACCTTTTTCCAGGATTGCTATTGCTTCCAAATTATAAAGTTCTTCGTCATCCTAACTATGCTCCACTTCCAATACTGACCCTTTGTTGGTAATAGTGGAACATAGATTATCTCCTTCAATGGTGACCACTTCTCCTTTTATTAACATCTTTACCTTCTAGTGTATCGTAGAAGGGACTGCCTGATGTTTGTGAAGTCATGGACATCCTGAGAGTAGATTAAAGGTAGTTGGGATGTCCAGAATCTAGAACTCCACGTCCTTTTCTATAGGACCCACATTTGTGGAAAGGAGGATAGTGCCCAGAACTAATCTCTTTAAGTCATCATATGCTTGAAGATGTGTTGAGGGAGTTGATAACTAATTCTCTCTAATTACTAACCTCTTTGTAGTACTCCAAGGGCAGACGTTCATGGCTAACCCGTTGTTAACCAAGGAGAAAGGGTACATGCTTCTAAAGACATGTCACAGTTAGATATAAAGTGTTGTTGTACGCTGTGCCTCTTGATTGAAAATAATCATTGTTAAAGGTTATAGTATCCATACCAGTGGTGATTGAGAGTATCATTTCCTCAGATGTGGTGTCAAGTAACAGATCAATTTTATTTAGTTCTTTAAGTAAAAGTTGTCCGTGCTTTTGTGAAGCTACTATAAATTGCCTAATTATTACATCGGCTTTAAGTTTTTTTCAATTGCTTTAACATAGGGTCATCTTCTTTGATCTCTGTCCTCTTTTCTTTTTCTAAGGCCTACTATGGGGCATCTTTGGCTTAACATTGCCTAGCTTTTGTGAGATGTTAGACCTGGCCTTAGTCTTCCTCTACTGGGGAGTTCTCATTCGCATCTTCTCCCCAGAAATCTTCCTCTTTATCAAGCTAAAACCCTCCTTGAGTTTCACACATGTCTTCTTCATCGCTTTTTTATAGGTCACAAGCCTCTGCATGTTATGCAGGAAGATAGACCATAGGCTTCGGTTCATTAATGCATTGTACGTGTTGTCGAAAGTAAAGATGTTATCATGGTCTCCAAGTGGGTTTTTGCTAGCGTTAGGATTTTAAACAGCCTTAGACAAAGAAAGTTATCCTGATTGGAACATCTGCTCTAACCTGTTCTTGAAGGTCCTACAAGTTTTGGTGTCGTGTCCCCAAGGCCAATGATACTTGGACCATTTGGTCAAATCAAAGACTCTGAATGCCTTATTACTTCAGTTTCTAGCTTAATCTCAAGGAGATCAATCTTTCCCTTCGCTAGCAAATGTTCCAAGGCCTGAGTATAAATAGCTCCTATGGGGGTGTACTCTGTGTAGTAGTTTATTACACGCACTTCTTTATTAGAAGAACAACTAGCCTTTTTATCCTTATTCTAGTAGTTACCTTTCCCATCGTTGCCAGTTTTAGCATGTGCTTCCCTAGCTAGTTCTTCTTCCACTAGGATCCCTTCATTCCTCAGTGTGGAGAACTCTCTATAGAGATCTTCCTAGTTCATGACCTTTTATGGGTCCATAGCATTGTTCCATTTCATGGCATCCTTATTGAAAGTCCAGGGGAATATGATATGAAACATGTCTTTGTCCATTCCTCTTAGAGTCATGGCACTAATAAAGTTCCTCACATGGTGATTGGGATTTTTAGTTCCATGAAATTTTATGTCCGGTATAGTGAATTTAAGATGCAGTTTCCCTTTGAGGATGGAGGTGAATCCTACATAGTCATTGAAGTAACTGTTAAATATGGTGGATTCTTTAAGCAATTGCTCCATACGATTCGCTGGTGGATCTATTGGAAGAGTGCTCTTTGCCTCCGCTTACCCCTTCTTCACTTCCTTTAGGTCTCCCTTCTTATCTTTCCCCTCTTCTTATTCGCTAGCATCCTAGCCATGGGGTTCCTTGTTGAGGCTTTGGAGTGTAGCAGCCACTGTCTCCATCCTCTTGTTGCTTTCATCACCCTAGCCTGTATCTTTTCCAACATCTTTGTGATTTGATTAATCTCATTATTGTTCATAACCATTGGAATTGGTGTCAGAGTGGACTTGATTTAGATTTAGATTTAGAACTTATCCTTGCCCCAGTAGGTGAAGTTTCCCCATATTGCTCTCAAGATTGAAGTTCACAATTTGTGGACTTCGTACGTACACTTTCTTTGTCCTCCCTATCATGATTGACAATATAAAGTGCTTAGGACTAGCTCATCTAAATACTCTTATTTAGCAAAGAAGAAAGTAAAGACCCTACATGAATTATACTAACATATGGACCTAAGTCTAATGAGAGCCCAGATCATCTTATGCCATAAATGTATTCCTCAAGGGACGTAGACTTGACCTGACCTCCTAATTAGATCCCGATAGGGTTCTAACCAGGCCCAAAGCTTATGCCGTTATTTTGACTCTTCACCAAACCCATATGTATGCAGCCTAATAAAATTTACTGCTAAACCTTAATGGATCCTGATTGCAAGCGGGTGAAGTAATTGCCTACCCAATTGAAAGTAGAGTGGACCCACCGAGTGACCAATTACTTTCTTGAGGAGTAATATTAGGGTGTGACCTAGTGGTGTTGTTAATCCTCAGTAAGCAGCACCTTATAATGCAAATATGCCTAATACAAATACAATTAAGATAATTCCATATGTTGAAGTTCAAATCTCAACCTCTTAAAAAACGCCTTCAGTGGAGTCACCTCTATAAGAACCATGGACCCCGGGGAGCCTATCTTAGGCGCAATTCCCTTACGAATGGTGAGACTCATTTGTTAGGTACTTTATTTTTTAGAAGCATATGTAATTCTTTTTTTTCTTTTAGGAAGCAGAAATAACCAAAACTAGGTTACAGGATTGAAACTAGGCCTTGGCGTTGATCAAGGAGCCTAGCCAGAGCCAGGCCCAGCTTCCTGGCCTAGTCTTCTCCAATTGCTCACTCTAGCCTAGTTTTTGGCCAAAGGACCAATCCACGAACCTAGTTGGGCTCCTGGGCTAGTTTGAGCCCTGAATTCTGGTCCAAACATGACCTGCTGCCATGATCGAAATCCGTTCACCCAATTCCAAAAGTACACATAAGAGGAAAAATAAGAAAAAAGCACTAAACTTCAGCTAACAGAGTCACCAGTGAGTTTTACGAAAAACTTACAAACCAATTACACTCTTTGAAGTGAATCGCTTCTAATAGGCATAATCAAAAAGGACACCAAAAGGGACGATTGATTTGCATCAAAAAGGTTTTTGAAATGCCCCCAATTAATCTCTAGTGTGAGAATCACCTTGATTGTATGGACTTAAACTGAGGATTTAGATTTGGAGGCGATGGTACAGTAACATGAAGGAGTGCATCATGTCACCGCTCGTCATCACTGATGGCCTCTGTTAATTAACACGGGAAATCAAAAATTAATCATACTATCACACAATCTTAGAGCATGTTCGAATCATTTAATCATACTATCACACAATCTTGCAGCATGTTCAAATCATTCATTCATATAAAATCACAGTACGATATTCACCAAAAGACAGTAAAAAGATAAACAATTCAAATTATTATAGTGAACGGTTATGAAACTAACTAAAGTTTATAGCTTTGCCAAATTACCATCAACCAAATTAAACAAAAAGAAATAAACAGAAAGGGAAGAATGTCATAAAGTGCACCCTCAGGATGGCCCACTTAAATCTTCTAGGAACCTAGCAGAGTGATGCTTTCTTAAATCAATGATTGATTTTACTCACTAAAAACTGTCACCTTCGCCTAGAAAAGGAACCCTAAAGCTCTCCTTTATTTTCGGACACCTTGTTTGTGACTTTAAATGATTACCCCCCTTCCTCTAACCAAAGGATCACCCCCCTTTATATAGTGGTTGAGGAGGATAAGTGAATCAATCTAGGGAAAGGGAACCTAGTTCTACTCCCACTAGCTTAATTAAAACAAGTTGACTTAATAAACTAGAATTCTAATTAATTAATTAAAAGAAATTAATCCAATTAGAACTCTACTTAACTAGGTGTGAAAAGCTAATTCTACTAAGGGCATGTTTGATAAGCCTAATTCAAACAAGACTTGGTAAAGCAACAAGAGACATTTTTATCGAGATCTCGACCCAGTTCCCCATGTAGGGACCCTAACCAGGTTTTGCCTGATGGGACAGTCTCTTCCATGCAAACCTCTTTATTTTATTATTTTTGTCATCAGGCTATGTAAAATATAATACCATTTTTATGTGTCTACACTCAGCAGGAGTGTCACAGAAGGTATCACTCAGAAGGTAAGGCTCGACTGTACGGACGAGCCATGTGTCTAAGGGATTCGTGAGGCCAAATGTGAAGTTCAAAGTGCTATGCACACTGTCTAAGAGACCAAGTTTTCATGACCGTGATAAAACTTCAAGTGTAATGTAAGATAGCTAACAAGATAATATTTGAATTTTTCAAACTCACTATTCAATTTTAAACCCTTTGAAGTCTCACCCCTCTTAAACATCCCTAATGAAATTGCCACTTAAAGCGCAGCAACCCGGGCACCCCGATCCCACATTCTAGTGCAAATAATTACTCTTTTGTGTTTGTTTTGGGAAAGTTTGAGACATATAAAAGTGGCTAAAGCTACAACAATATTTTAGGAAAATAGAAAAGCCTTTTCAAAAACGAGATTTTAAGAAATTATCCCCATGATCCCGAACGGGATTGACTTGACTTCTAGACTAACTATCTAAGAGCCAAGTTGAGAGTGAAGATATGTCATGTGATAGGGATATTAGTCTACTCATCAACATTGCCCATTCAACAATAGTCCTTAATAGGGTTTCAAAAGAGAACAGTGAAATCTAATAATTTCATGCAAGCACATGCCAATTTGTCTTCTTCAGTGATTAAGCATCAAAGACATGAATTTATGGGTATTGTCTTGATTAAGTCAATTTACATGCTAAATAAAAGAATATAATAAATGTTGTGAGTTCTTTAATGATTATGAGTAGTTCTGCAACTAATAGGCTAAAGCGTAAAGTAGTGATCACATCATGACAAGAAAGCAATTCGATCAAGATAAACCAATTGTTATCCTATTTATGAACACTCAGGGCTTACCTTGATTCAGATATAGCGAGAATAAAATGGCAAAGATTAAACCTTTTGTTTAGGTATGCTGAACGCTAGCCTAAAAACCAATTTCGATAGAGTGGTGATTATAGTGTGAAGGAAAAGAAGTAGAGAAAAGAATGCTAGATGAGTGATCTTCCTTCTTAGAGAAGCAAATTATCGAGAGGAAGAGCAATCTCTTTAGAGAGAGAGAGAGAGAGAGAGAGAGAGAGAGAGAGAGCACAAATAGAAGAAGGCTAAAGGAAGAGAAGAAAATTGATGTGTGCGTGTCCTTTGAGGGAGAAGGATAGGCTCTCTTTATATTAGAGATGGGTTGAAAGAACCCTTCTATTTCTTATGGATATAAAAAATATTTCCTCCCTAACATAGGTTAGGAGAAAGATTTTGGACATCTTTTTAGTCGCCTTAAACTACTAGCATAGCACAGGGATAACGACCTGCCATTGGCACTAAGACAGTGATGTCAGGGTAAATTTTATGCCACCAGGACCAGTCAATAGTGAAATTTCTACTTTTTCTATTGTTTTCCTGCTATGTTTTGGGCCTAACGACTTGTCATTAGGGCCCACCACCCTGCCACTAGACTTGGGCCACCTCGAGGTTAAAAAAATATTGATATTGGATGTTTGCTTGTGAGGCAATGCGCACCACACTCGAGTTATCCATATCTTATTGCTATAACCACAAGATCTTGAGTTCAAACCCCCATACTTGCAATTTCCACTAAAGACAGATTTTGCGCCCATTTTCAAAACAATTTTTTGTATTTTCAAACTTTTAAAAAGAAGAGAGAGAAGATAGAATATTTTTGAAATAATTTTTATAACCAACTTATTCTAAGTATTGCGTCCAAGGACCTAGAGAATGTACTATTCTGCTACCAATAAAGGTTAGTAGATATCAGCACTAGGTTAATAATGCACACATCATACAATATGTGGTAGGTTTGAATCTAAGGACACCTTAGCAATTTGCATCAGATTTTTTTTTACACTTGGAAAGAGGCTTAAGTCAGTGGCTAAGGTCAAGGAGGAAGCAAAGAACTTCATAGTCGCTCTAGAATTGAACCTTCTAAGAGGAAAGGCTAAGGTTACTTACCTCCATGAGAAACTACTTGCCTCCAAGCTCATTAAAGAATCCTTGCTCTTGATGAGACGCTGAAGGTAGAAATAGATTATCTTTTTGAAGTTATGGAAGTTGTTATCACCAGAATGATTTGGGCTAACCTCTCAATGCTCTTGAAGAAGGCTAGCAAGGAGAACAACGCATAGAATTAGAGGTCCCAGAGGGGAAGTACTCAACAGTGTTCTTTTTCTTTTTCTTTATAGTTCTTCGATATTTTCTCTAAAAATTTGTTGCAATTTATGTCTTTCTGATAAATTTCATGAATTTTGTCTTGTGTCTCTGTTAGACAACTTTCTAATAATCTGCTTTGATAAGACTTAACTTAAGTCATACATTATTTTAAGGCTCAATTCACTATGTGTAATATCAGAAATCTCATGTTGCTTTATTCCTTGCTAGATAATAACTGCATTGTCATAGAATTATAAGCTTTCTCACTGTGACTACAAATTTTAAAACATCGCTTAAAATAAACATATCAAAAGGAAATGAAAGTTTGATAGAACTGGAGACTAGGTAAACTTGAACATACTAATGTCTGAGGTTGTCCATATTCCAGGTGCTTGTTACAGCATCCCTTTCCCCAACAATGAGAAGCTTGAAAGTACTTGGATGAACTTTATTATCAATATAGTATGGACCTTCCTAGTTGGCCCCATCTTAGTTGTATGTTCCCAATAGCTTCCGTGCTTCTTAGGACTAAGTATCCTAGCTTAAGTAGCCTGTGTTGAAACCTTCTATTATATATGCCCTGGTTATCCTAGCCTTGTATATTTATGTCTTGACAGTGGCTTAATCTCTAACTTTTAGTAACAGGTCTAAGGCTTGTCTTTAGGCTTTAGTCCCATAGGTCAACATGAAAGGGGTGTGCCCTATTAAAGTTTGACTTTGGGTCTCATTCATCATAGAATCCCAAATAGTTCATCCACCTAGGCTTCTTTAGCCTCCTCAGTCTTTTTCTTTAAAGCCTAAATGAACAACTTGTTAGTAGCTTCAGCTCGTCTATCGGCCTATGGTCATGCTATTAATATGTCATTCACTATATTCTAAATCATTTATAGCAATTATGGAATCCTTTTAAGAATTGTCTGCCATTATCCATTGTCACACTTGTGGCAAGCCCTTATCTTATAAAATGCTTAGTCATTTATTTTAGTAATTATGGAAACAAGCTCAGTGCCAACCCATGTTCTGAAGCAATCAACAGCTCAAAATAAGAATTTCCTTTGGCAGGTGGCCAAATGAAAGGGCCCAATGAAATCTATGCCCTACTTGGCAAAGAGAATTAGCTTTGAAATAGTTGATATTTTTCTTGTTGGGTATTCATGGAATAAATTTTAACATTTCCCACACATTTTGACATAGGAAATTACATTTGTTTAGCACTATAGGCCAATAAAACCCTCATTTGAGGATTTTTCCTACCATCATTCGTCCTATAACATGCATACCATAATTACCTTTATGGATTTTAGCCCGTATATAGTATACCTTACGCTTGTCAATGCCCTTTAAGAGTTGCCTAGTAAAGCCTCCCCTATATAGCTCACTATGGAAGAGAGAGTACTAAATTGTTCTTCTTAAGCTTCTTAGCTTGTGTCGAATTATCTAGTAGCTTCGCTTATTTAAGCAGTCCATAATTTCGGTCACCCATGAATTTGTCAATCTTATAGAATAAGCTTCTTCTATTTCTATGATCCTATCTCTCACGATCTCCTAGTAGACATTCCAAGAAACACCAGTTTATAATGAACTAGCCAAGTTATTGTGCATTAGCTTGTTGGTTTTTGATTAAATAATGTGGCTAATCTCAAAGTTTTTGAAGCAGTAAAGGAATTCTCTGATTTTTAACAGGTACTGACTATGCCTTTCCTTTAGGCTTAATTTTTTTTCCTTCGATTTGACTGTCCACCAACTATGAATTGCTAAACACTCTTACATTATCAGCGTACAAATCCTTGCCAATTGCAATTCTATGATAACAGCTTCATAATCACATTCATTATCGGTTGCTGAGAATTCAAATCTCATGGCATATTCATGCTTCTTTCCATTAGGAGAGATTATGATGGGTCCACTTCTTGAGCCATTTTGAGTAAAAGATACATCTGTATAAATTATCCACCACCTTAAGTATGGGACTTATTGCTTATCTCTAAATGTGAACTCAGCTAGAAGGTATGGCAGGGCTTGTGTCTTAACTCCAGTCTTTTACTTTTACTTGAACTTAAACCTAGAGAGTTCCACCGCCTAGAGTAGCATTCTACCAGAATAGTCATATTTCTACATCATCTTCTTCAAAGGTTGATTTATCAAAACTCTGGTCATGTAGGATTTAAAGTAGGGTCGGAGATCTCTTGCCATTGTGACCAAAGAAATTGCTAACTTCTAAATGTTGGGGTATATTAACTCTGGTCCTGCCAAAACATTACTTACAAAGTACACAATGAGTTGTCTTTTCTCTTCTTCCGTTAGCAGCACTACACTAACAGTAGTGTTAGTTACTAAGAGGTATATTATTAGTGCCTCTCTAGGGATTAGGCTTGTTAATTCCTGGTAGGTGATCCTTGAGTTGCCTAAAAGTTTGCTCAACCTCTTTTGCCCATTAGAAGCTTTTGACATATCTTAAACACTTGAAGACAGGTAAGCACTTTTGTGTAGAATTTAAGAGGAACCCCCAAAAGACTTCCATGTAACCAGTGAGCTTTTGTACATTCTTGACTATTTTGGGGGTTTGCAGCTCTAATATGACCTTGTGCTTCTTTGAATTTACTCATATGCCCCTCTAAAATATCATGTAGCCTGAGGACATCCCAATTCTTACTCCAAAGGCAGACTTCCTAGGGTTTAAACTCATGTCATATCTTTTATAAATATACTGAATGTCTCCCTTAAATCTTCTAGATTTTACCCTTAGGGGTTTGATTTGACTTTCATACAATCTTTATATACTTTAATGCTTTTGTTAATTTGCTCCTTAAACAACTTATTCACCAACATATTATAGGTGGCACTTGCATTCTTAAGCATAAAGGACACTAGTACAGGCTTGGTGCGTGATAAAAACAACATTTCCTAATTAGCTTCCCACATTAGTGTCTGATAAAAGCCTAAATAAGCATCGATGAAAGTTGAAATTGCATTACCACTAGTGGAATTATCAATTGATCTATTGTAGTCAAAAAGCAATATTTTGAATACACCTTTTTTAGATTATGTAGTTTGCATATATTTTCCACGGCCAACCAATCAAGATAATAATATTATCGAATAAAGCTGGCGTCCAATGACGGGCTAACTTCGTCTAATACTATATTGCTTCTATACATAGCAAAGTGTCTTCTCATATACTCAAGGGGTTTTGCCTTACGATATAATGCTAATCTATGCACCATGATGCTTAGGCATATCGCTGGCCTCTCTTGGGATGAGTATGTAAACAAATTTGCAAACTCATCGAATAAATTTCTAAGCTTCTATGCAAATTACCCTTGCAAACCTCCTCTTATCTAGATAGTTTTACCATGTTCTCTCTTTAAAAGGACTTCTTATAGTCGTCGTTTACGCTTAACCCTAGGGCTCTTTCCATGTCTACTATCCAACTCTTAGATGTTGACCATGTTTACATATGATGAGCCCATTGCTTATTGTTTGTCACCCTGAGATGTTCTAAGGAAACGATATTCTTCTGTAGGCTTAGAGGTCATTAGCATAGGTTGCCTAACACTATTTTGGTCCCCCCATACCCTATCAACAAAACCATTATCAGACTCATACTGCATTGCTAGGCTACAGGTCAACATTTTCAAGGAACTAAATGTTGGTCTCCTAATGATGATGTTATGGACAGAAGCGCATCCATCACCATAAAGTCTAGCAAGAGTTATCTTGTTGTGTCTTTCTCCCTAACCTTGGTAGCCAACTAGATCACTCCATCATGAAAGAGAGCATGTTCTATGAATCCAATGCTGGGATAGGGAGTTAATGCAAGTTCGTTTTCAACAAACCCAACTTTGTAAAGCAATCATAAAGCATGAAATCAATAGAACTATCAATATCCAGCGGCACCTTATTGACTTCATAATTTGCCAAAAGTAACTGAATCATAATTGGATCACCACAAGGTGATACAGGGATCTAGCTTACTCAAACACCATTTTGGGATGTCACGTGGCAATTCTTGACTCAATAGTAGACAGTACTATTTTTAGGTTCCTCATAAGCCCTTTAAGCACTCTGCCAGATAGCCTTTCCAGAGGCAGCCCCCCCGAGATTGTTTACATCACTCCTCATATTCCTTCTTCTCCAAAGTTGGCATTCTCCCTAGGAGTGTACTTTTCGAGCACCTTTCTACTCTTGTAAGCTTTATCTTTCATAGAAGAATTTAAGTCACCTTTATATGTTAGGTGTCGGAGCACTTTGTCTCTGTCCTGGTAATCCTCTATGCAAAGCATGTGATCCTTATAGAAGTCACACCACTCAACCTTGTCCTTGAACCTATATCTCTACTTGACTGGTCTTGGTTCCTGTAATGGACATTTGCACTTAATCTCCATTGGGAATCCCTCTTTAGCACTGCAAAGATGTTCTTAGACTTAGCTTTTCATGATTTCTTCTCTTAACTCTCCTCTTCTTACGATTCTTATTTTCCTTAATGTGGTACAAAGCTTGTCGTAGAGTTACAAATTAAACTACTACTTTGATTTATAAATAAGATTTATAGCATAGGAAAGTAGGGATCGATCCCACGAGGAAATATTATGATAATAAGCTAGTTTAATTCTAAATAATTTTACTACTCTAATTTATTATAACTTCTTTTTATATTACTAAAATAAATCAAATTTAGTAAGTACAAACCTAGAAAAATACTTAATATTGCTCCTCAATGTTCTAAATTTAATTCTGGAAATAAAAATAGTAAATAGCTATCCTAAATAATCTGAAAAATAAAAACAGAAATAATAACATAATATTAGACTAAAAATTAAAACAAAAAATAACAAGCAGAAAATTAGTATAAAAAATTATAGAAAGCAATCTAAATTAATATTCTGTAAGTTTATAACTTTATATATCCAAAATTATATGTGATAAATTCAGAAAAATGAAAACAGAAAATTAACTACAGAAAATTAAAACAGAAAATAAAATCTAAAATTAGAAAAATAATAAACTGCACTAATATAAATGTGAAAATAAATAACAAAAGTGCGCAGATTTTAGGATATAATTTTTTGGACTTAATAAAACCCAAAAGACATAAAATAAAAATTAGAAACATAATTTTCAGATTTATTAAAATAAAAACCTACACATATCCAATTCACGAAATAATTCTGAAAAATTATCAAATAATTTCCACAAATTTCAAAATTAAATAGAGGCAGATTAGGATACTTTATAAACCCTAAACTTGATTAAAACACAAAAAAACACAATAGGAACTATTTCTAACCTAATTTCTAACAAACCGGTAAATAAATGATAAAACAAAATAGAAATTAAATCTGAAAATTATAGTCACACTAAAAACCAAAATATAACTAAACTAAAATCACTAAGACACTCCTAAAAGACTAATCTTTTGGAGGGGCAAATGAAATTTATATTAAAGCTTATAAATTTAAGAATTAAAATTGACAAACCAAAGAAATTACTAAAATGCAACAAATAATTATCAAAGATATCAAATTTATGATAAATACTTAGTATAATCTATATCCACCATACAAATTAATATTTTCATCAACACACAAATCGATTTATCCATGAGTTAGCCTGTGAAAGACACCCACCAGCGGATCTTTCCCGTTTTTCATTATATTATAGTTTATTTAGGTCCAACCCTAATATAAACCCTACTAGTTTTGATTTCCTTAACACCAGTGCAAGAATTTAATCAAACTAGAGCATCAAGCATTAGAAAAACATCATCTAATGTCTTGTAACTAATTTACCAGTAAATTGATTTAACAAAGATCTATAACAATTACCTAATTAAAAGATATGGGTTTGAGCCATCCATGATTAATTAGGATGATACTAATGCCTAAAAGACTATAACTTTTATGTATTAAATCCTTTTAAACTATCATATGAATTCGTATCAAACTAATCAGCATGCATTCTAATTAATGTAACACAAATATCATAAATGATAAATACTAATCGTTATAGAATCATGAATAAAAATCAACTAGATAATAAAGCATAAAACTTGTTTCAAAATAATTAATTTAGTATAATTTCAAATAGATTATACTAAGTACATAAAAATTACTCACACATATTGTAAATTAAATTACAATAATTAACCAAAGATTTCATGTTTAACACTAAACTAAAAAAATAAAAATAAAAATAAAAGAAAACCGCACAATACTACTTGGTGGGGTGATGATGTTGATGATGTGTTGATGATAGGGAGGATCAATGATGATGATGATGATCTACGACAATCTTGATGATGGTGAGGATGATGAGTGGATTAGCGAAATTGATGGTGCTGGCATGAAGAAGATTTGAGGGGGCTGCGTGAAGGGGAATTTGAGGCGGTGAAGGTTGATGGTGATGGAGGTCTGATGATTAGGGAGGGAGTTCGGCGTGTAATTGGTTTCTTTTTTATAATAACATTCTACTAGGGTTTTCCTCTTTGAACTCCTTCTCCTCTAAGTCTTCTAGTTTTTCTTCAATCATGAGTAATAATTTTGTAACCCTAGCCCAAATAAATCATAATGAAAATAATATTTTTCCATAAATAATTATTTTTGGACCGACTTGATAACTTAGCGTGCAAAATTCGAACTTCGACATCTTCTCTTCTCCTCTTTATTTTATTAACGCTTAACCTGAAAAATATATAAAATAAAGCAAATTAGACGAAATAATATATATAATATAATCAAAATAACTATTAAAACAATGCATAATTTATAATTTAACATATGGTTCCTTCTTCCTAGCACTAAGTCATTTTATAGCTTCTAATCTAACTAACCCTCAGCCACCTTTAAGACGTCAACAAGGGTCATGAAGTCCTTATGTTAGACATAGGATCTAATCATGGATCAGTAACCTCATCCTTGAAAGTTACCAAGGCCACAGCTTAGATTAGATATGTGAAAATAAGAGTTTCTAATGTGAGCCTCTTTATAAATATTTTAGGCTCTCTCCATCTACCTAAATTACATTCATAAGGGTTAAACTAGTCTTCCTAGGCTTTCTACTCACCACAAAATGTGTACAACTTTATGGATGAAGCAAGGAGCTTATCACACTATTTTCGTGCATCTCCTTTGATTGTGTCTTGAAAACACCTATATGGAATTACACAAGTAGGAAAACCCATCAGGTATGCTGGGTGAGGCAGGTACGAAAAAGCTCCTAAGTATCAGTAATTCTATCATAAGCATCAATTTTGGGAATTTTAACTTTTTAGGAAAAGGAGTATTTATGATATCTACATGGAAATGGAAATTTTAGTCAAACATGACTTTATTGCTACCAACTTCACTATTTGAAGGTTCCATCCTCCAAACATTAGACATGAGTTTTCTCCTATCTAAATCCTGCCTGTTCATAGTTGGAGTAGAGACTAATCTTTAGGACATAGCTAGTGACTCCTACTGAGTTTTCTAATAACTAATTGTTGCTCTCCTACTTCCAGTAGGACTTTGGGGTTCGTTAAGATTTAGCATCTTCCTCTTAGAATGCCTCTTCTTCAGGTAACCTCATCTGTAACCTTAGCTCCTTGTTAGGCTGACTCTGAGGAGGTCCTAAAGGGTCTTTGGTTAATCTTTTGGAGGTTCTCAGGGAAGAGGTGGTTTATGGTTCTCCTTTAAAGTTTGAATATCTTTCAACAGTGGTCCCAGAGCGACAACAATAGGTATAGTTCACCTCAGTTTGCACAAATTGTGTGACCAATCTCTAGAATTACTCACAGCTTTCAAACATTGGTGCTTCCTTTAGGGGAACTATGACTAGGGGATGTTCAAGGTTTGTGCATTTTAAAGCATCCTCAACTATGAAGCCCTAGTTTTGGAGTAGCTCTTCAGGGATTGTATTGACTCCCACTTTTCTTTTTCCTTATTAGCTCTCTTTGGAGCCATAACTCCTTATGATCCCCCAAACAATGCTAAATGTTTTATCCTAGAGTAGAGATGATGTCTTCTTGGCCTATGGGTGGCGAAGCCTAAAAGAGAGCAATGTCCACCGTGAGCGCCTACAAAGAATTATGAAAGGAATGTGCTGTTTCCCCCTAAAAGAGCATCTGACACTCGAGTTAGAGAGGAAATTGGAATCGAGAAATAAAGGGCTTAGCTTACTTGCATGTATAATAACTTAATTTGCATACCCTAGACATTGATTCTATAATAACTTAATTTGCATGAGGGCCTTGAGCCATTCTTCTTAGAAAGTAGAGAAACATGTTTGAGCATATAAGTGGGTTGGAAGCTATGGCCTAGGAGAGTAGCCACTAGCTCCAATACCAAATGATGCACTTCTAAGATCTTAAAGAGAAGATCAAAGAAGATATCACAAGTAGTGATGGGAAAAGATAAAGAAGAGAGATTTTGGTTTGTGCTTGTATGAGGAGATGGATAAGTGGCTAAGATTCTTGGATAAGATATCACTACCAAGAATGCTTAGGGCTCACCCTTAAGATTAAAAGAGATAAGATATCACCACTCAATTAACCTTAAAGGACTCTTGAACACCACTCTAGTGAGCTAAGCTAGAGATAAGCAAGAGAGAAAGAAACACAAGGGAGTATAAACTCAATCAATTCATATATTCCACAAAGTGAGTTACAAGCTGAGGTTCTCCCCACTTATATAGACCCTTACACTCAGCAAAAACAAAGGAAAATCAAGGCCAAACAACTGGCTAAATAGGAAAGGGGAGGAGACCAAAAAGTAAGCAAGTACAAAAGTAAAAGTAAAAAGCTGTAAGCACTTTTCAGAACTGCAGCATCACCTTCAAACAAGCATATATTCCAAAATACTTGCCAAATGGGTTCATTCCAAAGCTAAAAGAAAGCCCTAAGCGTCTATTTTTAGGCAAAACCTCTTGCAGCCTTAGATTCCCAGCCGTCGAAAAGTTGGACCTTGATAAAGACAAGTGTCTATCTACTGTAATCAGACTGCACCTCTTCTGAACTTGCTTGCTTTTGAAACCTCAACCAAGGATTTGACTTGAAAATCTTTTGCTGGCCTTTCAGTACACTCCAATAGGGTTTCCAAAAGTGGATTTGAAGGTTCCAAAGTTCATCTAATGAAAGAGAAAATGGAGCCATAATACCGGGTACTGAAATGGCTAAATTGGGCAGCATGTATAGCTGAACTTTGAAAGCTGAACTGGATGAGCAAATAAAGTCTAAATGACTTAAAATTTGCTTTATTGGAAAGCTAACTTTCTGAACTAAAATGCTAAGGCAAAAACAAGGACTTAAGTCACCCATTAATTAGGCAACTAACGTTAGAAATTTACTGCTTGTGCTGAATAGAACAGGACAGTAGCTCACTTGGTCTTCTAGTTGATTTCTCATGACTTTGAGGACCTCTTGGGCATCTTCGGACTTAGGTACTGCATATACATGTCCCTCATCATGATCACCATATGTGCATCATCCTCCCCTTGTTGGAAAAAATTTGCCCTCAAATTCTTGAGCTCTTGTGGGTGAATTTTCTAGGGCTTTTCATAGATGGGGTCTTGTAAGGAAGGAGACAAGCATTTCTCTCTCTTTTGGTTTCCATCAACTTTCTCGGCCATAGGAAAGGAACCATCAAGCTTCTTAGGTCTCACTTTAGGATTTTGTGATGTAAAGTCATGGGTGAGGGCTTGAACAAAACACTCGTGGGTTTGTGGTTTCTTATTTTTGTGGCCAAGGATGAAAGGGTCGAAAGCAAAGGGAGTTATAAGAGGAGACTAATAAAGATGAGGAATAGAAGTCTCTTGTTACCTCTACTTTGTCTTCTTGATGAAAATATTTGATGTTGTAAAGAGAGAGATGGAGTTCCTCTTTACAAGCTAGTTCTTCTTCCTTACAAAAAGATGAAGGAGCCAAGGTTTCTCCTAACTCTTCAAAGTCTAAGAGCTCTTCATCACCATAGTCTTCAAAGTTTAAGATTTCTTCATCACCATAGTCTTCGAAGTCTAAGAGTTCTTCATCACCATAATCTTCAAAGTTTAAGAGTTCTTTATCACCATAGCCTTCAAAGTCTAAGAGTTCTTCATCACCATAGTCATCAAAGATGGGAGGTAGATCAAACCGATTTAAATCTTCCTCCTCTTTATTTACTTCTTCATCTTCATAAAAGATGATTTCCTTCAAGGGGAGCAAGGTAGGAAGGCTAGAAGTGTGATGACTCTTTGGACTCCTCTTGTTGAAAAGGATGTCCACACATGAGGGCCTTGAGCCATTCTTCTTAGGAAGTAGAGAAACATGTTTGGGCATGTAAGTGGGTGGGAAAACGCACCCATCAACTTACCACTCAACTTCTTCCAAGTTCTCACCTTCTCTTTTCTTTTCTTCCTTCTCTTAAACTTGTAATTCTTCCACCATTCAAGTGCACAACCTCTCAATTTTGAAATAACCATCTTGAACTTCTCTTGGTCACTAAGGTTGTGACAATCAAAGGCTTGCTCTACCTTAGAAAACCAAGTTGTCAAATCATCATTTTGGCCATAAAATCTTAGGATTTTCAGGCTAATCAACTCAATGTCAATCAAGGCTAGCTCTTTCCGGAAGTTCCTCAATGAAGGCATGATGGATGAAATGCAAGGGTTCTTTGTGGGATGATTTTGTGTTTGGGTTAAGGGGATGTGTTTAGGGTTGGAAGCCATGGCCTAGGAGAGTAGCCAATAGCTCTGATACCAAATGATGTACTTCTAAGACCTTGAAATGAAGATCAAAGAAGAGATGTCAAGTAGTGATAGGAAAAGAGGAAGAATAAAGGTTTCGGTTTGTTCTTGTATGAGAAGATAGATAATCGGCTAAGATTCTTAGATAAGATATCACCACCAAGAATGCTTAGAGCTAACCCTTAAGGTTAAAAGAGATAAGATATCACCACTCAATTAACCTTAAAGGACTCTTGAACACCACTTTAGTGAGCTAAGCTAGAGGTAAGCAAGAGAGAGAGAAAAACACAAGGGAGTATAAACTCAACCAATTCATATATTCCAAAAGTTAGTTAACAAGCTGAGGTTCTCCCCACTTATATAGGCCTTAACATTCAGGAAAAGCCTATGAAAAACAAGGCCAAAACAACTAGCCAAATGGAAAGGGGGAGGGGACCAAAAAGTAAGCAAGTACAAAAGCAAAAGCAAAAAGCTGTCAGCACTTTTCAGAACTACAGCATCAACTTCAAACAAGTATATCTTCCGAAATACTTACCCAAATAGGTTCATTCCAAAGCTAGGAGAAAGCCCTAAGTGTCTATTTTCAGGTAAGACCTCTTACAGCCTCATATTCCTAGCCGTTGGAAAGTTCGACACTGATAAAGACAAGTGTTTATCTGCTGCTACCAGACTGCACCTCTTCTGAACTTGCTTGCTTTTGAAACCTCAACCAAGGATTTGACTTGAAACTCTTTTACTGGCCTTTTAGTACACTCCAAAAGGGTTTCAAAAAGTGTATTTGAAGGTTCAAAAGTTCATCTAATGAAAGAGAAAATAGAGCCACAAGACCGGGTACTGAAATGGCTGAGCTGGGCAGCTTGTAAAGCTGAAGTTTGAGAGCTGAGTTGAGTGGGCAAATGAAGTTCAAATGACTTGAAATTTGCTTTATTGGAAATCTAACTTTCTTAAATTAAAACCCAAAGCAATAAAATGGACTTAAACCACCTTGAAGCTAGGTGATTAGAGTCACTAAGTTGCTACACTTGCAAGTTGCTGCACTTACTGTCAGGAACTGCTGGGTGATGGCATTGATCTTCTTTGAGTTTTCTGACAACTTGGATGGCCTCTTGGATTCCTTGGGGTTGGATTGACCTTGAACTTGATCATTCTCATTGCTCGCCATGGGCACATCACCCTAGACATTGATTCTAAAATTGCTTATATAGGGCTTCACAAGGAATCCATCGGAGATTTTGTATCAAGATGGTAGCTTTAGCTAGATTATATTTCCTTCCTGTATAATTTTATCCCCTATACATTTTCCTCTTTGTAGGAGATTTAGCCTAGATTGGGATCTTTCTCCTTTTCTCCTAGTGTGAGCTATGTTATAACAGTTCTGAAAACAATTGGGCCAAGTTTTCTGTGTGATTCCTTATAGCACACTCCAAGGCCTCAAAGGTGGGTGTTTCACAAATAATTTAGTCCTCTTAACTAAGCGTCACCTGTGGGTTAACATCTAGAGCCCAATCTTTTGAATTCTACATAATAATATATAAATACTTTTCTAAGTATCAAACACTTGTATATCACCAAACAATAAGTGGTGTGGTGTCCTTAATCACTTAATTTTTTGTTAAACTCGACATATTTTTAAGATTTTATTTAGGATTTTTATGATTGCATGAGGAATTTAGAAGTTGTAGCAATCGGGCATAAAAGACTAAAGAAATATGAAGAGAAATGTCGAGACAACAATGCAGGCTGATTGTGTTGAGAAACATAATCTGTTTGGCCAACGCAGCTGCCCCTATTAATGAACATGGGCAACATGTCAGCCAAAATTTGCCTGGTGTCACTCTTGCCCAATTTTCACAACATCAGAACCAAAATGGTCTGCCCGTGTTGATTGGCATGACCCATGTTGTGGCACCCTATTCGTGCAACTCTCCATCTCTCCTCTTAGAACCCTAATTTTCCCCTTCAGTTTTATAAATAAATTATAAGCCCCTTTGGAGGTAGCCTTTAGTTTTAGTTTTTAGGAGTACTTTTAGTTTTTTTTAAAGATTATTTACACTTACATGCCTATAACTTGGGTATTTTGCATTCGATGTTGTTAAAAATTTGTTTAGCTAATTTAGTTTCTACTTCAATTGCCTTGCTCAATTCAATTTTAACCTTTAAATTATTTGTCTTGGATGCAACTTCTTTGATAGTCTCATTCCCGTCTTTTGTTTTTTAATTGCCTAGGATTTCATCATTTTCTCAATAGTTGGGATTATATCTTTGATAGTTGATGCCCACCTATAATTTTAATCATGCCTATCTTAGTTTTATTCTCTATTGTTGGTTTAATTATGTTGTAAATTTTAGTAATATTAAATTAATTTAACATGGGTTAGTGTAAGGACCACAACCCGTGCTAAGGGAATAGTCCCCCACGAATGGCTAGCCGTTTGGTGCACTTGCTAAGATTTTAATTATTAAAGAAATCGAAGTCGCTAGCGAGATTTATTAAGCGTAATAACAAAACATATAATAAATTTTATAAATATCCCTTTCCTAACCGGACCTAAACTAAAGGAACATTAAAAGAGACATAGAACTAATTAAAGATGGTTTTCAAAAGGTTCCCAATAATTCTGATGTAAACACCATCTGTAACACTCAACCCCCTAGGGCTAACAATGTTAGCGATTTTTATAAGTTTGAAATGAAATAGACAGAGTCTCGCCTAAAATTGACTATGGTCCTAGGCTTACAGCCTTACACTTATAACTGTAATATAAATAATTAAATACAAGTGCGAAGACAACTCTGAAACCCTTCAACAGCTACATGTCGGAGAATGAATCCTACGAGTCACACGCCTAGAGTATACAAGCTATGGAATTAAATAAAAGAAAGAAATAAAAGATGCAACTTGACGAATCACAAATCCAGAGCATGGGGGTTTACATCCCAAAACATTTTAGGTGTAACAACTAGAATATGAGTATCTACTCAGATGGTGGGATTAAATGACCATTCAGAGCAACTAGACTATATGAATCACATGAAGTGCATGAGATACCTTTACAAGACCCCAATGCAAATCAAATGCTTAAAATTACATCGTTGACTCTAGATCTTATTCACCAACATTAATGCTCATCTTACAATCTATAACACAGCAAGAAACCATTCAACATAAACCAATGGCTCTCCAAACTAATTTCAGATGCTTTGAGTGCTTGAAACCTAGAAAAGGGTAAAATATGGAGGATGAGCTACCATCGCTCAGCAGGAAGTCATCGTCCTCCTAAAAAAATCAAAACAGTTGTGCAACACACACACACACACACACACACGCACGCACGCACACGCACGCACACACACACACGCACGCACACACACACATATACATACAATTACATATCCATATAGATCATAAGAAGGTTAAAGCATAATTGATAATTCTTCAAATGATTTGAAATTTGATGATAGCTAGATGAGAGTAATTGTTCCACCAAAACGCTTTGTATAAAAGAAGTTTAAAGGACTAAAACCCAACGACCGTTAGAATCAAGCCAGTGTAGTGAATTTTAAACAGGTGTCAAAAGCAAACAATCCAAATTTGATGCTCATGGGAATTTCAAAAGAGTATTTCCTTCTAGTTGAATAATCCATCTCCTCCTAATAATACCAAGGAGTAAACTCACTTTTAGCTCCCAAGAGTTTTTCATAAAATAGAATTTGTAAAGCCCACTTTTGAATGCTCTAGATGTCACAGACACCTAGTGCCCCTAGGTCCCTGAAACTGAAGATGGAAGAGCTATAGCACCCTCGTGAGGGTCCTGAAAACAACAATATTGGGGCACTTTTTAATTACTCTTCTATACAAGAGCCTTGTTCCCAAATAGTTACCCTTCCATACTAGGGTCTTGGTCCTCTTTTGATACTAGCTCCTCCGATTCAGGATTGACCCTTTACAAATTAAAAGCTCCGATTAATTCCTTCATAAATAAAAACACTAGCAATCAACTCATTTAGCTCAAATTCAAGTCTAAAATCAAGGCCAAGTAAGACCTAATTCATGAAAATATGCATCCATCAAACCAGGATATTAAAAACCTACCAGTTTTTACAATTTAAGCTCCAAGCCAAGATCAAAGAAATAATTTGGTCGTGATAATGCGTAATAGGTCAAAAATAAGAACTTTTACCATTCAAACATATTTTCTCACTCACCTAGACCCGGTTTTGATTCTCTTATTACATTTAAAGAAAACACTCTATTTTATGGTTATAGTACCAGATGAAGATTCAAGAACAAAAAAATCACCCAAATTAATTATAAATGCATGCCATTGTATGCAATGAATTGGCTTATGAATTCAACAATCTAGGGCTATTTCAGTTCAAGTCAGGTTCAAGTTTAGAACCTAATCAGGTTCCCTCAGTTCCTTTTAGTTTTTTAGCAACTTATAGATAAAAGCCAAGTTTGAGGAACATATTGTGGCACTGTTGTGTTTGGGTCTAGTCCTATTCAATCCTTCACAATAAAATTTTAGGCTAAGGTTCATGGTCAATTCTACTTTCATACGATTCAGTTCATCTCGGGTTCAATTTGATTCAGGCTCTGTTCGGTTCAGGTTCTATTTGTTTCAGTTCAACTCAAATTCACATCAGTTCATATTTAGCTCAATCCATTCAAGTTTACATCAATTTAGGTTTAGTTCAAGTTCAAGTTTAGCTCACAGCATCCCCCTATTCTGTTTAGCCTAGCAACCTAGTAGCATGGTAATCATCCCTGTATTGGTTATCTTCTACTACCCTAAGTTGAACACCCACATCGAAGTTCATGATCCCCCACCTTTACAACAGCAAAACTCAGCACACACAAAGGATAGAACAGTTGAGAAGCAATCTAAAACACATACCAATAACCAATATCCGATCCCTAACTACTTACTAAAACTAAATTTTGTTTCATTCCGCTCCCAGCAATCATGGAAACCCATCCCAAATGACACCACCAATGTCACCAAATGACACCTAAATCCTTCACATGTTCAAACCCATCATTTCCCATTCACAACCTTAACCAAATTGCATACATAGAAAATTCCATCAACAAAGCGATTTTAGCTCAAAATTGCTACCAATTGAAAGAAAAAATGGAGGCTATCCACATATCATCTAACTATTCCCACAAGCATAAATTTTTGCTTTGATTTCAAATTAATAATAATTTAGGAAGTAAAGAACCGCCCACTTCGAATTTGAGCTCTTAGACGCGGTTTAGGGCTAGTTTGGGCGAATTTAGGGTGGAGAACGAGTCTCCTTTTCTCCCTTTTGTCGCTTCCCTGATCCTTATCCCCTCTACGCCTATCAATGTTGCTCGATTCCTCCTTTCTTCCGTGCTACTGCTGCTCTTCTTCTTCTTTCTCTCTCTGTTGCCCCACCTTCTCTTTCTACTTCATTCTCTTTTCTCTCTATAGATGGTAGACATAGAGGTGGTGAAGAAAGGGGTTGACAGGTAGAGATCAAAGTGTTGTGCTCCTTGTTGTGCTAAATCATGGCTGGGACTAAACAAAAACACTTGGCTTCTTTTTTTCAGCTCTTTTTAGTTTTTTTTTCCCCCTTGCCTACTAGGTAGAATGGTTTTGCCCAGTTAAGCTAAGCCTAATTGATTACTACTTCAAATAGCGCAACTTAACCTTCTTGTTCTCACGTATTTATGCTTCGATCTAGTTTTAACTGAATTCACTAATTCTACTCAATTATGTAATACATCTAGCAATTTCATAACTTCTTATAAATCACAATACTCAATTAGCACGCAAAAATTATCCTAATATAGCTAATATAATTGTCAATCCCAATAGTTAAATATGTCCTAAGTTTCTCAAATATTACACTCTCCCCTGTTAAAAGAATTTCATCCTCAAAATTCCAACGCCTGAGGTATCAATCAAGCACAAAATTCATATATGCATGACACAAACCATATAAGCTCACAAGAGAATCAAAAATCTTACTTTACAATTTAAATACAACTTTCAAATTAGAAAAGGAAGCTTATAGTAATCAGCTTCCTCGTTGCCAATCTTCTTTAAGCATCTACTCACTCCATTAAGACGGCAAAGACGAATCGCATAGAAGAGGGGTAAATGAGTTTGACATGGATAACCATATAAAACTTATTTTAAATAAGCATGAGCTTTCAAATTTTATACATAAGCAATACCAGCATCGCAACACTCTATGTTTATGCATCAACATAAGTTGACATTTAAGGGCCTTTCATTCATAACAATCAATGGCGTGTTAAGGTTGAGTTGAGACAGGCCAACTAAATTAATTTCATTTTAAAGCATGAAGAAATTGAATTATTTCCAAATCAAATTAGCCAACGTAGAAGCTTCCATAGCACAATAGTGCACCAAAAACATCATATGGCATCCCATAACATTACGTTAGTAACAACGGGATTCCAAACGATAGTCAAAGTCGTAATAACATCACATAGAATCAATAACTTAGCACCCCAGAGCCCAAGAATGATAAGCAACATAAACCAATATGACAGGGATATGACCATCAATTTACAAGTGGATAATATATGGAACTATCAATTAGCACAAGACAACTCATTCACATCATACTATGACACTTAGATCAGTCATGCCAATGGTTTTTTTACATAAGTTAAATGCAAAGAATATAAATATGATCTTGGATGAATAGCTTGCCATCCTTACTATACATGAAATATACAAAGGTCTTAACCTATGTAAATGCAGCCTCCTGCAGTCATTATATCATGTATTAAATACATGAGCATTTAACCACTCAAACTATAACATGAGTTAATAGGAGTCATATACTGCAAATAATGACCTCACAATCATGTTGTACAAACAAATCATATAAACTAACTCATTTGCCCATGTGCATAACCAACTTAAGCTAAACAAACATGAAGAAATCCTTTACTTGGTAATTCATTTCCAAAACACCTCAATGATCATTTCATAACGAATCAAGCAACTATGTAAGCTCCTATGAGCTGTGCATTGAACATAATGTCATATTTACACTTTAAAACATGCAAAATTATGGTATTATCCCATAGGAAGGCATCTATATGAGTATATGCAAGTTCGAACCCTAACTTTCTACCTACAATCAAATGCATGCCTTGGGGCTTTTCTAAAAATGATGAGAAGTTAGTCGTTAAGAGCAATTTTATGTTCTAAAGATGTAACTCACTGCTTGTTTTGCTATCTGAAACAGTTGCAGGACTAGAAGGGTGTGTTTTAGGGAATGGCAAGGGCACCAAGGTTAAGACTTATTTAATTAATTTGCAGACACTTAATTCATCTAAAAGGTAGACTTTCATAGACTAACAATTCTTTCGAGCTAGGTTAACAACATTAATGGCCTTATATGTATACCTAGATGATCTATAAGGCACATCCGTTCCACTGGCAATTGGAGGGCTTTAAGAACTCACTATACGAAGGAGAGGTAAACCTATAGGGTTATGTTTTTTTTAAAATTTGCATTAACACTTAGAAAAGTGTTAGTAATGTATAGGTCATTCGCCCTAGTAGGGGGTAAACGCATGGTAAAAATTCTAAAGTCTGCTAGGTTCTCTCTCCCTTATTCTTTCTAGGCGTATTCAGGTTTACTCCATCCAGCCCCACAACGAGAATAGCAGCCTATAAGATAGAACTATAACACATAGTTGACTTAGTAGCAGGAATCATTGCATGATAAAAAGCAGGAAATACGTCTTATAGACAACATCGACCACGCATATATTAGTAGTTATAGCATACAAACAATTGTAAGAGCAATACAAGATAGCAGAAACAACATTAATGCAATTGTCAACATGACTTCCTCATTGCCAATCAAAGTTACATGCATGAACATGAAAATCTCATTTAATCTCCTTAAGCACTTCTAAATTTACAGAAGGAAGGTAACATACCCATAAATCTGAACACATACATGATCCCAGAATGGATATAAGTCTTCAAATGCAATAATGAAACCTAATTAAGAATTACAAAAGAATTCAAAACTCCAAAATCTTCGTGTTTTGAAAATGAAAAATGGTTTAGCGATTTCTAGCATGTTCCTCACCATCCTTTGAGTACGTATGCTCACTTTGCCTTTGAGCTTGAGGGTAAATCATACATAAGGACAAAGAATGGGCTTGAAATTAACTAATTCCAACCTTTTTAGCTTAAAAATAAGTATACCTTTAGTTAGGTTTACAAAGGTGTGCATACAAAAGCAATTGCTAAGGGAGCCAACACTTAACTACCTCATGAGAACACAGTGCGTTTAGCTCATATTCTAACTAGAGTTGGGAAATGAGTTAGTTTGCATTAACCCATTTAATAAATGGGTCTATTTCAAGTTAGCCTTGCATGATGGAGACCACCTCTCAAACAATCAGACTCAACTAACCAACCTCAATCCAAATGTTCAAGCACTGGTCTAGAAAGTTTTGAGCGAAGGTTTCAACTACTGTGATATGTCCAGCAAACCAGCTCAGTCATAGTTTTGCTATTTAATCCAGTAAAGATTAGGTCTAACCTTTTGGGGGTAACTTAGCTCATTTGCACAGTCACACAATGGCTAACAAATGAATCAAGTTGCTCCATTTTAATTTGAACAGCAGCAGCCCAGTTTTGAGAGAGTCAACTCTGACTGTCATTTGCAGCATGGGGATGACATGTATAAGGGCTTGAAAAAGGATCAAAAATATTATCAAGTAATTTCAAAAAGCAATTCATTTAGATTAGCTAGCATATGTTATTATCCAGCACAAACAACTATGAAATACCCTTTGATCCAAGGGGTAACTAGCTGTTGTACTTACCAATCAGCCGAGCTAATCACCCCATCATCAGCTAGTTTTTGCTTTGCAAGGCCATCATTAATATTACTTAGATGCTTCAAGGGTTTGACACCTCAATAATAGAGATTATCAATAGAATTAGGTGTCAAAGATCATATTAGAGCTGCTGTTTTTAGGGTGTTTCCGTTTGAACTTATTTTCTGCTTTTAGTTTGTTTTTATTTTCAGGTTTAGCCATTGAGAGGGAGTGTGAGGATAAGTATAAAAGCCTCCTTTTCATTTGTAATACTCAGTTATTGGATGATTAAATTCAAGCATTGCTCCTTGCGTCTCAAATCTCTCTAGCTATCCTATAACTTGGTCATTACTGGTGGTGTTCCAGGAGTCTTGGTGACTATTTTGGTGGTGTGTCTATGCCCAGAATAACTCCAAGGGCCCTGAGCTTAGTTTGGTTGTTTGATTGTATCCAAACCAAGTTCAGATTATCCTAGCTCTTGTGTTTGTTGAGTAGTTCCAGTCCAGTTCAAGTATACTTGTCTAGTTTACTTGCTTGTTTCAAGGTTCCTTTTATCTTACTTATTCTCCATCATATTTGGTATCAGAGCTTAGGCTACCCTTCTAGGCCTGAACCAGCAGTCAAAACAAAACCCTAAAGCTCAAACACACAGTCCACAAAGAACCCTTTCCTTAAACGGGCAAGATGAGTGGCAATATGTCTCTTGAGGAGAAGTCTGAGACCTTAATAAAGAACTATGACTATCTTGAGAAGCAAAATGAGTACCTCAGGAAATAACATGAGGAATATCTTAAGAACAAAAGGAGAGCCTTACATTTAGAGACTCATAGCTCTTTGAGCAGTCACATAAAGAAGAGGTTGACAGTCAAGGCAATCCCTTTGCTTCCTCTAGTGACAGTAATTCTGAACCAAGGCAAAGGAGAGGCAGAAGGCGCCATCATAAGCCATCTGGCTTTGACATCAAGATTGAGATTCTAGAATTTGAAGAAAGGTTAGATCCAGATGAATTTCTTGACTAGCTACACACAGTTGAGAGGGTCTTTGATTACGAAGACATCCCTGAAGATAAAAAGGCCAAGCTTGTGGTATTGAGGCTGAGGAAGTATGCATCCCTTTGGTGGACCAACCTCTGTGCCAAGAGAGCTAAGAAGGAGAAGAGTAAGATTAGAACCTGTGCCAAAATGAAGTCCAAGCTCAAGAACAAGTTCTTACCTCATTCTTACCTGCAAGATAACTATTCTCAGTTACATAGCTTGACCCAAGAAAACATGTCTGTTGAGGAGCATACTCGAGAGTTTGAAAAACTCCTAATTAAGTGTGGCTTGCAAGAACCAGAAGATCAAACCATAGTGAGATATCTTAGTGGCCTTCACCCTAGGTACTCTCATGTGGTTGAACTATAACAGTATACCACATTTGAGGATGTATGTGTGTTGGCTCATAGAGTTGAGTAGCAGAAGAAGTCTAAGGCTGTCAAGACGGAACCCCTAAGCCCTTTCCGAGAAACCAAACTTTTAACAAGGGGAGCCCACAATAAGCCCTAAACCCACTAGAGCTTCATCTCATATTGCTCCCAAAACCCCTACTCCACAAAACAAACCTCCACCAAACACAGCCACCCCCAGAAGACACCACTAGAAATTTATTTATTTACGACCAGTAACTTGTGATGGTACAAAAATACGGTTGCAATTAGTTTATCTTCTACAATAGAAATTTTTCCCGTTGTTAAAATTTATTTAGCGCTGATGGATGTAAAATACCATTGTAGATGATTGGAAACATCCGTTGTAAATAATTTAATGGTTTGGGTTGGCCTGAGTAGGAATACTGGGCACCTTTTCATAGGAAAATTTCCCCCAAAAATTGAAAAAGCCCCCTAAAAAATTAATGCTTTTGATGGTCACTCATCTCTCTACTCGACCTGGCCTCTTTCTCTCTCTTTCTATTCGATCTCACAATCGCGACCTGGCTTGAGTGGTCTCTTTCTCTTTCTCTACTCGATCTGCTCCTTCAATTCTCGGTCACTCATCTCACAATCATGATATGCTCCTTCCTCTCTGTCTTACTCGATCTGCTCTTCCATTCTCTGCCCCAGAAATGCGACCCTTAGTCATTGTCTGTGTCTTTCTTTCATAAACTATCCCCTGAAATTGAAAGCCTCATATTAGGGTTCAATTAGAAGAAGCCACGATTATGGACAAGGACTGACGCTTTCAGTGTCGTTGGCGATTTCAGGCAACGATTGGTTTAGGGTTTAAGGCGTCTATCTTGTCTTTCTCAAGTAATTTGCTTTCTTTCTCACTCCCCTCTCCTATCTCTTACATTGGATTGCGTCACATATCTGTTTGATTCTATTTTTCTTCTTTGTTGAGTGAATTTGTTGTGAAATTTGTTCAATTTTATGGTCTGCGATCCTTCATCTTCTTATGTTTCTCAAGCACCTCGACGATAGATGGAATCTATTTGCTCTTACATTGTTGATTGCAATCAAGTAAAGTTGATGATTCTGATTTTTTATGTATTTGCATTTTTTTGGTGTGATTTTGGTGGTACTAAGCTACTATTTGGGTTTTGCAATGGAAATGGAAGATAATACCTGGAACCCCAAGTTATGTTTCCTTAGTATCTATGTTGCCTTGCATTTTAGTAGGATATTATTGGCTCTAATTGAATTAGTAATTGGTGGAATTTTTAAAACTTTCTTACAGTTGACTGCTAAAGAATGGGTATTTTATTTTTGGTGTCTTTTTGGGGGGTTGGGATTGATTATGATGGATTAACAGTTGGGTGTTGTTCATCTTGAACTACTACGAGCATCTCAATAAGTCATTTATAAGGCAAATTATAATAGTAACTGTGGGTCGTGTAGTCTTTCACCTTGTCGATTGCAATCAAGTGAGGTTGATGATTCTAATTTTTATTTATTTGCATTTTTCTGGTGTGATTTTTGTGCCGTTACTAAGCTACAATTTTTGTTTTGCAACGGAAATCTTACATAAGTAGCATGCTCAGTTTAAGTAACAGTTGGCTGTGAATTTTATTTATTTGCATTTTTCTGTTGTGATTAATAGTTGGTTGTTCATCCATGGTGTTACTTAGGGATGAGCAAAAAAAACCGAAACTGAAAATCAAACCGAAAAACCGAAAAAATCAAACTGAAAAACCAGTTAACCGGATTGAATTTTATGAAATTTTCGGTTCGGTTAAAAGAAGCGATTTTGTTCCCCGGTTCACGGTTCGGTTTTGGTTCAGGGGGGGAAGATTTTTCGGTTAATCGATCCAAACCAAAAATTTTTTTAATGACAGCAAATAAATACTAAATACTAAATTGTAATTAAATTTATAAACCATCAAAAAAAATGCAAATTTAGGTGTATAGGGTTCGGTTAACCGTAAACCGCCAAAATTTCGATTCCAGTTAACCAGATATTTCAGATTGGTTTACAGTTTGGCTTTTTGCTAAACCAGTTTTTTCGGTTAACCGATAGTTTCGGTTCGATTCACGGTTCACATTTTTCCCGAACCGAAAAAATGGTTAATCAGTTTTCGGTTAACCGAAAATTCAGTTAACCGACTTTGAGCACCCCTAGTGTTACTGAGCTACTATTTGCATTTGGCATTAGTCCGTTTAAGTAGCATGTTCAGAAATTGCCCTTCATCTGATGCTGATGTTGTATCAGATTCCTGTATAATAATTAATTTCAGCCCTCATTTCTATTCTTCCGGGTGGGGTGGGATAAATTGTGTATGCAATTTAAGTCCATTGTTGAACGAGTAAGTTGCCTATTATTTGCATCAGTACATTTTACAGTGTGTGCATAGATCTTCATGTTTGGTTAGAATTCTTGTTGTGTTGGTCCCTTTTTTTTTAGTTGAGGGCTAGGTACTAAGGGTACTGTAGTTTTATTAATGATGCATAACTAAAGCCAAGGACATAGGTTATTCATGAGCTATTAGGAACAGGGATATAGACATTAGTGGTTAAGCTAGCTTTTAGGTTTCAGAAGGCCAGGCATCTTGTGATCTATTAAACTTTAGGCCATAATGTGTATCTATATAGTTGTCCTCTTCAGTTGTTGGATAATGACTTTCTCCCATCTAGTGCTGGTGATTTCTGATTTTGGGAGTTGAACTTAGTAGTCAACTACTACTATGTACTGTCTTCTTGCTATATGCCTATATCCCAGGTAAATTATTCTTTATTTGCTGTATTTTGCATACTGCTACATAAAGTCCAGAATCCTAGATGGCTATGGGTGGTGAATGAGAGCAAAATAGTTGATTACAACAATTCAGCACCGTACTAATTGAACTTTTAGCACTATTTTGCAGCATACTGCTATAGAATCAAGTTTGATTACTATGGTGTGCTTCTTGGATACAAGTTTTGTTGCTTGTTTGGTGTATGGCAACCTACATTTGGATTTCCTAATATCCCACTCGGAATTTACTCATTCGTAGCAAAAATGGTGCCATATGCAGTGTGGAGTCCACTGGGGCGAGGAAATAGACTTCTTCATTGCTATATAGAATGATGTGAGAGTGCAAGTATAATCACTAGGCTCCAAAGCTTTACTTAGGGATTCGATGGGCTATTTACTTTGAATTTTATCACAACTTCCGCAAAGAGCTTTAGATGTTCCTACTAGTGTTAGTGCAAGTTTATGTTTCCATAAAACGACTTTGAATTTCCCTGCTTGAATATCTTCCTTCATATTATTAGCCACTGAATCTCTTTGCTTATTATGAGTCGTTGCATATAAAATAAAGTACACATGTTAAATCAAATTGCTATATTGTGAAATAATTGAAATAATAAAGTTGATTCCGATGTACTATTGAGCCTATCCATAGTTGAACGAACAAACCTTCCTATTTTGATCAGTAGTTCTCCATATTGTCAATGGCTGATATTAAAACCTTTTGCAAATGAAATATTGTCTTCTACAGGTAAAAAACCAAGCAAGTCAATACACTTGCACAAAAGAACTAGGAAACATGATTTTGAATGCCTAGTGATCAAGAATTTGGCATTTCGCACTTCATAAAAAAACTCAAGAGTCCACCATGCCAGAAGGTACGAGTTCTGAGAATTTTATCATACAACCAATATGAATTTTGTCCTAAAATAAAAAGAGATGAATTTTCTCAACTTGACCACCTAAAGAAATAAATAAAATAAAAATTTATACCACCTCATTGACTTAATCTTTACCTTGTCAATTTGATTCAACACTATAGAAAAGTCCAATGGAATGTCCCAGTGACTTAGTTCTTTTCTTAATCTTTTCATCTAATTTTACAGTGTTCCACACATTTGTGCCTCAAATCATGAAACCCCTCACAGTCTTACCCATGATTGAAGGAATATAGGTCTACAAAAATGGGAGAGAGATCATAGATTAAGGAAGCAGACCTCAGTTGATGATCTTATAGGCTAAGTCAACACAATTCTGGGAAGGCCATCAGCATCATGAATCATATTAACTGGCATAGTTGCCTTTGGCTTCAACCTCACCCTCAAACTTCCAACAAATGGGCTCAACTTCCCTCTTCTGATCTCCAGCTCCAATTACCCAATTTATAAAATGAAAAAAAGCACTTACTTTTTTATTGAATTCAACAACCCAGAAACAAGTTTCAGTCAATATAAACAAATCATGCAAAAATACACACAAATCGTTTATTTGGGCATCATTTACTTTGGTTATATTCTATTCAACTAAGTTTGATGTTCTTAACATGAATGTGCAGCTTGCTATTGAAGTGAGCTATAAGGGTTTAAAACATCATCATAAGCCTAACTTGTTTGCATCAAGGTAATATATTAACATTGTTTTCTTAGAATCATAGAAGAGGAGTAAATTGCTTAAGTTTGTCGAGTTATTGATATATAATGATCTATATTTGTAGGCCTAGTAGATTTTTTTCCCATTTAGGCACAGATATCACATTCCTCATAAGGTATCAAATATCATGTTTTGATAACATAATTATCTGACCATTGCCCTATGAATGTGGTATGATTTTAGGGGAAAAAATGCTATGTTAATGCTTACTTGACATGCTTTATTTAAAATCATAGCTCTTCATTATCTTGTTGTGAGGATAGTTTGGAAAATCTAGCTAGTTTATTTTGGATCATATCATTCTATATGCAATTAAATTAGTAGACTTGAGTATTTTCTCCTAATGATAATAGCAAGTTAGGGGCATCATTATTTGTAACAATTATATGTTGACAATTAAATGTACCACTTTACTAGGAGACACCATTTGTGTCTTTTTTTTGTCCATGAGATCATTTTTTTTCTTTTATCTTTTGCCATTTAAACTTAGCATATATCTGGGGGAGGGGTAATGAAATAGATTGGATGATTACTATGGTGAACATTAATCTTCTTGTCCTGATGGGTTCATTCCATCTCTATATTTTCTATCCTTTTTTGGCGTGGCAATAGGTTTTATATTTATACTTCATGTGATAGATTGATCCATATGTTTGTATTTATTTCTTTTTTATATCTTATACTTTGACTAATGTGTATTTGACTCTAAAAATGTTTGAAAATATATAATTCAGTTCATATTGATTGCACTGGCAAAGAATGCAATGTCACACTAACCAACATATATAATAGTTCATCAGTTGTTAATGATTACATTAGGGCAGGATGTAATATCAAACTAATCACGTATATTTTTGTTTCTAAATGCAAATGCCTTTAGATTTAGAAATTATGATTCACTTCCACTATGGGGGTAAATTTGAAAAAAGAGAACAAAATTTATTATATAAGGGAGATTGGTTGTACCTCGGTTGAATGTGAATGTGATAGATTGTCCTTGCCTAAGTTGTCTGCTATATTGAAGGATGATTGCGATGATAAGAGTAATGTGATCTAACTATTGTGGAATAACTCTAAAAGGAGTGGAGAGTTGAGAAGGATTATTAGTGACAAAGAGGTGATAGATATGGTAGTCAAACTGGGAAAGTGTAAAAGTGTTCATGTGTATGCAATTGATGAACATGTGAAAAGTCTTACCTTACCTCATGTTACCCATAGATTTGTTGATACATCTCAAGCTCAAAATCATAGAGAGAAGGCACAATTATCAACTATTAATGGTGGAAATGGTAAGATGAAATTAAATGCAAAAATTAGATCTTTACTTTTGTAAGATTTTTTATGTGTGGACACTTTGATTTTTTGTATTTTGCTTATAATTATTTGGGTTGAATTTTTCAATTTTTTTCCAACTTATATGCTTAGGACCATGTTATTTTACTGTGTCATACATAAAGGCTATATGGTGGAATTTATGCTTTTCTTCCTTAATCTTCATGTTTATTATATTTTCTATTCGAACTTGCGAGGGTTCCGTTGATCATTTCATTTTTAGGAAATGGCTCCTAGTAAAAGATGCACGACTCTCTTTGTCCATGATCGTCTTAGTAATGAATATAGCGAAGGGGTTAAAAGATTTCTTTCATTTGCATTTAGCCAGTTAGGAGAGGGGACAACGGTTATAAAATGTCCTTGTATGAAGTGTTGTAACTTAAGTGAACATGCTAGACACAGAGTTGAAATGCATCTTACTGTATATGGTATACTTAAGGGATATACTTTTTGGCACCAGCATGCTGAAAGGGCCAATGAACCTCAATCTAAAAATGATGAGGTGGAGGGTGAGTTTGTTAGTGAGGAGGGATCAGCAAGTGGGAATCAAAGTGATGATGAGATAGATGAGGTGATATGAGACTTATTTCCTATTTACCATGGTATAAGTGAACAAGGTTCCTCAAGCAATGCAGATTTATAGACAAACCAAATGAAGATGCAAAGAGGTTTTATAGGCTATTGAAAGACTTTGAGCAACCTGCATACCCTCGTTGTAGCTCTTCTAAGTTATCTGCAATGGTGAAATTACTTTATATAAAGTCTCTTGGTCGGTGGAGTAATGAATCTTTCACTATGTTGTTGGAGTTTTTAAAAAATAATTTGTTACCATCGGGGTCTGCACTTGCTAAGTCGTACTATGACGCTAAGAAGACTACTAAAGATCTTGGACTTTCTTATAATAAGACCAATGCATGTAGAAATGATTGCATGCTATTTTGGAAAGAAGATGCAAATCTTGATGCTTGTAAGTTATGTCATGCATTGAGGTGGAGGGATGATAAACATAGTAGGGAAGAGAAAAGGAGAGCAAATGGGAAGAAAACACCAGTAAAAATATTACAGCACTTCCTATTAAAGTCGAGAGTCCAATGCCTCTTTATGTCCTCTAAGACCGCATTTGAGATGGTGTGGCATCATAAAGAGCGCATTAAAGATGGAATCATGGGATACCCCGCTGATTCCAAAGCCTAGAAACATTTTGATGAGCTTCATACACATTTTGCCCGTGAGCTACGTAATGTTAGACTTGGATGGATGAGTGATGCATTTCAACCATTTTTTAATGCATCAACTCGTTACAGTATTTAGCCTGTTATACTTATTCCATATAATATGGCTCCTTGGAATTGTATGAAACAATCCAATTTCATCTTGTCCCTAATCATTCCAGGCCCTGATGGTCTTGGTGATGCAATAGATGTGTATCTGGAACCTCTATCAGAGGAATTGAAGAGTTGTGGTTCACAAGGGTAAAGGCATATGATGCTTTATAAAGACAAAACTTCATGTTGCATGCAGCCTTATTGTGGATTATAAATGATTTTCTGGCGCATGGAATCTTATTTAGATTCTATGCAAAAGGAAAACTTATGTATCCTGTTTGTCATAAGCACACCCACTCCCTTAGATTACATCATTGTGCAAAGCAAGTTTACATGTGCCATAGACGCTTCTTACCTAAGAACCGCAGTTGCCATAAAAAGGCATATTGGTTTGCCAATGTTAAGATGGATGACCCTCCTATCCCATTATCCAAAAGTGAAATTCTAGATCAAGTGCAAGATCTAGAGGGAATTCCTTTTAGTAAAGCTCCCAACATGAAGGTGAAAATTGACCACGAAAAAAGGGGGGATAATTGGAATAAGAAAAGCATTTTTTTTGGGCTACCATATTGAAGCGCCAATTTATTACGGCATAATTTGGATGTTATGCGCATTGAAAGGAATGTGTCTGACATCATTCTTGAAACTATTATGAACATAAAGACACTATCATGGCTCGTTTAGATTTACATGCCTTTAATATTAGGCTAGATTTACATCCTCATGAAAAAGGCAGCAAGCTTAAGTTGCCTCCAGCTCCTTATGCATTATCTCAAAAGCAAAAATAGGTGCTTTGTAAATTTCTTAAGGATGTTAAGGTGCTTGATGGCTTATTCTCAAATATCTCTAGGTGTGTAAGTGTGAAAGAGTGCAAGATCTTTGGCTTGAAGAGCCATGATCACCACACGCTTTTCCAAAGATTGCTTCCTCTTGTTATACGGGTAGGCATGCCTATCAAGAAAGTAAGCGAGGTTATTATGGAGACGTCTATGTTTTTTAATGTTTTATGTGCCAAAGAATTAAAAATAGAAGATTTGGAAGCCATCAGGGCTTAAATGCCTTTAACTTCATCTAAGTTTGAAAGGTGGTTCCCTCTTTCATGCTTTGATATCATGTTACATTTGCCCATCCACTTAGCAGAAGAGGCTATAATAGGTGGGCCAGTGCAATTTCGTTAGATGTATTCTAGGGAACAAAGTCTTTATATGCACAAGAGTCATGTTCGTAACAAGGCTTGTCCTGTAGGTTCAATGGCTAAAGGCTATATTGTAGATGAGTGTATGACACTTTGTTCAAGATATTTACATGGGATTCAAACAAGATTTAATCGTCCTCGATGCAATTATGATGGTGGGGTGAAACATAACAAAATTCTCAGTATCTTTGCACACCCCAGTCGCCCATTAGGAGCAACCAAATTATGTGATTTAGATGTGCGCGAAAAAGACCAAGCCCATTTGTATGCCCTGATGAAGTGCCCTGAAGTTTCACCTTTTCAACAGTGAGTCATGTATTTCCAATAATTTTAGTTATTCTCTATTGGTTATTAAAAATAAAAACTTATTACTTGTATGCTGTAGAGAGCATTCTCAAATGCTTGGGCCTTTGAAGGAAATGACTGATGATGAAAAGAATAATCATTTCCTCAGATGGTTTAAGACCAAAGTAAGTTATATTTTCTAAATTCTCTTCTATGAGTTTCCGAAATTTATGTCAATCTTATTACTTGTTTTTGGGTTTGACGGGCAGAAGACATGTATCAAGAAGGGAGTTGTCCATTTAGAGAAGAGCTTTTATCATTAGCTCAAGGGCCTACACCTTATGTAAAGTGCTATAGTGGTTACATCACTAATGGATTTAAATTTCATACATTAGATAGAGAGAATGGCGCAAAGACCCAAAACAGTGGAGTTCTTGTGGTGGGTAATAGTAGAGATGGAGAAGCTGATACAAACTATTATGAGGTTTTAACACAGGTCTTTAGTTTGGAATACATTGGAGATAATGAGGTAGTATTCTTCCGATGTAAGTGGTGGGACATAGACCCCAAAAAAGGAGTGAAACTAGATAAATTTGATTTTATCAACGTAAATTATCAGGTTCAAGCTGACAGACATAGAAAGAAGATTGTTTTTCAGCCTAGGGATCTTTTATGGGTTCATTTGAGAAAGGAAAGTTCCCTCAAATAAGGAAATCCAAGTTGAGTCCAAGAGTAGATGGCCCATTTGAAGTTTTGGAGAGGATCAATGACAACACCTGTAAGGTTGAGCTTCGAGGAGAATATGAAGTTTCTACTACTTTCAATGGAGCAAACTTGAGTCCCTCTCTTAAAGATGTACCGCTTGAGAATTTGAGGTCAAATTCTTCTTAACAAGGGAAGAATGAGCGAGACCATCTCTCAAATAATCGGATTCAACTAACCAACCTCAATCCAAATGTTTCAAGCACTGGTCTAGAAAGTTTTGAGCCAAGGTTTCAGTTACTGTGATCTGTCCAGCAAACCAGCTCAGTCTTGGTTTTGCTATTTAATTTAGTAAAGATCAGGTCCAACCTTTCGGGGGTAACTTAGCTCATTTGCACAGTCACACAATGGCTAACAAATGAATCAAGTTACTCCATTAAATTTGAACAGCAGCAACAGCAACCTAGTTTTGAGAGAGTTAAATCTGACTGTCATTTGCATCAAGGGGATGAGACATATAAAGGCTTGAAAAGGCACCAAAAATATTATCAAGTAATGCCCAAAAGCAGCTCATTCAAATCAGTTAGCATCTGTTATTATCCAGCATAAACAGCCATAAAATACCCTTTGATCTAAGGGGTAACTAGCTTTTGTACTTGCTGATCAGCCGAGCTGATCACCCCATCAGTAGCTAGTTTTTGCTCCCCAAGGCCATCATTAATACTACTTAGATGCTCCAAGGGTCTGACACCTCAATAATAGAGATTAGCAATGGAATTAGGTGCCAAAGATCATATTAGAGATGCAATTTATAGGCTGTTTTAGTTTATACTTGTTTTTTGTTTTTAGTTTGTTTCTGTTTTCTAGTTTAGTTGTTAAGAAGGAGTGTGAGGCTAAGTATAAAGGCCTCCTTTTCAGTTGTAATACTCAGTTGTAGAATGATTAAAGTCGAGCATTGCTCCTAACCTCTCAAATCTCTCTAGCTATCCTATAACTTGGCCATTGCAGGTGGTGTTCTAGGATTCTTGGTGGCTATTCTGGTGCTACGTCTATATCTAGAATGACTCCAAGGGCATTGAACTTAGTTTGGTGGTGTGGCTGCATCTAAACCAAGTTGAGACTATCCTGGCTCTTGTGTATGTTGAGCAATTTCAGTCCAGTTCAAGCAAACTTGTCCAGACAGTTTGCTTGCTTACTTCTAGTTTCCTTCTATCTTGATTATTCTCCATCATTTTAGATAGTTTAGATCTACTCAAAATCGAAAAATAACATATTTTCAAGCTAAATGGTCAAATCGTGTTGATTTCGAATCGAAATCGATTGGGTTCGTGTCGAGTTCGGGTTTCTCTCAGTAACTTCAGGTTGGGTTTGGGTCAGGTTATTGTGTCATATGAGACTTTTCCAGCTCTAATTCTAACATACAGCTTGATTTCACAATCACGTGGTTTACTCTACTCATATAACAATCAATCAATCACAACAACTAATACTCTAAGAACACATTAACACCCAAAAATGCACCATATACCATATTGTCACTTAGGACATACCTCGACAACTATATGAAAATGTATGACTAAGGTCACAACCTATGGTCACAGGACCCTACTTTCATAGCATTTGTAACACCCCAGGCCCTTAGGGCTAGTGATGTTAACGATTTTTAAAATTATGAAACAAAATGGACAAAATTCTACCTAAAAACTGACCACGGTTCTAGGCTTATAACCTTAGACTTATACCTATAATATAAATGATTAAATAAAATCCCTCAACGGCTACACGCCGAAGAGTCAACTCTATGTGCTACACGCCGAGAGTATACAAGCTATGGAATTAAATAAATGAAAGAAATGAAAGATACAACTCAAAAGATCACACAACCGAAGCACGGAGGTTTAAATCCCGAAACATTTCAAGTGTGACAACTAGAATATGAGTATCTACTCAGATGGTTGGTTCAAATGGTTAGTAAGAGCGACTAGACTACATGAATCACTGGACGTATTTGAGACACCTTTACAAGACCCCATTGCAAATCAAATGCTTAAAATTACATCGTTGACTCTAGATCTTGTCTATCTACATTCATGCTCATCTTACGATCTATAACATGGCCAAGAAACCATTCAGCATAAACCAAAACTTTCCAAACCCAATTTCAGATGTTCTTAGTGCTTAAAACTTGGAAAAGGGAAAAGTATGGGGGATAAGCAACCACCGCTCAGTAGGAAGTTGTCGTCTCTCAAAAAACCAAAATAGTTGTACACAATTTTACATAACATACACACACATGTATCCATTTATAGATCATAAAAAGGTTAAAGCATAATTTATAATTCTTCAAATGATTTGAAATTTGGTCAGAGCTAGATAAGAGTGATTGTTTCATCAATGTGCTATGTATAAAAAAGGTTTAAAGGATAAAATCAACGACCGTTAGAAATAATGTAGTGAATTTTAAACAAGTGTAAAAAGTAAAAGATCCAAATTTTACGCTCATGAGAATTACAAAGAATATTTTCTTCTTGTTGAATAATCCATCTCGTCACAATATCAGGGAGCAAACTCACTTTTAGCTCCCAAGAGTTTTTGATAAAATAGAATTTATAAAGCCCATGGTCAAATCCTCTAGGTGTCACATACACTTAATGCCCCTAGATCCACGAAAATGAAGGTGGAAGAGATACAACACCCTCGTTAGGGTGCTGAAAGCAACAATATTCACGCACGTTTAAATGACTATTCCATCCAAGAGCCTTGTTCTCAAATAGTGACCCTTCCATACAAGGCCTCAGTCCTCTTTTGATATTAGCTTCTTCAATATAGGATTGACCCTTTCCAAATTATAAGTTCTGATAAATTCCTTCATAATAAAAACATTGGCAATCAACTCACTTAGCACACATTCAAGTCCAAAATTAAGGCCAAGTAAGACCTAATTCAAGAAACTATGTACTCACCCAACTAGAATATTAAAAATAACCAGTTTTTACAATTCAAGTTCCAAGTCAAGATGAAAGCAATAATTTGGGTCATGATAATGCATAGTAGCCCAAAAAGAAGAACTTTTTGCCATTCAAACATATTTTTCACTCACCCAGGCCCAAGGTTTCGATTCTATTATTACATTTAAAGAAAACAGCCTATCTCATCATCGTGGCACCTAGTGGGGATGCAAGAACACAAAAAACACTCAAATTAATTATAAATGCATGCCATTGTATGCAACGATTTAGGTAACAAATTAAACAATCTATCGCTATTTTAGTTCAAGTTAGGTTCAAGTTTAGGACCTGATGAAGTTCCCTCAGTTCCTTTTAGTTCTTTAGCAACTTATAGATAACCAGCAAGTACAAGGAACATATTTGTGGTCCTTTTGTGCTCGGATTCTAGCCCTATTCAATCCTTAGCAATAAAATTTTAGGCTTAGGTTCATGTACAGTTCTACTTTTGTATGGTTTAGTTCACCTCAGGCTCAGTTTGATTCAGATTCTATTCAGTTCAGGCTCTATTCGTTTCTAATATAATCCTTAGCAATATAATATTTTTTGAAAAATGGTTCTAAATGTGTCCATTAAAGAGATTCACAAAAAGTAGTTGAGCAGATTGAGATTGGAAGTAAACACCATAACTCTTGGACAATTTGCATATGCACAAATTCATATTGATGACTTTCACAACTGAAGGAACTCAGATTCAATTGAAATATTACACTTACTGAAGACAGTTGGTTGAGAGTTATGAACAAGCACAACAAAAGAAGTGGAAATTATAGAAATCATCACAAAAGGGACACATGGGGTGTGGCCAATTGAGGGAAAAGGTGGTGCAAAACCACTAAGGGAAGGAGCATATAAGACCAAAAAGGTCAAGAATAGAAGAGATACGCGAAAGGCATTGAGGCGATAAGAGTTGATGAACAGGGGCAATGCATGCAGAGGCGGCAAAGAAAGGTAGAAGGAACTAGGATATAGGGGTTTATTCGTGTTAAGTAAATTCTAGACAGATGTAGAGAAATGAACTAGGAGATGGAAATTCAGAAAAATCTTAATAGAACTAAACAAAAGAAAGAAGAAAATAGGAAAAAAAGGAATGTAGGTTTGAAATATTAGTGCCCTCATGTTACGTGCCTAAGCGACTTAGGGAACTGTGATTGAAAACTGTGACCCTATATTTGTGCCTTAGAGCATTTTGAAGGTGGATTTGAGAAGATTTATTTAGGTCATGTGAACCTCTCAGTGTTCTCTGAGGAGTTCTCTTAAGCTTTTTGGTTTGTGCGCTTAAACGCCAGGTGAGGGGTTGTATTCATATGTATAGGAAACAAGGGTTTCCTAACATTTCTCAAGCCTGGGTAGATAAGGTTTTTCTAAGAATGAGTCAGCGGCCAAGTTTTGTAAAAGACAGGTAAGAGAAACGAAGGCAAACGTACTCAAGTAGGCCCAAAACCATCCATGTTCCTCGTAGACTGGTGCACCTATTTCTAACTCTGACTTATTTTAGTCATGACTATCTCGCTCCAATTTTGGCAATCTTTTTCTGAAAAACCTTATTGAGTATAGTTTCTACTGGCAGTAATTTCATAATTTTTGGATAAGTGTGGGAGAATATATAAGCAAAACAGTGAACGTATATCATTTTCAACACACGTCTAAGAATCGACTTAGTATCTTTCTTCGTTGCCCATCAAACTTTGGGTCATAATATATCATCAGAAAGCTCTAGAAGTAATGATTATAAATTTTAAGACTCAAAAAATTTATATACCATATGATGGGGTGAAAAATAAGGAAATAATCTCAACTAAACATCGAACAAGGTCAATTTCGGGTCATTGGACTTTTGGGTGCTTTTAGCGGACCTTTTTATAGATAATTAGATTAAGGAATGCTAACACATTTTAAGGATCTCAATTTTTTATCTTTGAGGTTCCTCAAGTCTTGCTAGATCGGTTTAGTATCATCGGCCATTTTATAAAAAGGAGATACGTTTTATATACCCGCGATTAACAATAGTTGTAGTGGCTTGAATTTGATCATGTCCCTATGGAATTGACCTCAAATACTATGGTTCACAACCATATACTTGTAGAAACACTACACTTTCCTTCAGATTGTACAAGTTTTTAGTATCGTTTGTCAGGGTTAGTGGTTTGAATCTAGGTCATTCTTTTTCTATGTTTTTTTGTTTATTATGATCAGCTTCATAATTTCTTTTAGTAGATAAGTTTCATAATTTCTATGATTTGAATCTGGTTGTTTTGTTTTCTTATTTTATATGCCGAAAGAAACCCATAAAACTAAAAACTTTTGGGAAAAAAATATGGCTATTTTCCACTTCCCCTATATAAGGATGAATTTTTCTGGAGGTATTACAGCTGACTGAATGACTTTACCGCTGATAGTAGTCAAAGTGTCTAGAAATGAGAATTTCTTATTGTGATTGATGATTGGATGAGTATTTCAGGTTTCATCTACAAGTGTTGGTGAGGCCTTAGACTTACATGAGTGGGGCGTATACGATTCTTGTATATTTGAAGAGGTTACTTGAGCATTCAGGTTGTCTTTTCCAAACCCATATGCATTTCATGCTCGATCTTTTTAGAAGAAATGATTTATGGGGCATTGGGCACCTCACTCATACAATCTTGTTTTTGCTTCTCTTACGTGTGACTTGTACGATCCTTTTAACCATCAATCTGACTTATGCTCCTAATATTTCAATTGAAATATGAGCTTAAGAATAGCATATAGTTTGCGTTTAGCTTAATGAAGCATATGATGGGACAAATGTTCAATCACTTCTTAAAATTGGTTTAAGTGTCACATAGAGTGTAATGTGTCTAAGTTGAATGAAACTAACCTTAATGTAGGTTTCACCCTACTTAAGACTTGTCCTTTAGGTGACTTTGAGTCTTCCCTTCCCATTAGCCGTAAACTTTAAGTTGACTTTCCTGAGTGTGACTTAAATGTGGAGAGAGATTTTTGTTCAGTTACTTTTATGCATGCATCCCCTATCGAGACTAGCTTAATTATCGACTCCCCTTATAAAGTCTTGATTATTGCTAGCACTCTTCTTTCTCTGGCTCTATTGGGAGAGCCCATGAGGAGGATTATTGGGAGGAGCATATATTAATCATTATGATGAGTGCTATGTCAATTAGTTTGATGAGTTAGCTATATATGTTAATTAGTTTGATTAGTGCTATGTGCACATTTCGGATGAGGAGCGTATATTAGATGAGCTCCTTTAGAGAAGTCAGATGAGGAGATAGTGGCTAAGGTGTCGCCTCCTACTGGTGACCTTGTTAATGAAGTGCTTCTTAACCCCTTGATTTAGTCCTAGCCTCTTTCACTTGTTCACCACTCTTCTTATCCCTTAAGTATACTCTTGTTAGGTCTATAAGGTACAACATGATGTCCGATCCTTGCTTTATTATGGATCTTATAGAATATTGGATGAAAAAGCTCAAGGGGAATGTTGGTGAGTTAGTTAGGTCGCTAAGTAACTTTAGAGGGTATAACCCCTCCATTGACCATTACTGCCTTTACCTATCGCACACATCTGAGTGTATTGTTCACTGCACTTTGCCTCATCATTCAATTAATTACCCTAAGGCATTTGATAAGCTACACAGGGAATTGCACATCATTATTGTATTCATATGTGTATTCTGTTACATGCACTTCTCTAAGATTTATGTTCAGGAATGTAACAAGCTCTTTATTGCTTTGATTACATCTACAAGAGAGGTTGGTGTCATGAATAAGGAGTGGGTAATGCTCATTGAGTCTCGCTTAGCATTCATTAAGAGTAGTATAGTCAGGTGCACTTAGTATCCAAACTAGTATTATTCTTCTATCCTTTTTCATATAGTTGTGTGTAGTTATTTGTGGTTTTTTCCTTTTCTTTTTATGTCCTCGATGGTCCTTTGTGAGGACTTTGTGTGATCTTGGTGTGAGAATGGGGAAGTAATAATTTATAAATGTTCGATTTAAAAAGAAAAAAGCGGACAAAATTTCAAAAAAAAACCCAAAGGATTTTTATTTTTTTCTGTGTGGTCTTGAGGAGTTTCACTAATTTGGTTAACTTTGATACATTGTCACTTAGTATTAGGTCATATGTAACTATGGTGTACGTGTTGAGTGGCCAAATTAGTGAGACTAGAAGCACATAAGAAAATTAAACTTCTAGCAATTTTAACCCAAAAATCGTAGCTTAATTTCATTTTAGAAACAAAAGGCAATCTAAACTTCCACGAAATTGCTTACCAACCATGGATAATTGGTAGAAAGATACTTTTAACATATTCTTTAGTCACACATCTTACAAAAGTTCCAGAATTGATGTAAAGAACAATCCTACCTATAATATTTTTGGAAAAATGGTCCTAAATTTGTCCATCAAAGAGGCATTCACAAAACAGTAGTTGAGCAGATTGAGAAGGTTGGAAGCTAAACACCACACCCCTTGGACAATTTGCATGCACACAAATTCATATTGATGGCTCTTATATCTGAAGGAACTTGGGTTCAATTGAACCATACACTTATTGGAGACGGTTGAGAGATATGAACAAGAACAACAAAAGAAGTGGAAATTATGGAAATCATCACGAAAGAGACACAAGGGTTGTGGTCAATTGAGGGGGAAGGTGGTGCAAAACCACTAAGGAAAGGAGCATATGAGTCCAAAAAGGTCAAGAATAGAAGAGATATGCGAAAGACATGGTGGTGATAAGAGTTGATGAATGGGGGCAACGCATACAGAGGCGACAAAGAATGGTAGAAGGAACTAAGATATACCGGGTTACTCATGTTAAGTAAATTCTAGACAGATGCAAAGAAACGAGCTAGAAGATGCACATGGAGATGCAGAATGCAATGAAGGGGGGCTAAAGCTTCATGGCCAAGAATAGGTGAAAGAGTTTTCTCTATCTTCTCTCTCTAGACCAATTAGTTTGTGAAGCTTCTTGTTTATTCGCATGGATCCAATATATATAAACATATGTATATATAATTTTATATTAGCTTAATGTCAATTTATTTGATTATATTTAAGATGTTCTATTTGGGTTAATTGAGAGGTTTCATTATTAACCGAAGATAACATAAATTTTGAGTATAATCAAGTTATAGTACCTTGCTATGACCTTGTAATTTACGGAATAGAGGTTACCTTATAGTATACACAAACATGATTAGTAACATTAGATAAGAGTTTATTGACAAATTAAGCAGTTTATATATATATATATATATATATATATAGTATATATATATATATATATATACGCGCGCGCGCGCACACACACACACACACATGACACACACACACATATATATATATGTATATGTACATACATACATACATACATACATGTATATATATATACACACACATACATACATACATATACATACATATATAGAGAGAGAGAGAGAGAGAGAGAGAGAGAGAGAGAGAGAGAGAGAGAGAGACATATATATACACACACACACACACACACATATATATATGTTCCTATATATATATATATATATATATATATATATATATATATATATACACACACACACACACACACACACACAAAAGTTGGTAAAGTAGACCCATACCTACATAATGAGATTTGAGAGGCTGGTTCCTTTTCAGCTATTCCCAACCCTAAGAAAATAATTGCAATTATTAATACTTTATACCATATTATTCAAAAGAATACAAAGAAACTATTGTAATACAATTATTATAATTATTTTTTCATTAAGTTAATTATGATTTATTTTGTATAATTGGGTATAATTTTACATCGTTATCTATCTTAATTAACTTCTAAAAAGACCGTTAAACTTTATAAAATACTTAAAAGTAACACGTGCATTGCACGGAGTGCCAAACCTAGTTTACAATGATAACTACTGCAATGAAATCCCAAAATTGTGAAAAATTTTTAAAAATATTAAGAAGCCTTTTACACATTACACGGATTGCTTTATATTAAAAAAATTAAAAACAAATATAAATATTCTAACTATTTTACGACATGTTCGATTCGACTTATGAGAAATACTAATTGATATTTATTACTGAAATATGTTGAAAGTTATTGACACATGCTAAATCATATTTATATATGTTGAAATATACTGAAATAAATTTAAACATAATAAAATATAGTTAAATATTGCTAAATATTAGTCATAAGTAGTTGTAATAAGTTGAAAAGAAATGCCTTGTTATGATTGGGTTGTTGTCAACCAAAAAAAAGATCAATCATACTGTACACATCCTGAAATCCTTGCTGTACGCTTTTTGTTCAGTTTGCGAACGATAAAATGGCTCCCTCCACATAAGGCAAAATATTAATTGCAAGCCCTCGCAAGGATTCCCCCATTTATCTACTTTCAAAAAACTCTCACCGAGTAAGGAACAGAATTACAGGAAACATCAGCATGTCCGTACTGCTCCGGCGACGGCACGTGAAGCATGGAATACGACTTTCTCTCTCCTCAAGCTGCTCTTCTTCTTCTCCGCCTCTTCCTCCTCTCCGTGCCCACATCTATGGCCGCCATTTGTCTTCCCTCAGAACCCCTTACTTGTCAATTTCACAACCCCATTATCCGGCTAGTATTCTATCAGGGCTAGGGTTAGGGTTAAGGATTCAGAGAAGGCGCAAATGGGACGGAAGTTCCGACAATTACGACCAAATCAAAGCAGTCGTCAATTGCCCTCGCTGTTCGAAGCAGATGAATGTCCTCTTCTCGAATCGTCCTCTGTCAATCACTCCCAACGAGGTGGGCATATACCAAGCGCTCAACATATGTCCTCATTGCAAGACTGCCTTCTATTTCCGGCCCTTTAAGTTGTCGCCATTGCACGGGAGTTTCTTCGAGATTGGGAGGATTGGGGGTGGCGATAAGGAGGAGATGACGGAGGGCAAGTTTGTCAAGGATGGTGGCGATGGCGAGGAGAATGGAAAGTTATCTATGTGGCAGAAGTTGCGCTCCTATGTGAGGGATCTTCCGCCTAGCATGTCTGAGGATTCCAACCCACACATGGTGGAAAATCATTGGACTGCAACCAGGGTGGAGTGTGAGAATACTTCTGGGGATGATTTGCCCAAGCAGGGGACATTGAGAGGGGAGAGAAATGGATCGGGTGGGGCAAATTTGGGGAAGGAATTGCCCACCCCGAAGGAGATTTTTAGAGGGCTAGATGAGTTTGTCATCGGCCAGGAACGCGCAAAGAAGGTTACAACTTGGAAACCCTGTGTAGTTGCAATTGATAGTGGTTTTCATTCTTGGGTTTACAACTTGGAAACCCTGTGTATTTTGGTTGATTGAATGTGGATTCTTCAGCTTTGCAAGTTCTAGCTTCCAGCTGTCAGACCAAAAATTGGTCTCCCTCGTTGTTCTTGCTTTTGTTATTGGTGGCTACACTATTATCCTTCTATGCAATAGGGGTTGGGATCATTGCATTAATTCTAGATTGATGCATGCAATCACTAGAAACTGATTGTTCTTGGTTTTGACAGGAGTGCTAGATATGGTTGTACAATTATTGGATGCGGACAGAAGGTAAAAGGAAAGAAGAAAATTGTAAAAGAATTAGAATGATAGAAAGCAATCAGATTAATAATGGATCCCTGGCTAGACCTCCTTCCTCAGACCCTAACCTTAGCTAGAACAATTTGCCTTCATTGTCCTTGTGTGATATGCGTAGAGTAATTAAAAATGAAAAAGGATTTAATGATCTGCCAGATGTCACCAAGTTGACAAAAGTGCATTTGGCATAATGCTTAACAAGGCCACTTGTGATTGTCAATCCTGTATCGTAGGGTTTGATTATGATACAGAAGTGTACAAATTCTCCTTTGGTTCTTTTTTTCCCCCAGGGGGAGGGGGTGTTTTGGCGGCTAGACTTCTTGTTGGCTAGGCATCCATTGGTTCCTCCCACCCGGCAACAACTACTCTAGAGTGAATAGCCATCCCAATACTGGGCTAAGCTTACCCATATTAAAACAAAAAGAAAAACTAAAACCACTACTTTTTAGAATATAGCATGGTATTGCCTGACAAATTGCTGTTATAATGGTCTTCCTATCATAGCACAAGGTCGTAATAGTCTTGTCATAGGATAGGGATCCAATATCAGTGAAATTATATTTGAGTTTGACTTTAACATGAGGGTGGTGGGGAGGATCTTGCGTTAATGAGACATTGGAAAGGCGTGGTACTTGATACACATGATTTGGAGCCAAGTCATGGCAGGGTTACATATTAATTTAGCAGAAACCTGAAGCATGCTTTTTACTTAATCACTTCACTAACTTATCTTGTCAAGACCATTGGTCTTGTGTATCGGAGTATCTCCTTGCTGCTGTGAAATGTGAACCATCTCTTGGAATGGTTTTCATGATCTTTTGCGAGTTGCCAAATGTCAGTCTGGTGTTAGGACTGTGAATTTCACAGAATAGGCAGTAGATTTGAATCTCCATTGAGTTTCATTGTTTGGTGAGGACACAACTAATGGCCTTTCCTTTCTGCTGTCCCATGTGGATAGTTATGACTTTATTGACAAGTTGACCATAATGTGACGGCAATATTATAGTCTTGTTGTGGCCTTTGCTTCTGTCAATTTTGAAAAATCTTTGCCTCCTTTTTGGGGGGGGGGGTAGTGGTAGGGTGACGGTGGATTCTACTAGGTTTGTGTGTGCGTGAATTTGCCGACCCCCCCCAAAAAAATTCAATAGTGCTCTTTCATAAAAGGTCTTTGAGAATATCTTCAAAATAGCTTTTCGTGGGTCTCTTAGAATTGGTCTTTCTTAGGCAACAATGCTAACATAGGTTAGACCTTCCACATCTGGATCTCCCCTGACCCCGCGCAATCTGAACCCACACTGAGAGGAGTTATTGTTGTTGTTGTTGTTCAAAATAGCTGTTATGCTTATCTAGATTTGGGTACATCTAAACTGCTATATTTTTCTTAGCATGAACGATATCTTACATTGCAAATTCTTGCTCTGTGAGTATTAGGATTATTTCTTGGAATATGAGGGGAATCAATTGTCCAACTGAAAGACGGAGTGTGACATGGGTGGTGCATGGGTACTCTTGTGATGTTGCCATTTTTTGAGGGTCAAAATTGAAATGACTAACCAGCTAATTGCACTTAGCCTTTGGTGTCAATGACCTAGGGATAGACTTTTGCTTCCTTGTCCAGATCCCCTTTTTTTTTGGGGGGGGGGGGGGGCAGAGCATTGTCATTTGTTTTTTCCCTTTTTATTTTGTTAAGTGGACTTTCAGTGAAGGATCACCATGAATATACAAATGCGAACATTATATTTTAGCAAAGCTGGCATTTATTACCTGGAGTTTGGGATGACAAAACATGCTAAAAAAAGTGACATTTATTTTATAATGGAGGGAGTCTTGATAAATGGGATACATATTTTATTATCGGTTTATTAGTTGTAAGTGTATTCGTTAAACTGTTTAATTGCAGGTGCTTTCTGTGGCGGTTTACAACCACTACAAGAGGATATATTATGCTTCTCAACAGAAACAGTTTGTCCTCAATGGCTTTGTTCTCAATGGGATTTTGAATTCTTAGACTTGTTATTCAGGATTCTTGAATTTGCTGATTGTTCTAGGTCAGGTGCAGATGGAGATGGAAGTGATTTCAAACGGGATAACTTTGATATGGTTGAACTGGAGAAAAGTAATGTTCTCTTGATGGGCCCAACTGGTTGTGGTATGCTTTACAGCATCTTGATACTGTAATCTGGCATATGAAGATGTTTCTTTTTGGTAAAAAATTATAGTGTAGTAAGTTTATTGCTGTGATACTGGGAGCTGATTGAACACTTTATTCTAATGTATTTGTGTTGATTGATGTTGGCTGTAAGGACAGGGAAGACGTTGCTTGCAAAAACATTGGCTCGCTTGGTGAACGTGCCCTTTGTTATGGCAGATGCAACGTCATTAACGCAGGTGAGTTTGTTTTACAAATTTCTATTATGAGTTGTGCTGTATTTGCATGGTGATCCTGATTACTTACAAAAATTATTGGGGTGGGTATGGAAAAGTCTTTGTTGGATTCAAAGCGCTAACAGTTAAGGCTGCTTCTAAATCTATGCTGTTAGAGGCCCTTTACAGGAAAAAGAAATCAGTAACAACTTTTGAGTTGTCACGCTCCTAATAGATTTGCAAGTTTCAATCTCACCCCTTTCCTAATATTACTTAATGCATTATTGCTCTTAAGTGTGGCTTGTAATCAGTAATATTGCTCTTTTGATGCCAAAGTGCGCCACGTTTTTACAAAAGAACAGAATGGGAACAAGCTGTTTAAAACACTACGAACATATCCCTCCTAGTCGAATTTGAATATAGTGGCTTCTCCTACTTCTCTGATCAGTTAATGAATTGTAGGGCACCACTTGCGGTAATCTGATGTTTGCCTGAGGTCTGCCATCTTAGGTCTATGTGAGCTGTGGGCGTTCGTTTCATTGGGTTCTGTCATCTAGGGCTGTTCTTTTCTCTCTAACTGGTCTTTGCCTGGTCTCTTCTTCATGGTTGGGTGTGTTGGTCATCTAGTAGGAGTGTCTAGTTTCCTAGCCCTTTCTATATGCAAAGGCTTGTCACTTGCTGGATTTCAGTTGTTGATGCTTCTTCTATTCGCCAGAAATTCTCCTGGTATTTTTTTTCATTCCCCGACATCTCTTAAGTCTCAACTTAGGGAAGACGGACTAGCATTTTGGTCGTGTCTAATTTTCTGTTTGTCCTTAAGCAAGTCGTCCGCTCATTCTTTTGGCGGCTGATTGTTTCACTTCTTTTGACGCAGTTATTAGTTTTCTCAGGGGTCTTCTGTGGGTGCCTTTAGCTCTTTGCTTATTGCGTTGCTGCCTTTTAAGGTGTGTTCTGAGTCTTTTGTTGTGGTTTCCTCCTTGTGTATTTTTTCTGTAGCTCTACCTTTTGGTTCCTTCTTGTGTTCCTTAGGGAGGGTTGATGGAAAGTTTGAGGTTGTGTGTCACTCTAGTTGAGAAAGAACAAAAGAGATAGATTTATTGTCTGCTCTCCATTCAGTAACTTTGGCGAGTTTGAGGACCATTATTTTTTAGAGGGATCTAAGGCCGGCAACTGGTCTGGGGTTACACATCCCATGTCACTTGGCAAAAGGTTGCAGGCAGTGAATAGGCACATTTCCTATGCAAAAATGTTGTTCAAGGTAACATGAACGATGCTTCCTGGGTCGTTGGAGGGATAGAGGTCCAGGGCTTGTGAGCCTTGGGATATTTATGTGGCTTTCGTAAAAGTGCTAGCGAACGGTTATATAGTTCACGAGAAGAGGGGTATGCAGAGGGTTAACCCTCTTTCGCAACGGAGTGGGCTATTAGAGAGTTATTATTAAAAGGTAGAGAAATGGAATTGTTTGTTTTTTTAGTATTTGTGGAAGCCAATAAGATGGGGAAGATGGGGACTGCATAGGTCTATAAGGTCGATGGGAAGAATGCAGGAGGGGAGATGAACTCATCTAATGGTGTGAATATTAAGGTGATTTCTTGAAATGTGAGGGGACTCAATTTCCCCATCAAGGAGGGAGCGTGAGTTGGATGCCACATACATATTCTGATGTTACTATGCGCCTATACTTCTAAGATCTAAGTAGCCAATTTCTCTTAGCCTTTAGGGTGGGCAAGCTATAGAGTGATGTTTCCCTTTGTTTCTGTTTAGGCCATTTTCATTATTTTGGATTCGCTAACTCTAGGGCTTATTGATTCCAACCAGAGGGTTTTCACTGTGCCTTACAAGATGATGGTTTATAGGAAGAGTTGAAGACTTTCACGTTTTTGTGGGACATTCCCCGGTATTTTGGATGTAATTTCAATGTGGTTAGGCTTCCCTATGAGAGATTTTTTAGGGAAAGATTGACTTCTTGGCCATCAGTGCTTTCTATGCACTCTTGTCGATCTCCCCTTGGAAGGTGCTCACTTTACTTGGGTCTAGATTGTCCATTATGTCGCATATTGAGTGTTTTGGCAAGATTTGTTTCTTAGGGGTGCATCAATTGGTTCTTGCTTAGATTATCTTTCATCATATACCAATTCTTCTTCATGTTTACATAGCCAGAAGGCCATTCAAAATTTGGAAACATGTTAGCAGCTGGTGAAGGCTTGGTTGGATGAGGTTGATCTTGACTGGCTTTCCAGGTTTCATCGTGGCCAAAAGATTGATTTTTTTAAAAATAAAATTGAAAGAGTGGAGCAAAGATGTTTTTGGGCACTTGGACAACAAGATGGCAAATTAAGTAAATGAGGTCATGCTTTAGGATTTAGAGTAGCAACTTACCGTTACTTGTGCCGACAGAGTTGAAAGGCTAGAATAAAATGGAGGAGCTTTGTTTGTTGCATAATTAGATTGACGTATTCTGGCTGCAAAGAGCTACAGTACAACGAGGTCATTGTGTGATGGAGATCTCTCCATGCCCCTTAATTTGGAAAATCAAATCAGTCAAGGTAATCTTATTTTGGTGGTCAAAGTATGAATAAATCATCCATATTTAGTTTAATAAGCAAAACAGTAGGTCACGGGTTGATTCCACCAGCAAACTCGTTTTTGTGATTCTAACTACTTAGGCCTGCATGAGGTTTAAGTCCTTAATTTTTGCATATTTTGGATCCCCAAGATGTTAACTACCTAGTCCAAGTGATTAAATCAAGGTAAATCAAGTGGAAGATGAAGAACCGGGTCCATCTTTCAAACCGTGCACGCTGGGATTCGGTTTAGACCAGTCCGGGTATTCTGATCTTTTGGGCAAGCAAATAAACTCTAGATTGAGTAATTCCACCTGGAGCTGTTAGAGGACTTCTCAAGCTTTCCAACCATGTGTGGCAAGTTGAGTTATGCCCACGTTTGCCCTGGGAAACGTGGCTTCCAATATTCTGCCAGCACAAGCTTGGTTGCATCTAATTGGTGCATTTGGTGGTTGATTGCCTTAATCACGTCCAATCCATGTCTAGCTGCATAATCAGGTTTCTAGAAGGCAGTTGGACACGATCATTGAGGAACAGCCCAGCAAACCAATGAGAAGAAAGGGAAGAAGACAGCTTCTTTGTGAGTGGCTAGCCGGAATGCAAAAGCAACCAGTCACACATCACTACTTTTCTTCATTTCAAGATAGCAGCTTAAGGCTTAATTACTTGCTTAATTACATGATTAGCATCAATAATTGAGATTAGATAAACTGAATGTATGTACTTAACAAGGATTAAGCAAGGATTAACTTTGTAAACACACGGGTTAGCTAAAACAGTGTGGTTAGCTAGATTAAGAGGTTTCTTAATTATGAAGAAACCTCACTCCTTAGCCTTTAGATGCTTGGCTGCTTGCTTGCTTGCTAGCTTACCTTTAAAGGCTTGTACTCTTCACTTTTGTAATCAGTTTTCGACATTTGAAAGAAAGAAAGAGAGAGTTTTCTCTTGAAAAATCAGAATACTACACTTGCTTATCGTTAACTAGGCCGATTAAGGTGGTGATCTAGTATAGTCCTACTCTTGATTGATTGGTGATCTTCTGTATCTTATTCAGGTTTAGGGGCCCTAACCTTGGTTTTGGTGGTGTTTCTGTATCCAAAACTCAAGATTAGCTCTATCCAATTCATCCATTTCAGTCACTGGTTCTAAGGGAAACCGTGAGTGTTCATCATTCTCCTTTGCTTCCTTTTGATTGTAAGCTTAATCCTTTGAGCTTTACATCATTGTGACACCTAGTGTTTTCATAGAGTGGCAAATGGAACAACAAAATTCAATGCCTTTCATGCTAATTAAAGTGGATGTAGAGGTATAGAGGCTTTTCCATAAAAGGTATTATTCACTTCGACGAGAGTCTTGATCATGAAGTCCAACTATTGGGGCCTTTTTTTGATGGGATTTCTTACAATTCCATTGGTATTAATGATGCCATTGATCATGAAAACGGTTTCTTAGAGTAGGAAGTGTGAAATGCCATCAATGACTAAGGGAAAGAGAAAGCTACGAGGCCAGGTGGTTTAACTATTTTGCCTCTTCTGAACATTATTTTGGGGGGGGGGTTGGGATAAGTAATCAAGAGATGCATTAATAGATACCAAGGGGATGTCACCTATGTCCAAAAGGGGCAATTATAATACATTGTGCCCTCAAGCTCTGTGCATAATACTATCTACAAAATCCAAAAAGATCAAATTAGTACCACTGTTTAGTACATGAGCCCCAACTATACAACGTTTTTAAAAAGTAGAGTTTGAAATCTTGAAAGGACATTTCGATTGCATTATGGATGAGAGCTTAAGGGCATAATGTTTTTGTATTTGCCCCTTTTGTAAATGGGTGACATCCCCTTGGTGTCCTTTCAATTTACCTCTTGATTACTTACCCCAAAAAAAAAAAAAAATCTTGAAAGGGCATTTCTTTGACCTCAAAAATCTGTCGGTTCCTTTCCTTCCTAGTAGTCCACCAAATCGCCATGAGGATCATCTTGCAAACTTCTAAAGCGCAAAACTTTTTCATCCTTCTTCTCTAAGCCACATACGCATCTTTGACCTTCAAAGGTTGCATTCAACTAACACACATCAAGGAGAGGGCCAAATGCCAAAGCGTGGAGACCCAACTACAATGCACAAGAGGTGGTGGACTGATTTTTCCTTTTCAAGGCACATAAAGCACCTACTTGCCCATGAAAATTTCTTCTTTTAAGTAAATATTTTCCGAGAATTTTTTCTTTGATAGCTGCTTAAGCCCCCCCTCCCAAAAAAAAGCATTTGGAGGAGCTTTTGACTTCGAAAATTAGAGCAACTCAATTGATCATGAAGAGTATTACAAAAATTCTTAGCTGTGAGGACTCATCATCTGCGTTTTAAAAGGCATGAGGCACACTGTGGCACATAGGGTCTCAAAGCGCAAGGCTCAAAGAAAAGGCCCATGCATTACGAATGCGAGACACACTTCTATGCAAAAGTGTTTAGAAATCATTCACGTTTTAGAAAGCATATTTTGTAGAAACAAGTTAGACAAATTTCATTAAAAAAGTGATTAGACATCAATATAACTACTAACACCTCAAATAACCTAAAGATATGATATCTTATCATCGTAGTTCTCCCAAAGCATACGCTTACTGTATAAGCATAGCTCACCTTTTAGCTTCCAAGGATAGAAAAGAAGGAAAAAGGTAGAGACAAGGCCAAAGAAAAAGATGGAAAAGGGGATGATATAGCCTTGAGTCCTTGAGGGGCCCCTAATCCCCACAGAGGTGCTAATGGGCATATACCGAGGCACACCTTGGTGTTCATCAGGCAGGCTTTTTCAAACTAAGCTCTTCATTGCCTTGAGGCTCTACCTTCATGTTAGCAAGTTGAGCAAGAAGATTGCTAGCACTTCCTTCTTCCCAATCTTTGGTGCTTCTCGAAAGATATAGGTACCAATAGCTCTGATCCCCATTCTAAGAAATGACTTCCGACACCGTTGCATCTTTGAAACGAGCCATTCTAAAAAGATCAGGAAATTGAGTATTAAGAGGATGATCATCATGCCAAACATTATACCAAAACGACACCCCAGAGCCTTTTCTAGCCGTAAAAGCCACCAAAGTTTAAGGAGCTCCGAACTCGATGAGATAAATTTCCAACAACCTACCCCGTGGGCATAAGGACTCTTCTTGCCCCACTACCCTAAATTGTCCACCCTATATTTATTAGTGATCACCTTTCTCTAAAGTGCATACTCCTCTTTAGCAAACTTCCAAATCCATTTGGTCTTGAGAGCATCATTCATATCATGAAGATGCCTAATACCTAGCCCTCCTTCTTACTTGGGACGACAAACTTTCCCCTAATTGACCAATGAAGACCATTAGTAGAGTCATTGTGGGACAGAAGAAAATCTCTTATGATTTTCTAAGGGACAGGCAATGCCAGCAGGAATGGTAAAAACATGAAATAGATGAGCAAACTCCAAAGAGTGCTTTTTAATAAAGTCAGTCTCCCTACGTTAGACAATCGTTTTTCCACCCTGCCAATCTCTTTCGAAACCTCTCCACCACTGGTTCCCAAATAGCTTTGCTCTTATACGTGTCGCCTAGAGGAATACCAAAATAAGAAGAAGGAAGATAGTCAACACCACAAGTGCTGAACTGAGCTAAGTGAGTAAGCTCTGGCATGTCACTAATGGGAATGAGGACACTTTTAGATAAGTTAACTTTAAGCCCCTACATCACTTCAAAAAGCACAAGGATACCCCTCAAATAACCCAGGTGACTTTCATTAGGCTTGCAAAAGATCATAGTATCATTAGCAAAGAGCAAGTGGGAAATCAAAATATCCTCCGAACGAGAGCTATTAATATGGATACCTTCTAAACTTCATTTGCTTTAATAATCAATCTACTTAAGGTCTCCTTTATCTAGACAAATAACAAAGGAGACAAAGGATCACCTTGCCGCAATCCTATCTTACTAGGGAAGAAGCCGATGGCTTTGCCATTGACAAAAACTGAGAAGCGAACGGTAGAGATACAAAAATACACCCACGTCCTCCGCTTGCCAGGAAAGTCCATTCTCTCAAGAGTAGTCATAAGAAAGGTCCAAGACTCGTGACCTTTTCGATGTCGAGCTTACAGAGCTTACAGTTAACACTTACAGTTGACACTGGGATGATTAGATTCGAGGGAAGAGCCAATGCACTTATTGACAATCAAAGCAATATCCAATATTTGGCGAACAGCGAAGAAGCCGTGTTGAGGGCCAGCAACTTTGCCGATGACTCTTCTCAACCTTGATCCAAGTACTTTATCCAGAATTTTATACACACTTCCCACCAAGCTAATAGGTCTGAATTTGTTAATATCATCGGCTACTATGGCCAGTAAGGAGTAACCTAATGAAGGAAGCATTCAAGCTTTTCTTAAAGAGACCTTTCTTGTGAAAGTCACCATATAAACCCATCACTTCCCCGTTGACAACACTCGAACAATGGTGGAAAAAAGCAATATTAAAACCAGTTGTCCTCGACGCTTTCTCCTTGCCTAAGTTGTTGATGGCCTTCTAGACTTCTTCGTTAGAAAAATCATTTTTAAGCTTCAAGGCATCCTCTAAGTTGACAGTGTTGTAGGAAATACCCACTAGAAATGTCCTTGATGTAAAATTATCATGATAAAGCTTTTCATAGAAATGAACAATTGCACCTTTCATAGAAGAATCTTCACCATACCGTTCACCATCCAGTGCAATGTTCTTGATGGCATTGAACTTTCTTCTACCATTTGGTACCTATGAAAAAATTTGGTATTGCGAATTTGCGATCACCATCCTCCGATGCTGTTTTGCCGTTTGTCCCTAGAAGATGGCGATCCAATTACGCACCATGGAAACCTCGTTCACTTCAATCTTCTAATTCTATCCGCTAAGGAAATGGGATAATTGTTCTTCTTTCTCATAAAAAACTTAATCGTGTCCACTAAATAAGCCAGCCTAGAGTCAAGTTCTTAGTTTTAAAAGCACGAGGTGCACTCCGGTGCATGGAGTCCCACAGCGTGCATGGGGTCCCAAAGCACAAAGCGAAGATGCAACGCAAAGTCTTACGCATCACGTATGGAAGGCACACTTCTATGCAAAAATGTTAGAAGTCATTCACATTTCATAAAGCGTATTTGGCAGTAACAAGTTAGATAAATGCATTAAGAAAGTGATTAGGCATCAATATAACTACTAACATCATAAATAACCTTAGGATATGTCATCTTATCATCGCGGTTCCCCAAATTGTGCACTTACTTTACAATCATAGCTTACCTTTTAGCTTCCAAGCCAAGAAAAGAAGAAAAAAGAAGTCAAAGACAAGGCCAAGAAAAAGAAGGAAAAGACGGAAGATGTAGCCTGCATCCTTGAGACGCACCTTATCCCCTCCAAGGCGCTTACCTGGTAGCCTCATGCCAAGGTGCTCCTAGGTGTGCATTAGGTGCGATTTTTTACACTAAGGTCACGATGGCCAAAGACTTCCTTATTCTACTCTTTGAGTCTAAGCTTGAGAAAACTAAGCTTCTTTGCCAAGATATAACTTGGATAGCCTTGAGCTCTCCCAAAAAGGATTTCACAAGATCACAAAATCCAACTCAAGCCACATATTTTCGAATTTGAAAGAACGTCTGGGCAGAAGGAGCCTCCTTGACTTGAAGAAGAATTGGGAAGTCATTCGAAGTAATCTTAGGAAAGATAACTTGGTGCTTCCCCATAAATGATCATCCCAGTTAGTGGTAAACAATAACCGATACTTACGGGATAACATAGGGACCCTCCTCATGGCTAGACCAAGCGTAGTGGGTGCCTTCTAAAGGAGGGTTATTGAGATTGTAGGAATCAATGAAGTCAAAAAACATAGTTGAAGTCATTTTCTACCTATAGTACATCTCCTGGAGGGAAACCTAACATTGAACTCACCACCTAAACACCAAGGGATACCCTAGAAAGACAGAAAGGTCACCGGTTCCTCAAATAAGGCAAACCTCAGTTGTCATCATAGGATCATAAACCCTAATAAGACCCCAAACAAAATTGTCCTCCAAGGACTTGCAGCACATAGAAAAGGACTCGATTCCAGAGTCAAAAGCTCCAAAACATGAGAGTCCCAATAATGATAATACCTCCAGAACGGCCCATTGATGGCAAAAACAGCCACCCAACATGATGATGACCCCACCAAAAAAAAAAAAAACCACAATGTGACGACTAACCACTTGTTTAGATTCTTGAAGAATAGCAATATTACAAGCAAATCTACGCAACACCCACTTTACATCACCCCTTTTGACGTGACAATTGAACGCCTTCACAATCCAAGAAATAACTTTTAACACTTGTCCCCATCAAACAATGTTCTTACCCCCCCTCAAGATCCCCACCTCTTTCATTAACAAACTGGTTCCCCTGGTTGATAGTTTCCAGTGATGCTAAAAGAGAAAGCAACTCCATTTCTCGGCCCTCAACAGCAAGCCCCATCCTCTTGTAGAAAAAGATAATACGGTCCAACACCCATGAAGAACTTTCACCAACAACCTTTACTTGATCACAGTGAGGAGAAGATGGTCCATGAGAACCATCAGTTTGAGCTTGAGCTTGACCTGAACAAAACAAGACCTCCACATTAGTCCTTCCAGACCCCAGTAGACTAGAGGAACTTGAACCGACGTCTTTTGTCAACTTCTCCTTTCCTTTCTTCTTCTTCGGGAGTAAAAAAATCCAATCCTTTCTGGTAGCACAAGGCGAAGTTGAAGATTGAATTGCCACCACATCATCAAAAGTAAACTCTGGGATCACTTAATCCCCACAGGAAGAATTACTATCAGAAGAGTGGTAGCTCCCCAAGAGATCTCTCAGTCCTCAGAATTGGTTGATATCAGGAGGTGGGTTCAAGCAACAACTCTTTTGACTCGGACCAAAATAATTCTTGCTCCAAAAAACACACTATCTCTTGAAGGTGAGCGCTCACCCTGCATGTTGTGAACAACATAATTAGACTCCTCTTCATCGAGAATTGCTGCATAAACATCCCAGGGACCACACTTCCTACACCTCCAACCCTTCACGAGAGAGCTTTGAGAGTCACCCATTCTGCCTCGAACTGTGTTAGCATAGCTTAGATGATGACCCGCTCTTGACGTGAATGCTACGGGACCAGACATGAACTTAGGGGAGACCTTATGGCGCCCATAAATCAAAGACTCTTTTTAGAATCTTAGTGAGTGCAAATCATCCGTCCATCTATACTTGATCCTTCTGTAAAGATGGTTGTCCTGGACCGGTTCGAGCTTCCAAATTGAGAAAAGACAATAAATCTACCTCTGCTACTCTTCCTTAGCTGAAGCAACAAACATCTATTAGCCCCTTTATAAGTTCTCACCTAAAGAGGTTCTCCTTTAGAAGAGCAGAAGTGGCCCATTTCAATAGCCAACCACATCCACATCTGTGTTCCTGAATGCTCAATTTGATGAAGGACTTGCTTCTCCTACTAGATTCAACCACCCTGAAACGAAATGCCCCTCCTTCACCTCCCAAAAAAAACATACCTTCCACTCAGCATACATCATACACCAACAAAGAAGAGGAGAGGAGAAAACTCGAAAACTCAAACTATTAGCTCAAACATAAAAAATGACAGGGCAAGAAGCTAACCACTCAATCAGAACATGCCAAGAAGCTAGCCACTCAAACAGAACGTGCCAGACAGTCACGAAAACAAAGAAATTCAAACAGCTAGGTAAGAGAAAGGCTCAACCGAAGTGCAGAAAAACTAGCAAAACCAGAAGACAAAATGACACTATTTGAGTGAAAAGCTAGCAGCCAAAAATTCCGATGAGAATGTGAGAATGTGGTGACCAGAAAAGTCGTTGACGATGGGATAACTGGCGAAAAGTTGACTGGCAGAGACAGAAGCCGCCGATCAGCCTGGCTCGCTCTGACAAAACAGTCAAAAATCCAAAAACCACTGACAATGAATAGATATGAGAAAAACAGGAGGAGAGGGAAGAAAGCCCAATTGAAAAAAGAAAAGGCTGTCGGTGAAGGAGGAGCACTGGTGGCTCCCAAAGACCCAAGACCCACCGGTTTTAGGGGGGTGCTGTTGACCACGGTGGATGCTTGAACTTCACCAACTAGGAAGAGGAGAGACAGCTGCTGGAGCGAGAGTGATGGGTTTGGGTTCACTTGACTTCCCCTCTTAACATTATTGGGATTTTGGAAGGGGGATGTTTGCAGGTTTTTTTTCCTTTTTTTGGGGGGGGGGGTAGTGTTGAAAATATTTTTAGCTAATTTCTTGCTTGAAGGTTGACGAATGTTGGCACAGTCAGCATGCTTTCCTTCACGACGTCAAAATTTGGATACAACTCTAATAGTTATTATTATTTTTTTTTAATGAGTAATCAAGAGGTATATCAAAAGGATTGCAAGGGGATGTCACCCATGTACAAAAGGGGCAAATACAAAAACATGATGCCCTTAAACTCTCATCCATAATGCAATCTACAAAAGCCAAAAAGTTCGCATTTTTGTTACCATTGAGCTCGACACTCTAACTATACAACAGCCTCAAAAAAATAGAGCTTAAAGTCTTGAAATGACAAGGCTTTGCCCTCAAAATTACGACGACTTCTTCCTTTCCAAGTAGCCGACCAAATAGCCAAAGGAGCCATATTCCAAACTCTGAGGACTCAACTCTTCTTCGTCCTTCTCCTCCAAGCCATAAAAACATCTCTCACATTAGAAGGTTGAACCCACTAACCCCATTAGAGAGAGAGAGAGAGAGAGAGAGAGAGAGAGAGAGAGATAAATTCCAAAGCGATGAAACCCACTGACAATGTACAAGGAGATGATCAACAATTTCTTCCTCCTCCAAACGCATAGAGCATTTGGTTGCACCACTAAAATTTCTTCTTTTAAGCATATCTTTCGTAGAAATCTTGCCTGTGGTGGCCGCTCAAGCAAAGAAACACACTTTTGTAGGAGCTTTAGACTTCCAAATGAACTTGATAGCAAAATCACGACCATCCAAGGCTTCAAATTGCGTGGAACAAAAGCTCTTAATGCTGAGCCAGCAAGGCTAACCAATTGCAAATACTATCCTCTTCCCCATCATTAAGACTCCTCACAAAAGTCTAATTCCAATGGCTAATATAACCATTCCAAGAAACTACATGTATTGTGGCAATACTTTAAATGAGCCATCCTAAAAAGATTGGGAAATTGAGTCTTTACTCTTTAAAGGTCGATCCCCACACCAAACATCATGTCAAAATAAAACCCTTGAGTCATCTTTCACCTCAAAATGCATTAAAGATTTGAAACAATCAAGACCTCCCAAGATAGATTTCCAACAACCAATACTGTAAGAATAAGAACCCTTCTTACTCCAACCCAACTCATCGATCCCATATTTTGCCTTAATAACATTTTTCCACATAGCATCATCCTCCTTTGCAAACCTCCACAACCACTTGAATCTTCAAAGCTTCATTCATAACACGAAGAGGTCTTATGCCAAGTCCTTCCTCTTGTTTAGGACGATATACTTCATCCCAATTAATCCAATGGAGGCCATTACCATTATCATTGGTACTCCAAAGAAAGTCTCTCATGAATTTCTCTGACCGACTAGCAATGCTAGCCATGATGGTGAATAAAGATGTGAAGTAGATAGGCAGATTATACAAAATGCTTTTTCAAAAGGGTCGATGTACCCCCTCTTGACAAAAGCTTAGACTTTTAACCTACCAATCTCTTATGGAACCTCTTAACAACTGGGTCCCAAATTGCTCTGCTCTTATAAGAAGCACAAAGAGGAAGACCAAGGTAAGAAGAAGGCAGATAATCAACTCCACACCTAGAGAAACGGGCCAAGACATGAAAATTAGGCACCTCGCCAATAAGAATGAGTTCACTTTTAGATAGGTTGACCCTAAGTCCAGACATTGCTTCAAAAAGCAGAAGGATGCACCTTAAGTAACCCAAATTACTCTCGTCCGGCTTGCAAAAAGTAAGGTTATCGTCAGCAAAGAGCAAATGTGATATCAACCCTCGATGTGAGGGTTGCTAATATGAAAGCCATTTAAGAAACCCTCCTCAACTGCTTTAATCACCAACATGAACAATGAAGGCGACAAAGGGTCACCTTGCCTTGAACCTCTTGAACTCGAGGAAAAAACCGGATGCGTCACCATTAGCCAAGATAGAGAATCAGCACAATGGGAATACAAAAAGAGATCCAATTCCCACACTTGTTAGGAAAGCTCATTTTTCCATGAATAGCCAAAAGTAAACTCCAAGAGACATGATCGTAAGTCTTCTCAATGTCAAGCTTACAAAGAATACCCGAAATCCCAAATCTGATATAACAATCAATGCATTCATCAGCAATCAAAGCAGTATCCAAAGTTTGGCGGCCAGGAACAAAAGCAAAGGCATGCTGGAAGGGACCCACAACTTTTCCAGCAACTTTCTTCAATCTTAAAGCAAGGACTTTGGCAAGAATCTTGTATACACCCCCCACTAAACTAATGGGCCTACAAAAACTTAATATCATCTGTGCCAGCCACTTTGGGAATCAGCTTAATAAAAGTAGCATTTAAACTTTTCTCAAAGACACCTTTATTATGAAAGTCAGCAAAAAATCCCATAATCTCTCCCTTCATTGTAGTCCAACAATGCTAGAAAAAGCTATATTGTGTTGGGAAAAAACATGGGAAAAAAATAATTCAAAACAGTAAAAAATATTGAGAAGAATCTTAATAAAGCTGGTGATGCTTTATTTCTCTGAGATAAAATTGATTAAAAATACAACTGATGTGCTGCCCTATTTATAGGCTGCATAGAAACTAATAATTCATAAAATCTAGCCAACTAATCGCAAGTCACCAGGTAGCTAACCTTGAGCTTAAAGAATAGGAACAGATAACAAACCTAAAAATAGAAAACAAATTAACAGCAAAGACTTGGTAAACATCAACCAGATACTTTGACTAAATCCTAAAAATAGGAAATTGAATTAACCCTTTGAAGCACTTTCAACACCCCCCCTTGCTTCAAAGGTTGTCACTCCCATCCGAAGTCTGAAGACTTCATGCTTAGCCCGCGGAAGTGATTTTCTGAGAATGTCAGTGACGTGACTGTTTGTATTGCAGTAACTCAAAGTTACTTCACCATCCGCAGCCAACTTCCGAATAAAATGATAACGGATGTCTATGTGCTTTGTTCTACTATGATATGTTGGATTCTTTGTCATGGCAATTGTTGCTTTATTGTCACATAAAACCTCAGTAGCTCCCCTTTGCATTTGAAGGAAATCAACCAATAACCTCCGTAACCAAATAGCTTGACAAGCTGCTCCTGTAAGAGCAACATATTTTGCTTACGACGAGGACAGAGCAATGACATCTTGCTTCTTTGAGTTCCATGAAATAACACCAGAACCCAGGGAAAATATGGAGCATGAAGTGCTCTTTCTGTCCTCTAAGCATCCTGCCCAATCACTATTAGAAAAGCCACCTAGCCTGAATTTTGATACCTTAAGGTACCAAATCACAAAACTAGTAGTTCCAGCCAAGGATTTAAAATACGGTTTCGGTCGCGATTTCGGTTTCGGTTTTGGTTGCGGTACGGCAAAATCGCTCTAATACGGCAATCGCGTTCCATATCGCGGCTATCACGGCATGAAAACGCGGATCGCCCAACTCCAAAATCTTTCCAACGAGGCCGTTTCGTCGCGGTTCGGCCACATTTTGAATCCATACTTCCAGCTACATAACGAAGAATTCTCTTTGCTGCCCCAAGATGATGCAGTGAGGATTGTGCATAAATTATGACAGTACACTCACAGAAAATGTGATGTCTGGTCTAGAATGACACAAATAATTTAGACCACCAACAATGCTCCGAAATTGCTTTGCATTTGCCATGCCGGTGCCACCATTAACTATAAGCTTTTCATTCACATTCATGGGTGTGGGCATTGATTTGCAATGCAGCATGTTAAACCTCTTGAGCAAATCAGTAGCATACTTCTTTTGTGTGACAAAAATTCCATCTAACCTCAAGTCCAAGAAAATAATGTGGCAAACCCAAATCTGACATATGAAACTTTCCCTTCATGCAGGACTTAAATTCTTCAACGAGTGATTCACAAGACCCCATATAAATCATATCATCAACATAAAAGCATATGACAAGAAAATCGGAATTACCTTGCCTTTTGACATAAAGGGTTGGTTCATTTTCACTCCTTTCAAATCCGCTCTCTTGAAAATATGAGTCAATCTTGCTATACCATGCCCGCGGAGCTTGCTTCAGGCCATATAAAGCCTGTTTCGACCTATATACTTTATCTTCCTCTTTTTTAGCAACATATCCTTCAGTTGTGCAACATATACTTCCTCTTTCAATTCTCCATTCAAAAATGCTGAATTAACATCAAATTGGTAGACTGGCCACTCAAGTTGTGCTGCTAGTGATAGAAACATTCTTACTGTTTCAAAGCGAGCCACAGGAGAGAATGTTTCATCAAAATCCACACCTTCTTGTTGTGCATATCCTTTTGCAACCAAATGAGCTTTGAACTTCTGATTTACCATTGGCATGATACTAAGTGCGGTACACCCATTTCAAGCCAATAACATTCTTTTCTTCTAGCAACTCTACCAAATCCCAAGTCTCATTCTTCTTAATAGCCTGCAACTCCTCATGCATAGCCTTACACCACTCAGGCTCATTTATAGCTTCATCAAAGCTAATAAGATCTGTAACAAGTAGAGCTGTGTTATAGTCAGCATATTGGGGATTTGGCTTCCTAATTCTTGTTGATCTTCTGAGTGGAGGAGTAGCTGAAGTCTCTTCTACATCTGAAGAAGAGTTCCTCCTTGGGGATGATGTGGGAGGACTCTCAGGTGAACTTGGAGGAGATGACGTTGCTGCTTCCAGGTGTTGGCTCAGGTGGTGGAATTGAAGAAATGTCCATAGGAATGCCTTGTCGAGCCTGGGGATTACCCCAATCCCAGCTTGCTGCATCATTGAACACTACATCTCTGCTAATGGTTGACTTCCCACTAATAGGGTTATACAATTTATATGCTTTGGATTCAAAAGAATAACCAACAAAAATGTATTTCTCAGATTTTTCATCAAATTTCCGAGAATAAGTTTTAACCAAAGCATATGCTGTACAACCAAAAACTTTTAAGTGGCTCACCGTTGGTCTTCTACCAGTCCAAGCTCGATATAGTGTCTAATCACGAACTGCCCTAGTAGTAGACAGATTCAAGATGTACACTGCGGTCGCTACAGCTTTAGCCCAAAAACAGGGTGGAAGTCCTTTTCTTGTAGCATACTTCGGGCCATCTCTACTACAGTTTGATTCTTCCTCTCAGCTACACCATTCTGTTCCGGTGTATAAGGTGTTGAAAGCTCCCTACATATTCCATTTTCTTCACAAAAAATATTAAAGTCAGTGGATACAAATTCACCTCCTCTGTCTATTCGAAGAGTCTTTATTGCTGGTCCACTTTGCTTTTCCACTAAAGTTTTGAACTTCTTGAACGAGCTAAAGGCTTTAAACTTGTTCTCCAAGAAGTAAAACCAACTCATATGACTAAAATCATTAGTAAATAGCAGAAAGTATCGACTTCCACCAAGAGACTTTGTACTCATAGGCCCACACAAATCCGCATGCACTAATTCAAGACACTTAAGAGGCCCTCCAAGCCTTTCCTATAGGAAAAGGCTTTTTGCTTTGCTTCCCATAAACACAATTCTCACAAAATCCAAAATTATCAAGCTTTGGTAGTCCAAAAAACCATCTTCTTTTGACTTAACAATTTCAGCCCATTAATATTCAGGTGCCGATAGCATAAATGCCGATAGCATAAATGCCGTAATCTAGTCTCATTGTTAGAGTCAGCACAAGGCATCAAAGCACGCCTCTCAACCATAGAGATTTTTAGTGGAAACATTTTATTACTGGCCATGGGAACTTTAGCAGTAATCTGATCAGAGGCTTTATTTCTAATAACACAATGCCCGTCATAAAACAAAAGAGAATATCCACTAATCAGTAGTTGCCCGACACTAAGTAGATTATGGGAGAGACTAGGAACAAGCAGTACATCATCTAAAACCTTAGCATTACCTTTACTGGTTGTAACGCTAATAGTACCTTTGCCGTACACTTTAGTTTAAAAAAGCGCGCCTCAGCGCGCCTAGCATTACCTTTACTGATTGTAACGCTAATAGTACCTTTGCCGTACACCTTAGTTTAAAAAAGCGCGCCTCAAGCGCGCCTGGCGCGAGGCGAGGCAAGTGTCGCCTCAGTGGAGGTGAAGCGAGGCGAAGGCGGAAAGCGAGCTGAGGCGCGGGCTTCAGTGCGCCTCACCGTGGGGCGCGAGGCGACAACGAGGCGCGCTTTAGTGATCTTAAAAGAGCCGTTGAAGAATAAGGGAGAAATTAAAAAAAAGAACAGCTGGACTTACTCTTCTATGCTTGCCTGACGCCAAACCCTAGCTTCTCCAAGTCTGCGCACGCTTTCCTCTGCTTCGACTTCCATTTCAGCTTCAACCCAGGTACGAAATCTCCATCTCTGCTGCATCTGTGCTTCGATTTCTTCTTCTGGCCTTCTTCTTCTGTGATTTCGGCCCTTTCTGTGGCCTTTGGTTGCTTTTTTGGCTCCTGTTCTTACTTCTCCTCCTCTTTCTGTCCTTGCTCGGCCATGGCTGTTGGCCATGGTGATGTTTTCGCCACTGCTTTCTCTCTCTATCTCTCTCCCTCTCTCGCTCCAGGTTGTGTCAAGCTCAGACCTGGGTTTTTTTTTTGGGGGGTGTTCTGGGTAGTGGGATCACGCGAGAAGGGCTGGATATGATGATTGTTGAATGCCCTTTTTTTTTTCTGGGTACTAGACAGTTGGGCAGAGGGGCATGTTAGAGTTAATTAAGTGTTTTTTTTTTTTACATGTTAATATTTTTCAGTTTTCATGTAATTACTTTTATTTTTGTTTTGTTTTGGTTAATATGTTGAATCAGTGAATATTGTCATATTGTGACGCTTTGTGTTGGGAGTCTTGGGACTTGGTTGTTGATTATTGAGTTGAAATGGAAGATTCTAACCCATCCGATAATCCTTCGGTCTCTTCAAAGTCTTTAGACCCTGGAAGGAAGTATGGAAAGGTGGATCCAAACAATAGAAACATTTGGTACTGTGACTTATGTGGAGTGAGGACCACGGGAGGAGTTTTTCGACTTAAACAACACCTAGCTGGTGGTCATCGAAACACCCTAGGTTGTCAAAAAGTCCCCGAACATGTTAGAAATGAAATCCAAAATTACATGGAGCAAAAAAAGATCACCAAAGAGACATATAATATGTCTAGACACATTAATCAGCATTACATGGGCGAGGAATATGATAATGATGGTGATGATTGTGTCGAAATGAATTTGAAAAGTGGGAGTGGAAAATTTTCAAGTGGCGGCTCTAAGGGAAGCAGTAGCATGCCTTCTAAGAAGCCAAGGCAAAAAGGCCCTTTAGATGTGTTCTTTGCTCCTAATCCCGCAAATATTGTCAAAGGTAGACAGGAGCAAGGGAGGCAAAGAACGATAAATGAATTGTGTAGAAAGGAACTAAGGGAGAGAGATTGTGGGGACATTGCTAGGTGGTTTTATGATGCCGGAATTGCTTTTCATGCGGCCACATTAGAAAGTTTCGCTATTATGTGTGAATCAATTGGTCAATTTGGTCCCGGATTGAAACCGCCTTCTATGTATGAGCTAAGAGTTCCTTTCCTCAAGAAAGAAGTGGAGGCAACCGAAAAGGCAATGGTAGAGCACAAGAAAGAGTGGGCACATAAAGGATGTTCAATCTTATCCGATGGTTGGCGTGATACAACCGTGCAAAAGGATATTGTCAACTTCCTTGTCAACTCTCCCAAAGGTTCGGTCTTTATTAGATCTATGGATGTTTCCGAAGTTATAAAGGATGCCAACTTGTTGTTCAAAGTTCTTGATGATATGGTAGAAGAAGTTGGAGAAGAGAATGTGGTCCAAGTTGTGACCGACAACGCATCTAATTACGTGAAGGCGGGTAAGAAACTAAGAGCCTTAATTTTCTTTGTCGTAATTCTTGAATGATACATATGTAATTATGTATCTTGTTTCTAATTTTTAAATTCTAATTTTATTCTTATAAAAAATGATTGTAGGAAAATTGCTAATGGCTAAGAGACCACATCTTTATTGGACTCCATGTGCCGCTCATTGTCTTGATCTCATTTTAGAAGATATTGGAAAGAACATTCCAAAAGTCAAGATTGCTTTACGGAAGAGTATGGCCATTAATGCTTATATACATAGCTCAGTTGCCTTAATAAACATGATGAGGAGATTCACTGGCTAGAGGAACTTGCATAGACCCGCAGTCACCAGATTTGCTACATCCTTCATCACTTTTTCCTCCATTCACAAACAAAAGAACAATTTGAGAAAAATGGTGACTTCTCAAGAGTGGAATGATAGCAAATGGTCAAAGGACTCCGGGGGAAAGAAGATGGCATCTTATCTTTTGCAAGAAAGCTATTGGAAGAATGTTCTCTATGCTCTTAAATTGATAGGCCCTATTATTAAGGTTCTTCGAATAGTAGATGGAGAAAAAAAACCTCCTATGGGTTACATTTATGAGGCCATGGATAGAGCTAAGGAGGCTATTGCTACTAGCTTTGGACACAAGGAAGAGCATTATGAGATGGCATTTAAATACATCGATACAAGATGGGAATGTCAACTTCATCAACCTCTGCATGCGGCTGGACACTTTCTAAATCCCGAAATATATTATTCAAACTCAACTATTGAAGATTGTAGTGAAGTGGTGAGGGGCTTGTATGATTGCATTTCGAGGTTGGTTCCGGAATTGGGGACCCAAGATAAGATTCTTCAGGAATTGAATTTATACAAGAGTGCACAAGATCTCGTTGGAATCAACATGGCCGTAAGGCAAAGGAAGACTCTAGCTCCCGGTAAGAATATTTAACACAATATTCAATTTAGGTTTATTCTTTTTTTAAAAGCACAAATATTCAATTAAATTGTTTCCTTTCTTGGTTTCTAATAGCTGAGTGGTGGAGTTTATATGGATCCTCGGCACCTCACTTGAAAAAGTTTGCGATAAGGGTCCTTAGCCTCACTTGTAGTGCAACTGGATGCGAGAGGAATTGGGGTGTTTTCCAACATGTAAGTTGCAACATCCACAAAATCATTTTGTTCTTTGATAGCCAAATACTTTTTACCTTTTTAGAGATTAATGAAGTGTACTTATTTACAGCTTCACACCAAGAAGAGAAACAGATTAGCACAATCTCGATTGAATGACTTGGTTTTTGTCAAATCGAATCGTGCTTTGAAGCGAAGACGCGAAGAGAGCACCTCTAGGGATCCCATCCTTCTCAAAGAGATTGATGAAAGTAATGAGTGGTTACTTGGGAGAATGGAAGGAGATTCGGATGTGGATGACCTTGTGTTTGAGGATGACACTTTGACATGGGCTGCTGTTGCCCAAGCTTGTGGGGCAAATGAGCCTCGCTATGGGACTAGAGGTAGGGTATCAAAGAGCACTACAACCTCTAAGACTTCGGCAAAGGACAAAGGCAAAGCCCCCGCCTCCGCTTCTAAATCTTCCCGAGAGCGAGTTCAATTGATTGATGAAGATGAGGAAGAGGAATATGAAGAGGATGAGGAAGAAGAGGAAGAGGACATTGGAAATGAAGATGAGGTGTTTGGTGATGATGTTGAGCCTGAGCATGTGGTGTTGGATGATGATGAGGATGACATTTAGTTGACCTTTGGGAGATTTAAGGGACTATTTTGCTTTGTGTGTTGTGCTTGTTTGTATGTTTCTAGACTTGTTGTAACTTATATGTGTGATTCATACGATATCATCGTCTCCTTAAGACTATTTGGGATGTTTTCTAAACTTTAATTGTTGTCTAATCACTTCTTTCATATTATTATTTAGCTTCTTTGTCAAAACTATGCATTGGGATTGATTTTGAAGTATTTTGGCATAAAAGTGCGCCTCGCGTATATGATGCGTGCGCCTTCGCCTCGCGCCTCGGGACCCTTGGCGCCTCGATGCGCCTCGCGCCTTTTAAAACTAAGCCGTACACCTGAATTTTTTGGTGATGTCCTAATGTCGCCTCTGATTTCTTGGACTCATCAAGCTCCATAAACAATGACCTTGTTCCAGACATGTGATTAGAACACCCAGTGTCCAAAAACCAAACATCATTAGGCTTTTCATCTGCAGAAAAAACAGCCATAAAAAGCTTACTGTCGTCTGTTTTCTCTGCAAAACTAGCTTGGTTGGACTCATCCTTCTGCTTTTGCCAACAATATGCTTCTTTGTGATCTAGCTTTTTGCAATAATGGCAGTAAAAGTTTTTGTTCTGCCTCTCTTCATGAAAACCACCTCTGCCTCGGCCTCTTCCTTGACCTTTTCCACGTCCGCTGCCACGAAATCACCTCTGCCACGGCCACGACCAGAATATTCTGATGTCTCCCCGTTCACCTGAAAAGCTTTTTCTTCAACCTTTTTCGAGGACCTACTAACTTTGGCTTCATGGGCTTGCAAAGGACTCGTTAATTCATCAAAGGTGTATGTGGACAAGTCCTCAGACTCTTCTATTGCAGCAACAATATAATCAAAGTTTGTTGTTAAACTTCTCCGTACCTTGCTCACAACAGTTTGGTTACTAACATCTTCACCATATGTTTTCATTTGACTAACAAGGGCAGACACTTTAGACAAAAACTCTCGCACACACTCTTTGTCTTTCATCGCCAAAGTTTCAAATTCACGACGAAGTGTTACAGTAATTACCTTTTTGTCACCTAACAATTCTTGCTTCAAAATTTTCCACGCCTCATTTGAGGTTGTAGCTGCTGCAATTCGTGGAAAATTTTCATCATCCAGTGCTGATTGGATGAGAAACAGTGCCTTCGCATCTTTCTTATGAGTCTCATGCAATTGTTGGTCGGGTTGAGCCGGTGCTGGATTAGGTTCAGTGTACCCATTCTCCACCAACTCCCACAGCTCTTGAGACCTAAACATGGTCTTCATCTTAAGACTCCAAAGGTGATACTTTTCCCATTTGACATAGGAATAAGGGGTTGGGCTGAAGAATTGGTGCTATTGTTAGCCATGAGTTCCCCTCAAATGTGTTCACCTCACAGTGACTCCTAAGTATTCAAGAAAAAGAGTCTTTCACTCAGTTGCCCAAAAGACCAGGCTCTGATACCAATTTTGTTGGGAAAAAACAAGGGAAAAAAATAATTCAAAATAGTAAAAAATATTGAGAAGAATCTTAATAAAGCTACTGATGCTTTATTTCTCTGAGATTAAATTGATTAAAAATACAACTGATGTGCTGCTCTATTTATAGGCTAGGCTGCATAGAAACTAATAATTCGTAAAATCTAGCCAACTAACCACAACTCAGCAGTTAGCTAACCTTGAGCCTAAAGAATAGGAACAAATAACAAACCTAAAAATAGAAAACAAATTAACAGGAAAGACTTGGTAAACATCAACCAGATACTTTGACTAAATCCTGAAAATAAGGAACCTGAATGGACCCTTTCAAGCACTTTCAACATATTAAAACCATTTGGCTCAGGAGCTTTCTTGTTGCCTAACTCAGTGATGGCACTCAAACTTCATCTTCAGTAAAAACTTTTTCAAGATCCCTAGCATCAAAGACTAATAGAGGCAAAAGCAGTACCATTAGGAAAAATCCTTGATGGTTGATCTTCATGATAAAAATTTTCATAGAAGTGAACAAATGCATCATTAACCGAGGTTGCATCAACATAGAGCTCGCCATCCACTCTAATTTTGTGAATAGTATTAAACTTTCTTCTCCTATTTGCGAGCTGGTGGAAAAATTTGGTTTTGTGAACACCATCCACAATCGACTATTGCTTTGCGCTTTGGTGCCAGTAAATATCAATGGATCTACGCACCAAAGAGAGTTCTTTTTTGACTTCCATTCTTTCAACTCTATCCGCCCATGAGAGAGACTGCTGCTCCTCTTCTAAGAACTTCACTTTTTCCACCAAACTAGCCATCTTAGACTCTAAATGGCCAAACACATTTTTGTTCCACTGTTTTGTTTTGGTCTTTAAAACATTCAGTTTCTTCGCCAAAATAAAACACGAGGGGCCAGTAACATACAATTCATCCCAAAAAGACTTGATATGGTTACAAAAGCCATCCACCTCACGCCACATTCTTGAATTTGAAAGGCCGTCTACCTATAGAGACTTCCCCAATTCGGAGAAGAATGGGAAAATGGTTCGAAGTGATTTTCGGAAGGGTAACTTGATGAACCCCTTGGAAGTGTTCTTCCCACTCAACCGAGGAGAGAAATTGGTCAATGCGAGATAACATAGGAACTTCCTATATCTGGACCAAGTAAGGCATGCACCTTCCAAAGGAGGATCAATGAGATTACAACAATCAATAAAACTAGAGAATTCTCTCATTGCCCCTGTGGGTCTCTCTGAAGGAAGCTTAATGACCTTAAAATCCCCACCCAAACACCATGGAATGTCACAAGAAGACATAAAAGATGATAACTCCTCAAATAAAGCTAGCCGCAAATAGTCGTCATTAGGCCCATAAACCCCAATTAGACCCACTCAAAATTGTCCTCCAAAGACTTAAACTTACAACAAACAGATAACGACCCAATGTGAGAGTCAGCAAGCTCCAAGACTCGAGGATCCCAAATGGCAATAATGCCTCTTGAACAATCCACTGAAGGTAAGTGAAGCCACTTGAGTGGGTGACGACGCCATAGACTAAATCGGACGACTAAGAACCTCCAAGTTGGATTCTTGGAGAATGGATACAAGTACGCAAAACCCACTTAATGTTGACACTAGGATTCTTCTTTAATTTGAGAGGTTTGTCAAGGTGACCTCGTTAACCCCCCTTTCCTGCCCTTTTTTTTTTTTGGGGGGGGGGCAATGGAGATTCTCAATATCTTGGAGATGTAAGGACCATGGCATGGCGGCATGGCCCAAGTGTGATCGCCCATAAATGGTTTGTCTGGTGCGTTGCTTGCTAAGACTTCTTTTTATCTTTTAGTTTTAAGAAATTAGAGTCACCAGCGAGTCCCTTTTTTTTGGGGGGGGGGGGAATCATTCATTCACTGATTTATCGAACATTAAACCAAAGGGACAAGCATAAGGATGTTGGTTCAATAAAAGTGTTTTTTATAGACATGCCTGAATGATCATTGGCATGGGGATCATCCAGATTTGAGGGCAAAGGGGACATAGGGATCAAGTGAATGTTGATGTCCCCGTCGTTGCTGACGGCCTATTGGAAAAAGGAAAAAGTTGTACCACTGAAAAAAAAGTAGAGATTAATAATTTCTGAACACATAATTACAATGTCACATAAAAGAAAACAATAGGTGAGGAACTAAATTAATTAATTAAATTACAACTTTTGTAACTGAAAATCCATAAAAGAAAAGAAAATAAAAAAGAAAATTGTTTAGCAATTTTGCTTGGCCCTCAAGTTACCTACTTGAGTGAGTCGGGGTCCGAGAACTTCAACCCTGATTTGTATTTTAGAGGGTTTTGAGGTTGGATTTGTGGTGGGTTTGATTAGGCTTTCCACTTTCTAAGGTCTGATCATGTCTTGAGGCTAAGTGAGGGTTGTATTTATAGGTGTAAGATGGTGGGGCTTCCTAGCAGTAAACTTACACGTGGAAAATCCTAAAACCAATAGAGATCATTCTCTAGGGTTTTGGGAAAAGCGGTTTCTGTGAACTATCCGAACCCAACTTTCCATCTTGATTTGTTCGGGTCATAATTTAGGGGTGGGTATGGTCACAAAATTTTTGTCTGAATTTAAAATTCAGACAATCGGCCATGTGCGGATTTTAATCAGAGTCAGGTTTGTTTGGACATTCGGGTTGCGTTGTCTAGTTTTTTGAACCATTTGGGGTTTGGACAAATTGGAACAATAAAATCAGGTTCAGACATGGGACAACTAGATTTATGTGTAATTTTAGTTCAAATTCTTTAAAAAGTTTTTGTGAAAAAGCTTCTAATAATCAGGTTCTGATATTAAAAAATCAGATTCAGGTTTGATTGCACAAAAATTCGGTTAGAATGTCTAAAAATCACACATTCAGACATTCGGACAATTGGGTCTGGACAGTAGATATTTGGGTCGGGTGCAGCCCGGTAATGACCAAAGTGTCCGATTTATAATCTGGATAGAAGCCGGGTATGAAGTTAATCTCCGATTTGTTTGAACATGAATCAACCCGGACCCGAATTTTCGCCGACCCTAATTTAGGCCCATTTTATGTCATTAGACGGTTTATTCAACAAAGAATATAAATATGCAATAATTTCATACACCATAGGGTGGGGTGAGGCACGGCCGGTCGACTCACACATACCCAAGCTTGCAGCTAACTCCCGCTGCGAATAGAGGCGTGCCCCTCATGGCGCCCCCGGGCGAGGCACAACGCTATCAAGGCGCGCCACCAGAGGATTATAAGGTTTCTGGTGGAAAAAAAGACAAGTTAAAAAGAATTGGTGATTTTTTAGCTTGTGTGCTTCCTTCCCTCACGAACATCCCCAAATTCGAAACCCTAGAGAGCTGGTTCATTCATCGGCTCCAACTGCAAGTCTGTAACCCTCCTTCATCCTCAAGGTATGCTTCCCTTCGCCTTTGGTTTCTCTTCTTCTTCTTCTTCTTCTTCTTCTTCTTCTTCCCTGCTGTTCTTTAGTCGACCGTTGGCCCCACTCTTCTTCTCTTTTTCCCCTCTTCTTCTTTACTTGCTTTCATCTTCTTCTCTCATTCTCTTCATCGGCTCTTTCTGTCCATCTTTGACGGTTCTCTTCTTCTCTTTAGCCCTTCTAATGTCTGATCCCAAATTTAGGTTTTCTTGATTGTTTAAATTGAGCCTTTCCCCCCCTTTTTGTCTATGTGAGTGAGGGAATTATGACTGTTGTCAGTGTTGTGTAACTCATTGTTTGTGTTTTTTCTTTTCGTGTTTTTTTCTTTAATTGTTTATTCATATTATGTATTTTTGCAATCCTAGTACCGACTGCTTCTTATTCCTCTTATTCTATGCCTCTGGGTGTGACTCTGTGTGCTTTGTTCTTTTTAAATGCAATTAATCAATTATAATTTCTGATTATTTATCTGTTGGTTGCTATTAGATTAGTGTTAGTTTGAGACTTTGAGCTAAATGGAGGATTCAACCCCAACTAGTAATGCTTTGGGTTTGGGTTTGGGTTCGGGGTTGGGTTTGGCTTCCTCTAAACCTTTGGACTGGGAAGGAAGTATAGGAAGCAAGATTCAACAAATAGGAATAATTTCTTTTGCAACGTTTGTGGAGTGAGAACCACCCGGTTGCTCCTCGACTCAAACAACATCTAGTTGGACCCGGGCTTGTTGATTTCCTATTTGCTCTTTGCTAGGGACAAGGGTTCCTATTTTCTTTTTTTAAAAATAGAATTTCTCCTAGTTATTTATGGTATTTGAAGTGTATTTTACTGTTTCCTAAAGCCATGTCTGGCCTTAGAGTTAACTTTTGCTGGCACTACTTTTGATTGACAATTTTGGCTTTCTTTCTGTAATCATGTGATTCATCGTAATCTGATATCTCTTGAATGAACTCCATGTATGATTCTTCCTCGAACTTTAGAAATCCATAATGTATGTATTTTTTTTGTTTTTTTTGGGGGGGGGGGGGGGGATGTTAGGTTTGTAGTTTCTTAGCTTTTTGTGTAACTAAGGTGATGGTTGTCTATCTCCTTGTTTTCTTGTCATCATTCATTCTATAACCTTTAGATTATTGTCACTACTTTATGTCTGATAAATCCGTAGACTTTCTGTCGCATTCTCGCATGAAGTGCACTGAAACAAAATTCTCTCCTCTCCTCAGGCAGGCTATGTTGGAGAAGATGTGGAGTCAATACTTTATAAGTTGCTAACGGTATGTTGCATGTCAAGTAGTACCTACAGGGAGGATGGCATAGTTTTGATGCCAATGTCGTGCATGATCATCATTTAGTAACTTGTTTTGATATGGTTCAAACATTTTGTGACGTTTTGACCCCCTTGTTTCCATATGTTATGGTTATTGTACCAAAGGACCTGGAGAAATTTTTTTAGAAGGCTATTTTTTCGGGATTAAAACATTTTGGATAAGAATTGCAGAGGGATTTGTAGGAGGAGAGAAAGAAGTAAACTGCATACATTGATAGTTGATATGACTAGATATTAAAGATTCCTAAAGACCCGCTAGAAAGGCAACACTTCAACAAAGGGAACCTCATAATGCAACATGCAGATTGACTGTTAATTCCACACTAGCCAGCCTTTAAAAGAAGAATTGATAATAGTTGCAAAAGCTATCATCCTCAGGAGGACACTTTCTTTGGTAAGTAAGCCAAAAAGGCCAGAATCCCTGGATTGCCACACCCTGCTATCCATGGTTGTTCTCGGTAACTCTGTAAGTTGCTAGCCATATTACTTACTCTAATTTGGTATTTTATGTCGGCTCTTCTTAGGTCCTATGATCTCAGATGTTAATTCTCTTACCTTAAATACAAGGTGAGGCGGTCTTGCAACGAATCGGCCACATTGGAAAGCTTCTGAAGTTGAGCATACTGTGTGATGATTATGATTTGCCTTCAATTGCCACATTAGCAGGATTTTGCAATATCACACCCGTTGTGATGATCATGACCGGAATTGCATTTACCTCTTTGTGGGGTCTACGTCCACCTTGGTGCTTACTGCTTCATTCCTTAGTCTTGTTCAATCTTGTGCATCCAACTGGCCTTAATGAGAGGGATTTCTGTGCTATTCATGCCGCACTCATCAAAAGATGAACGTGTATACCTCAATGACCTCATACCATTGTGAAACCAAGGGAGACTTATTGAGAATGGCCTTTGTTCTTCTCTTCTCTATAAATCTCCACCTTAGTTTTAAAAAGCGCACTTGAGGAGCGCCGACGCGTGAGGCGCACATCTCGTTGCCTCAAACCACCCCAGCGCTGTGACTTCATAAAGTCCACTGGCTCGCCTTAAGTGAGGCGTGAGGAAAGAAGCTTTTGCGCTTCGTGGAGTTCCTGAAATGAAGTTCGTTTTGGAGAGCAATGACGATAGAAGGAAAAGAATTTCCCCAAATCGGCGCTTACTTTACTCATAGATACTGATTTCGGCCAAAATGCCTCAATTAATTGCATAGAATTTCGCCACATTCAACCTTGAATTGAAGAGCCCTAAATCTTGAAACCCTAATTTTCGAAGTAAGAGGGTGTTCTAGCAGTGACAAAGAAGGTCAGCCATGCTTTCTTGTGCATCTGTGGTGGTTGACCTTCTCCGGTGACTGGTAATCTGCTCTTGTGAGGGATGAATTAGTAAATGGGGACTCGTAGGGTGTATGGTGTATTATTGAAGTGGTAGGGGCTTTTCCCCCTTCTCTGATTCTTTTTAAGTTATGTAATCTTTAATATAGGAAAGAATTTGATCTTATATATATATGTAGAGAAAAAAAATATTGAAAAAAAATATTTCTTCTCTAATTAATGTTGTTTCTAACCTCCCTTGTATAGTGTGATTCGCCTTCCTTATATAATGAACCCTAGTTGAAATACTTTATTTTATGATAATATTCCAATTGAATAATCATCTAAACCAATGACCCTTTGCGCTTCGGTGCGCCTCGTGCTTTTTTAAACTAACATCTCCACTTAAAAGTTTCAGGATATTTGTAAATGTCTTATAAGAACCAAGGTTGTCAGAACCAGACCGGTGAGTGAACCAATTAAGCTTATGGGTCATTGGTTCGGACTATATAAATTTGGGTTTTTGAATATTCCAACTATCAACTATTCTTAAATATTTGTATACTAAATTCTTAAATTATTGACTTTTAGATAAATAAATACAAAGTATTTACTTTGAAAATATAGTAATATTTAATAAAAAATAAGTAGTGCATCTATGTGTTCTTAATTTTTTTTATAGTTTTGTACAACTTAAAAAATTATTGTTTATTTTAAATAAATTAATAAGAAAATGCATCCACAATATCTTTTGGGTTTGATAATGGGCTTGTGCTTTTCTGCGGGTGGAAGGATTTAGCGAACAACTCTTTACAGCTTCTTACAATTTCTTATAGCTTTAACTAAATTATTACAACTTTTTATATCTCCTTACCTCTTCTTACATCTTCTTAAATCTCCTGATGTACGTTTTCTAACATTTAACCTTCATCTATTTTTTTCTCATATTTATAGAAATATGTATATCTATCCTTATATACTATCAATATGACAAATATTAGTGCCTTTTTTATTTATATAATATTTATAAAACATGAAAACAAAATTTAACGATGTGAATTAATGTTTGAGTTTCGACATGAAGTATATATGGAATTTTAGAGAAAATAAGTCAACATATTTTAAATTTCTAATAAAAAAATTGCATTTATGTTTGAGTTTCGACGTGAATCATATATGAAAAATAATCAAACTCTAGGTGATGAAAGCAATTTAGCTATTTCGTCCCTAAGTTTATCCATGACAACTTGGTTGCTATCATCGTACAATTAAACATTGGGTTGAATTTAATTCCAAAATGTATAATTTAAATATGATTTTATTTTTAGGGTTTTATTCAATTTTGTTGAGAAAAAGTTTTTTCTTTTTAAATTTTAAATTTGCTTATAGGGATGTGAAACTAATGTGAATACTAAAAACCCACCTCAAGTGTAGAACATATTTGGTTCTACATATTTGTCGACTTGAATTTATTTTGCTGTTATTTGGTTGACTTGTTCAAAGGTTTATTTTCATTAACTACGTTATTTTAATATTATTTTTTATCATTCAAAATGATAATTATAGAAAAATAATTTTTTTTTGTAATGTTAAAGTATAATTTATGTAGCGATGCTATAAAATTTATTTCATAAATATCAGTGATACACGTAATTTACTTCCATGAAATAATTTTATTCATAATTTATACATTAAAGACCTACAGTTTTTCATACATATCTAAAATTATGCTATAAATATTTTTAATAATTTAACAACTCCTTACATCTATTCTTTTAACTTCATACATCTCGTTACAGTTCCTTAAAGCTTCTTACAACTTGTAGTTTATTATATTTTCTTACAGCTTACAGCTGCACGTTATCACGAAAAAGAACATGCCTAATATGTTATCAATTCATTGTATGAAGCGTCCACAACATAAGAAATTTAAAACATAAAGAACAAAAGCGGTTAGACGAATCAACTTGTCAAAGAATAAAAACAAAATGAATTGGGTACATAGCCAAAAAATGTGATTGCTTTGGTGGTTGAAGTAGCTTGAAGCATGGAGTGAAGGAGCATGAGGAGCAGGGTTCGAACCTGCCTATGCTTAGCAAGTGTCAGTTTTTGTGAATGTGATTCAACCTTGAAAAAAAAGCAAAAGAGCAGGCGAATCGACTTGGGCACCCGGTTCAACTGGCAAAACCATCCGTTTCAATCGGTCTTTGACTGGTTCTTGACCTGTTAGAACAGTGGTTTAATACCAGTGTTCGGACCGGACCGCAGTCTGGTTTCAAGTTGAATCGGTTGAATCGGCCGGTTTGGTGTGGTGCTAGTAACCTTTGTAGAAACTATTAATGGTTCCCCTATATACTTTTTTTTGGGGCTTTTCTAGGGGGATATGATCTCTTCTCTTCTATTTTTGTTGCTTATGGAGGTTTTCACTGGGTTTGTTATTCTCAGGTACTTCACCAGGTCTCGTATCCGGGTTTTTAGTAGACTGAAGGAACTCTAACCACCATTAGTGTATCTTATCTTCTTTTTGTGTTTTTACAATGATATCATCAGTTTTTGTGATAGTGATTGTGAGCAGATGGTGAACCTCCATTGTATTCTTATTTGGTTTGAGGCAGTATCTGATTTACGAGTTAATTTGGTTCAAAGCTCTATTTTGCAGGTTGGCCAGGTGGATAATATCCAATTGCTAGAGGGAGTATTAGGATAGACTATTGATTTTTTTCATATCCATTATCTGGGTCTTCCTCTTGGAGCAAAATTCAAAGATAAATCGATCTGGGAGCTGGTTATGGGTTTGAGGGAGGACTCTCTAGGTGGAAAGATAATTACCTTTCTAAGGGAGGCATGACTCTTATCAAGAGCGCTCTTTTGAGAATTTCCACTTACTTTCTATCCCCCCCCCCCGGCGGATATCGGCTTCAATGGCCACCAAGCTGGTAACTACTCAAAGGAATTCAAAGGAAATCCTTTGGGGCTCTTTCGATGGTGATTTCAAGTATCATTGATGTAGGATGTTCTAAGAACAATTCCTATACCGAGGAACTCAAAACACAAAATAGGATAACACTCTCAAATATTTTTTAATTCAAATTAGTTCATTCAAGTATGCCTTCCCTCAATGCACGAGGAGGTTTATATAGAAATCAATGCAACTGAAAAAAAGGATAGAAAATATATTTGAAGGTTACCCCCTGCACCCGATCCTCTGGTGGCGCGATTTTGGGGTATTGGATTTGGCTCTGAGGGGGGTTAGGGTTTTGTGAGTTTTTCTGGGTTTTTCCCCCCTTTCTGAAATCTGATGGGAAGGGAAAGAGAATGGAGTGCTAAATGCAAACAAGTGGAAGGACTAAGATTGATTCGCTTTGATAACAAATTTGATGTAGGATGATCCAAGAGCAATTTCTGCACCGAAAACTCAAGCACAAAATAGGAGAACACATAAATATTTCTCAATTCAATTTAATTCATTCAAGTCTGCTTTTCCTCAATGCACGAAGAGGTTTATACAAGAATCAATACAACTGCAAAAAACGAGAGAATATATTTGAAGATTGTGGAAGCTAAAAGAGGCTGAGAAATAAAATAGGACAGATTATTATTCTAAAAGAGAATCCCTAAATTTCAAATTCTTCCATGCTTTCTAGGATACACGCTGCCATAAAATTACTTAGGAGTTACTGCATCAATCATTTAGTGAGATGCAATTGTTAAGCTTCCGATGCCTGAGGGAGGGTTAGGGGTTAGAGATCTAAAGATCTTTAATGAGGCTGCATGACAAGTGCCTATAGAGATTCATGAATGACAAGACCAACCTTTAGAGAAGGGTGATTTGCACAAAGTATGGTGAGGAGGGGCTTGGGTGGATTACTTCTAGACCTAACGGTCCTTGTGGACTAAGCCTTTGGAGGTTCATTTGTAAAGAATGGGATATATTTTATCCTCATCTTTCTTTTGAGGTGGGTGTTGGCTCTACCGTCTTCTTTAGCATGACCGTGGGTGTGAAGGTGCCCATTTGCGAGACAGATTCCCATCTCTATATACTCTTGCAGAGAATAAATAAGCTATTGTTGCTATTTACTGTGGGCATGAAGCTATTGTTGCTATTGCTCGTACGTGTGGTCATCTATATTTATTTAGAATGCCTTAGTGGATGATGCACCCTTATAAGCTTACTCATTAAGCTCAATGGGATTCTTATCGGCAATCCTCTCTTGATTTAATTAGATGGGATCTGAATCTTAAGGGGAGCTTCACTGTCAAGCCTTATTACATGAAGCTTTCCTCTTTGCCTGCATCACCTTTGCAATCGCTTTTAGAAATGTGTTTCCCATGGAAGCTTATTTGGAAACATTTGGCTTCGTTCAAAGTGTCGTCGTTTTTTCTTTTAATGGAAGGCTTCCCATGACGATATTTTGACTTGCGATAATTTGCAAGGGGGTAAAATCTTGGTGAATCGGTGCTTTTATGCAAAGTGGCAACCGAATCGGTGAACTATTTATTGCTTCATTGTTCTTCTGCAAGAGCTCTTTGGGATCTACCCTAGTTGCTTGGGAGTTTCTTGGGTTATTTTCAGTTCTATTAGGGATTACTTCTTTACTTAAGAGGGCTTTTTGGGTAGGAAAGCTAAAAAGAAGAATGCCAAATTATCCCCTCATGTGATTTTTTGGAGCATTTGGCGTGAAAGAAGTATGAGGGTCTTTGAGGCTTTAATGATTTAAAGACAATTTCATCAAGTCTCTTTATTTTTGGGATGAGGTATCTTTTCTTACTCTTTACTTGATGTTTTAGATTTTGTGGATAGGGTCCATATGAGATGTGTAAAGCCTTTTGTAGGATGCTAGCTTTGCATCCAACCTTTTGTTAATGAGATATTGTAGAAGGCAAAAATTCTACGATGAATCGGATGATGTCATGTGTCACGTTGACTTTGGTGGACCTGCTAGGTCGAAATTAAATGTGGCTAAAATCCAACCAATTAAAAGTTGCCACGTATCATTGATGATGCAGAAAATAGTAATTATTTCTCTTTTAAAATTAAGGAAATAATTACTAAGATATGGGCTTTGGCCCAACGTCCAACTCAAACCCTAATTTTCGAGCTTATAAATAGGGGTCATTTCCCCTCATTTTGGAGAGCTCAACATTCGGCATCCAACAAGCTCTAGAGCTCCGACTGTAGACGATATCCAGCTACCAAGTAACAAGGATCAACGTCAACGAGCTCAACATCTTCTGCAACCTCAAATTGAAGTTTACTTCAGAGTTCTTCATCCAGTTCATCGATCGGGATCAAGCAGCCTCGCCTTCGCATCGATTAATCTAACCAACTACATTCATCGCTCAACATTGGCAGAATTCAGAGCTCAGACGGCAAGGAGCATCCAGCTACCAAGCGAGAAGGATCAAAACTTGCAGAGCTTCAGAAACTATAATCAACCACTTACAGATCAAAATCAAGAACAGTCTTCAGAGTTCTTCAGCTGATTTGCATCAACCGAGATCAAGCAACACGCCCTCGGAGTATTCAAGTCATCAGGAGATCGAATCAGAGGATCATTTTTATTGTATTAAATTCAGAGATTGTACCCATATACAATATTAATACAAAATTCAATTTGTTGCTGAATTTCTTGTCTAATTTATTTTAGGCGCGAAATTTGTATTTACAGATATATTTGTTCTTTTGCGAATCACAAAAAAAAAAAGTTGGTAAAAACCACCTTATTGAAGTTCTTTTTCATATCTACGACCTGATGATAAATGTCTTAACATTAATGCTCCATATTTCACTTGAATAATTATGAAAATTTGCATGAAGCCATACGAACAGTAGCTCCCAATGTGAGATATGATTGTAGGGGGTCTTACCCTTGCAAGCATCTTTCAAGCAGGAGACCGATTCTGATAGGCCCATAAAAAATTTAATTTTATAAAACATTTTGTTGTGGTGAAATCTTTCGAAAGACATTCGTAAAGAGAAGTGTTAAATATCGGTAACATTTATTATAGAGTAAAAAATTATACAAATAAAACATGGAGAGTAGGTGCGACACCATAAAATTACTAATAATGGCAAGTTGTTAGGACTACAATACTACCTAGTATATGAGTCCAAGAACACTAAAGGTTGCTAATTGACTAAAAGTTGTAGCGTAAACAATTAACTAGTTGAGATCTATCGATCTAATTTTAGGCCTATAGAAACTTCTATGTTGTCTAATTAGCTCATTCCAATTCTTTTTAGGTCTTTTTTCTACCTGCTTACTTTTCAGCATGTCAATCCTGTCACACCTCCAGACATGCGCATTTATATCCTTCTTTAATATGACCAGAGTCTTGTTTTCCTCACCCTGTCCTAATTTATCCCTTAGTTTATATCCCTTCTTCATATGAAGCCTTAAAATGGTGATTTTACCCTCAAAATCGGCCCATGCACCTTCAATGTTCATTTTCAGGTTTTGGATATCACACCGGCCTTTAACATGCCACTTGGTAGACCATGGGTTCACTCAGCTCAGCAGGGGCTGTTCCCTCCGTCTGAAAGGAAAAAACGAAAGCCTGACAATAGGACACGAAGAGGGTGCCGAAAGGGGCTTTGACGCTAGTGCGCGCATCCGTATGCTGCTTGCTTACTTGGCTCCTCCAGCTCTAACATAGGCAGAGGAGCTTCCAGAAGTGTAGGGAACTAAAACCCCGATGTTATCAGAAAACCTTTCCGCTGTAATAGAATCCATCTGTGTAATGATGGCACCTGTTGGATTATTCAAGTCAAATATATTTTATGGATTTCTAAAGAAAAACTATTTTTTCCCCTCAATATTCTTCCTCTAGATTATTTTGTTCTCTGAATTGTGCTGAACATGGGAGTAAGCAATACAATAGTGTTTAAAATTTTCCAGTGACATAAAATTCCGTCGCATCTTGGAGTCGGTCTCTCTACTTTAGAATAAGGGTGCCTACTTCTTGATCCTTGTAGAACTGTGCAAAGGCTAGACACACATTGGTAGTAGTTGTATGAAATTTCAGAGAATTACAACAGTTAATTCACTATTAAAGGGTTCCTCCCTGAAGTTCATTTTTCAACCTGGCTTCTTCTGGAATTCACTCAAAAATTAACTTGGGTATGCAGATTTTGTAAATAACAATGTAATAAATTTTGTAATCCATTATTTTTTTAAAAATCTATATGATCAATGCTTATTCTATAAATTAGTTAAATATGACATTAATTGTTGAGTTTTTATACATATATCCTTAGTTCAGATGTACCACAAAATATAGATAATTTGAGATCCAAGTCAACCGGCACGATCCGGTCTAACCGGTCCAATCGGTCCAGCCATTGACCCACTTAACTGGTCCATACACTGGTTTGGTTCTGGTAACTGGTAACTGGTTCGGTTCTGGTAACCCCATGAGAGAGAATATAAATGCCAAAGGGACAAAGGCCATGACACATGAACAATGCAGGAGTAGGTGGTTGGCTGATTCTGCATCCAGTAGGCATATAATAAACCTGCTAGTAAGCTGGAAAAATCTTCTTTTCAGCCTGCCTTCTGTGGAAACATCACCTAAAGAAGTCCAAGTTTCACAAAAAGAAGTGGACTTGTAAAAAGAAAATAAATAGAAATAAAGAAAAACAAAGAAAAAAACGAACAAAATGAAATGGAAACTTTAGAGAACAAGAGCTTGAAAACTAAGCCCTCCATCCGCTGATGGAACCCCAACCCAAGCAAACTAATATTAAGTGTAGTCTTTTAGAATGTTTATTGGTATAAACTTTTATAATAAAATAAGCAATCAGGTCAAGAACTCAAAATTTTGTGTGTATATATGTGCGAGTTTGTATGCCTCTTTAATCTTTATGCGAAAGTATTCTCATTTAGCGCCATCTTGATGCAACATTTGTTCTGGATGATTGTTCCCACATCTTTTAATAATCTTTAATCGTATGTCTTACTCTTCTCCTTTGATTTGGCTATAGGTTGCAGAATTTAATGTGGAACTAGCTCAACAAGGGATAGTTTACATTGATGAAGTGGATAAGATCACAAAGAAGGTACGTAGAAATGTCTAAAGCCGGTTAGCATATTAAAGAAATTGACTTCTAAATGTTGAAATGCTTTTATCTCACTCCAGCCTTAGATTAAAAAAGCTCAAGGCACACAAAGGTGCAAAGGGTTCTGGCTGGGGCACGGCTTTTTGCCTTTTTGGACACGAGGTGCACTTTTACTCAAAAGTGCTTGGCAAACCATATTCTTGGCAAATAAGTAAGATGATAGCATTCACAAGGGACCATACTATAGTATCTTATGTTGAGTTCATCAATTCTGAAGGCACTTTGGAAGGAGAGAATAAAAAGGAAGGAAACGGTATTTGACAACATATTAGGATGGAAGGGAAGTATATTCTTTAATCCTTCTTTCCATATTATTGGCGTTGGTCGCATCATATTTCCCATCTAGAGAGAGGAAGAGACCAACACGGATCGGCTCTCGGAAAAGTATGGGAAAAGATTAGTCAATTATGTTTTCATTAGAACACTTTACGGGCCTTTAACTACAACCAACTTTCCATCCAAAAATTAGGGTTTCTAAACTAGGGTTCTTTAATTTAGTCCACACTCAAAAAGCAATTGCATGCAATTACATAAGGATTTCTACCCGAAATTGAATAATATAGCAAAGGTAGATGTCACTGTAATGGTGTTTGTGTTTTTCCATGGTTTGTGTTCCCTTTTCTTTCTCTCCCGTGATCTTTTTCCATAAAGTGCGGGCTTGAGTTGTTTTGAGCCTCAGTCTGAAGGGCAGAAGAGCGCGGGCTTTTGTAGGATTAAAGAATGAGCTAGGCTTGACCCCTTGCAAGATGCAAAAGGTTGGCTTTAGACTTTTGTGAGCCTAGGCGGGCCCTGACTCCAGCCCCCTTTTTGGTTTGGGTGGGGATGGGGTTGGGGTGGAAAGTTCAAACACCTTCCTTATTGTCTTAGAAATGTATGGCTAGAACAGTTTTATCCAATGATGCCAAAGGTTCAGTATTTATAGAGCCAATTATTTTTAAAAATAATGATTATATGAAGATTCATTTATTATCTTTTGAAAGCCATCTTTGCTGTACTCCACTAGTGTCCCAATTTGGCAAACAAATTAATCTCAAGATTGAGTGCATGGGTTTTGTATTGTAGCCGAACAAGGTATAAGGAGGCCCCTTTACAGGGCAGATTTGTACGTTCATACATTTAACCTATTTGGGAACATGAAGAGTACACTAGAATCATAGCAACCTCCATCCTATAGGTAAAGAAGTGTCAATCATTGTGCCTTCTTTTTCGAGCTCAATTTAGTTTCTCTCCCCTGCTTGACCAAGAAAACGGGCACTTTACAATGGTGCAATTCTAAGTCCGAGCATAGAAGCATCCATCTCTTCCATATGGAATGGATATCCTCTACGATTTTATCTAATCTGGTCAAATTACAACTTTTTGGTCGAGCTTCTATTAATATCCTAATAAATATGATCTTAATAGTCTAGCTCTTGGGCAAATGTGCCAGATTTTTTATGCCTATACTATCATCAATCTGAAGCCTAATATTGTAGCTACTTGTCCGTCCAGCTGCTCTTTTTTTTGGGGGGGGGGCGCTACAAAGATATATCTTTGTGGTGCAGTGGGGGCGATTGTTAGAGTTCTCCCATGGTATGTAAGGGGGCTTAATTGTCTAATTAAGAGAGGGAATGTGAAGTGGGTTTAGCATAGGTTTTCTTGTGATGTTGCCATCCTCCAAGAATCAAAGGTGGAGGTTGTTGTCGCTCTATTGCTATTAGTTTGTGGGGTCGTCGTCCAATTTAGTGACTTTTCCTATCCTCTGTGGGTCTTTCAAGTGTAGCATTATCGTGATTTGGGATCCTTATGTTTTGGAGCTTGTGGACTTTCAAATTGGGTTGTTTGCTATATGTTGTAAGTTTAAGTCTTTGGAGCACAACTTTGTGTGGGATCTTACAGAAGTGTATGCTTCTAATGTTGATAATTTTTGGATTGCTTTTTTTGAGGAGTCGTCGACTTTTATGTCTTCTTGGGACATTCCTTAGTGTTTGGACAGGGATTTCAATGTTGTCGTTCTTTTGACTCTATTATTCTTGACGATGCCAGGGATCTTGAAAAAGATTTTACAGAGGATAAAGTCAGGAATGCAGTCAATGACTTAGGCAAAGAGAAAGCTTTGGAGTGTGGACTGATGGGACTTTTGCTAATTTTCATAACAAAGTTGTTGCTAAGAAAAGCTTGAATCCTAATGTCATTAGCTTGATTCCCAAGGTGGCGGGTGCAGATGACAGTAAGAATTTTAAACACATTAGCTTGGTATGGAGTGTTTGTAAAATTCTTGATAAAGATATTGCTTCAAGGTTGAGGAAAGTACTTGGCCCGAACCAACATGCCCTCATGACTGGGCGTTGATCTTGGATGTGGCATTCATTGCTAACAAGTGTGTTGATTCTTATGTGGAATCTGGGCAAATGGGTATACCATTCTTTGCAAGCTGAGTATCGAGAAGGCTTGTGATCATGTCAAGTGGAGTTTGCTCTTGACTATTCTCGAAAAAATGGGTTTTCCTACTAATTGGAGGAATTGGTTGCCATTTGCTATTTCCATTGTTCACTTCTCTGTCTTGATTAGTGGTGAAGCTTCAAGTTTTTTCTCAAGCTCAAGAGGTTTGAGGCAAGGTGACTCTATCACCGTTGTTCATTTTCATTATGGAAATGTTGAGCAAATTGATGAATAAAGTAGTCGAGGTGGATTTCTTAAATGGTTTTCTTATTAGTAACTCTTGTTCTAAGGTTTTATTGATTTTCCATCTGCCCTTTCCCGATGATACTCCTGTATTTTGTAGGACTGATGAGTGCAATTCGGATTATTTGAGAGGCATCCTTTAACTTTTTGAAGCTATGTCTGGCTGAGGGTTAGTTTATCTAAGAATGCTCTCATGCACATTAGCGAGGTCCCACAGATTAATCTCGTGGCCCATTTCTTTAGTCGTGGAGTTGATCATCTGCCTTCCTTTTATCTTGGCCTTCCTCTGGGTGCTTCTTGTTATAACACATCAGTTTGGGTCCTTGATGTGGAGAGGTTCCAGAAGAGATTTGTTGGGTGAAAATTAAAGCTTTTATCTAGAGGGGGTAGACGAACCTGGTCGAAAAGCACATTGTGGAGCCTTCCTCTCCCCTCTATGCCTTTATTCACCATTCCTGTGACAATTACTATTCGTTTAGAGAATATAATGACACTTTCTTTGGATTGGTGATGGTACATGTATTGAACTCCATTGGGTCTAATGGGAAGGAGTTGTTGTCCAAAGCAAGAGGGAGAGCTCGGTATAATATCTCCTATTGAGATGAATGATGCTTTGAAGACCAAGTGGCTTTGGCTTGGATGTTTGTAAAGGAGGATGATCCTTTGTGGAAAAATGTGAGCAAGGCAAAGGTTGGGTTAATAACTTGGGATGGTGGAGCGAGAAGAGTTCTCATGCCCCCTATGGGGTTGGTCATTGGAAATCTATCTTAGCAGGTTTAGGATGCTTCAAATCTCTTTTACATTTTGAGCTGAAAAATGGCTCAAGGGTGTTGATGTTTGGGGTAGGATCGACCACTTAAGGATCAATTCATGGATTTTTTTTTTTTTAAAAAAAAAGTTGGCTTGTTTAAAGAAAGCAACTGCACAGGAGGTGGTTTCATGGAATGGCTCGTTTAAAGGATTCAAAATGCTGTTTCGGTTGCAATACGGAAAAATCGATACAACACCACCACCACCACACCTCCCAGTGTGGGTCCTGCTTTCGCGGGGTCTGGGGAGATCCAACTGTAGGCAACCTTACTTCTAACGGCATTACTACCTGTAGAGAGATTGATTCTAAGAGACCCACAAAAACGGATTTTGTGAAAATATTTTATAGAAGAAAGTTTTTATGAAAACATTTAATAGGTAAAATTAAGGCCATATAGCAAGGAATGATTAAGATAAATTAAAAGGACAAGTTGCTGAAGTTATGAAATGCAAGGACAATATACCAAAGGAAGGTAATATACCTTAACAATCAGAGGGAAGCAAACGCTATCTCTTCCTAGAAGAAAGTACTACCTGCATAGGAACACGACATACGGAAAAAAAACTCACTACCAGCACTAAGCCACTGCAACCAAAAGACAACTACAGGGTCGATGGAATGGCTTGTTTAAAGGATTCAAAATGCGGTTTTGGCTGCAATGCGGAAAAATCGATCCAATGCGGAAATCATGTTCTATATCACGGTGAAATGCGGTCCGTTTAACTTGAAAACCTTTCCGATGCAGGTGTTTCGTCGCAGACCAGCCACATTTTGAATCCATGGATTGACAATAGCTATTGGAATTTTATTTTTGTGAGAAGACATAACCCAAATGTAGTTTGTTAGCTTCCCTCCTAATAGGGAGATTTTTACCCACCGATAATGATGTGATCGTTTGGCCTCGTGACTATGAGAGGTCTTTTGCCTATAAGAGTTTTCGTACCATCCATTTTGGGGCTGTGAATGGTAGATTTTCTTGCCAAGTCCACTTGGAAATCTAAAGCTGCTATAAAATCTTGTTTCTTCGCTTGGGCAGCTACCAAAGGGAAAGTTCCTGCGGAGGACATGCTTAAAAGAAGCAGCTTTAGAGGTCCAAGTAGGAGCTTCATGTGTTTGGAGGATTTGTGGATCATTTCCTTATGTATTCTAGGTGGGTTTCTTCACTTTGGTATTTATCTCTATCCTTGAAGAGGGTTAGTTGGGTCCAATCATCTAATTTGAAAGATGTGTTGGTGGCTTGGAGGAGAAGCGTGAAGAACAGTTGGGTCCATGGAGTTCGGAAAATGGTTCCTTTGGTTATTTGGTAGGCTACTTGGAAGGAGAGAAATCGTTGGATTTTCGAGGATAGAGGTATGTCCTTGGAAGACTTCAAGCTATACTTGTTGAGAATTGAGGTTGCTGTGTAGTTGAAATGTTTTGCTTAATGATGATAGAAATTTGAATTTTTTGGATTTTGTAGATTCTATTATGGATAAGAGCTTGAGGCCATGATATTTTTGTATTTGCCCCTTTTGTATGTGGATGACATCCTCTTGTTGTCCTATCAATATAGCTCTTGATAACGTATCAAAAAGCCAAAAAAAATGCCCTGCAACTTGTCATTTATTTTTAAAAGAAATTAACGACTTGAAAATGTTCCGAAATTGCCAGAATTGCACTTCCACTTCCTCATGTTGCCATTCACGATTTCAAAGAAATAGAAGCGAATGACTTTGGGTCTCTCGTTAATTGCTGAGCATTCAAATAAGTTATCTGTTAGCTGATCATTGTCATGCCTTATAAGCTATGGATTGGTTATTGAGATTTTTTGCCAGTTTTAGTTTTTTTTTTTTCCTTATTTGATTATGGAGTCTAGATCACTATATTCACTTGTGATATATTGCATTTTGCTGCTTCTCTAATTTTTGATTCCTAAACAGGCGGAGAGCTCGAATATTGGAAGGGATGTATCTGGCGAGGGTGTTCAACAGGCGTTACTGAAAATGCTGGAAGGAACTGTACGTTTGTCTTTGGAATGAATTACTGTGCCCTTCAAAATTTTTTTTTACAAAAAAAGTAAAGCATATAACTTTGATAATTCAGTTTTTTTTTTTTTTAAATCATTATAGCTAGATTTATTTTTTTCCTGTGGGATAAGTGATCCTATTGCTGCTTAAGTTGAAAAAGAAAACATTTAACTCAACAGAGAATGTATAGCTATTGTTCATCACCTACTGTGAGATGAAAATTTTCTGTCACTTTCCTTTCAATTTTCATAGAAGTTTTGCAAGAGGAGGAGCTTTGATAACTCTCGGTGTTTCTTAGAATTATTTGGGCTGATTGGCCTGGGAAGATGGTCTTATTGGTAGCCGACAACTGCTATACTGCATGAGTGAATGTTCCTTAAGATTATTTATGTAGGTTGGCCCTCAGATGTTGGTAATGTTGGTAGGCAATGGCAGCTGTGCTTACTGAGTTTATTTATGTATGTTCTTTTGAAGAATGAAAATCCATATGTCCCATATTATAGGTGGTCTAAGGTGTAGGTTGTGTGTAGGCGCTTTGATTTTCGACCACGCTATGTGGCAGGCTTATAATTTTATGCATGAAGAGGAGTTTACAAAATAAAGTGGTGGCGCACAATTTCGGTAGGAGCTTGAGCATCTTGAAGTGGTGTTGTCTAAAAAGTTTCCTTAATTTGCAACACGTAAAATTTTCCTAGGGTGGTGGAAGTGCTAATGCTAGAATTTTTCAAGTTGGAGTGGATGGGAATGAGAAAGGGAACCCATTAAACCTCACTATCCCATGATCATGGGTGAAGCTAGAATTTTGACTTAAGGGGGACCAAACTTATGTAAAGTTTTTACTTACTAAATGTAAATTTTATAAGTTTGTATAACAACTCCTACTTAAGGTCCCGCATTCGCATGGTTTAGGGAGATCTAGATATAGGCAAATGTATATGTACCCATGCAAGCACTTGTGCAAGCGTAAATTTTTAAATTTGTCAAAATTGAGAATTGAAATATAAATTTTAATATTTTATTTACGTATTTATGTATTATTTTGAATGAAAATTCATCTTTATCCATATTGTTTTTTTTTTTTTTAAAGGAAAAAAAAAGGTTCTAAAAAGAAGCACGTTAAAATTATCAAAACACTCCGAGTGTAACTTTTGTAATTAATGAGCATCATATTTGGATATAGTTCTTAAAACATTGATAAGAGCTAATGCATAAAATATAATAGCGTACGTTGTGCAATTAACATATTTGCTCGAGTTTACTAATGAACTAGTCATTAATATAAAACCCCTTGCGATGTTCGTTTGTATTTTTGAATTCTCCCCCTTCGTTTTGTATTTCAAATTTTCAATTATTGAATTTTGCACTTCTTTGACCAAAGAGGGAAAAAGACTAAAGAATATAGTCACAAATTGACTGAGCGAAGCTATTTATGATAGTTTTGAAGCAATTAGGAAGAGAAACAAAGAAGAGATTATTGTATTAGATGGGGATTTTTTAGAAAAGCAAAATAACATTAAAAGAATTAAAAAGAACAGAAAAATAGTAGCAGGCTTTTTGTAAGCTATGTGGCCAAGGACCAAACAAAGAGTTGGGGTTGTGGGATCGTGGGGGGTGAAGGCCTGATGCGAGAGAGGAGAATAGAAGTATGACTGCAGTATTCTTTCATAAAATTGCAAGAGCTATCCAGACTTGAACCCTGAGCACTATGTCTAGTTTAATCTATGGTTATAGCTCTGCCAACTAGGTCAGCTGCATGCGTTACCGCAACATACTATATGTATATTTTGATTTTTTTTTGGGTTTTTTTTTTGGGGGGGGGGGGTTTGGACCCCAATGGCCCTCACTGTGCCTCACAATTGCCCATGATGTTCTATTTAAAAACATAGCACTGCCTTTTCAATTTGATGGAGTGCTAGTCATAGGCATTTTTGCATTATGCATTGGAGTGTTGAGCCAAATCAGTCATTGTTCAAGTTTCAATCTCTTGTTCAAGTATAGGTTTCCTTGGTATGGTAATGGAGAATTATCGAGCCTGGTTTCAGTCGAAGAATGTCCAGCGATGTGTTGGTGGCTTGAGGAGGATGAAGAAAAGTTGGGTTCTTTATATTTAAAAGACTATTGCCATGGGTGTTTGGAATAGTATTTGGATGAAAACGAATGGGTTGATCTTTAAGCATGAAGTAATGCCTTATCAAGAGTTTAAACTTAATTTTTTGGGAGAATTTTTTTTATTAGTCAAGTGAAATGCTTAATATAGTGAATGGTATTTAACCTTCTTTGATTTTGAAAATAACTTCAACTATAAGAGTGTGAGGGCGTGGTATTTTTGTATTTGCCCTTTTTCTACTTGGTTGACATTCCCTTGGCATCCTGCTAATTCATTTGATTACTCATCCAAGATACTTTTTTTTTTTGTTATTTATTTTTTTAAAAGGCTGTGACTAGAGTTCCCTGCTGCACCACAGATACCTATGTCAAGTATGCGTATGCATGTTTGTTTCTTTCTTAAAGACAAGCTACATAGGTTATTAGAATGTGGCTAGATTTGACTACTGAATATATACCCAATACTTGAATTCGAACACTTGTATGGCTTAGTTTGAGTAACAATGGCTAACATTAATTACTTGGGCTCATGGTCAGACATCGTCTGCGGAACTGTGTTTGTGGATATCTGATGTTTGATTTGTTAGGTTTCTGTTGACTAGCTCAAACGGTTATGGGTTGGTTTGAAATGTTTGGCCTAATTTAGGGCCATGCGAAAGGGGGGAAGAGAAGACGTAGAACCTCACTAATAGGGATGGGGAAACTTTTGGATAAGTTAACTTTGAGCCGGCATGTAGCTTCAAATAATAGTGCAATGCATCTCAAGCAAGTTGGTCTCGCCTGGTTGCAAAAAATGATCATCAGCAAGGAGTGAATGAGAGTTCAACAAGGCCGCCTGAGACTTGCTGATTTGAAAATATTTGGAAAAGCCCGCCTTGACAACTTTATTGAGCAATGCAAGGATCCAAAACGCGATTGTGCTCGCAATTGCGGTAATGGGTGCAACCAATATATCAATTGCATTATGGACTGCGATTGATTCGTCATAGGGTGATTCTTTCAAAAACATTCGCCAAAACAGTGTTTTGTAATGGTAGTTGGAAACCTAGTTTAAAAAAGCCTGCCTGAGGCACGCCTAGGCGCGCCTTGGTGTGAGGCTACTGGGTCAGCGCATCGGAGGGGATGAGGTGCGCCTCAAGGATGCAAGGCTATATTTTCCCCCTTTTTTTTCCTTTTTTGTGGCCTTGCCTTTACCTTTTTTCTTATTTTCCTTAGGAGCTAAAAGGTGAGCTAAACTTGTAACGTAAGTATGTGCATTGGGGAACTACGCTGATAAGATAACATATCTTAAGATTGTTTACAATATTAGTAGTCATATTGATGTCTAATCACATTTTTAATGCATTTATTTAACTTGTTTCTACAAAATATACTTTGTGAAATATGAAATACTTTAAAAGAAATTTGCATAAAAGTGCGCCCTGCATCCATGATGCGTGCGCCTTTGCCCAGCGCCTTGCGCCTCACGCTTTAAAACCCTATGCGCCTCAATACGCCTCGCGCTTTTTTAAACTAAGGTTGGAAAGAATGACTTATAATCCTATTCTTAGCACACAATATAACTGGTGCGCAACACATATGTGGCTACGTACAGTAGTATGTCACATAAGTTAATATATAACTGTCATTTTCTGTCCAAGAACAGTTGTAGAATGATGCTGCAACTTATATTGCGGCCGTTCACCGTTCTGGAACCTTCGCTGCAGCTTTCCAGTGTGGAATGTGATCAACAACCAAAATGCAGCAAAACACAGTTTGCTCAACTCAAAAACCTTTCTGGTGTGGTCCTTTCATCATGGAACGGCTTATTTTGAATCCCTCTTTGCCGATCTATTAAGGTTCTCCATCACCAAATAAACAAGAAGGTTTTAAAGGATCACCTCAACACCTCTGTCCAACTAGAAAAGAAACCCATGGCTCCAGCCATTTATCAAATTCGAAAACTGAACTGTAGAGACGCAAAATAGAACACCCATTTGCTCCATATGCTAGAAAAGTACATGTTTCCAAGAGTGGGCATGAGGAAGGCCCGAGAGACATGATCATAAGCCTTCTCAATATTGATCTTATAAAGACACCACATTGAATAGATTTGAGGCATGAGTCACACACTCATTGTCAATAAGAGTTGGATCCAAGATTTGATGCTTGCGGATGAAAGCATGTTGATGTGGGTCTACCACTTGACCGAGCAATTTCCTCAACCTTTAGGCTAGGACTTCAGCCTGAATTGTGTAACCCTCTCCACTAAATAGTAGGCACAAGATGTTTACGTGGAAACCCAAATCGGGAGAAAATCACGGGCGGCAAGACGGCACAAAAAATCCACTATATGGGTGAGAGTACAAGGATTGATCTCAAAGCAAATGCCTAAAGAAGATCTCTATTAGGTGATTACAAAATCACTTAAACGCTCTCACAAATTTAGAAAAATAGTGGAATAAAAAGGAGATAACCCACGAGGGGCAGTGCGAAGAGGCACTCTAAAGTGCCACTCAAATGCTAGCAAATGCCCACCAAAAATGCCTAAAGCAATGCCCAATTTATAGAGTCGGAAATGTAACTCTTGCACTAAGGGAGATGAATAATGGCTCATCTCCTCTTGCCATTTGGGGAGCAAACTAATAAATGTGGTATTCAAGCTCTTGAAAACACCTTCCGAATGAGAGACTGAAAATAAACCCATACTCTCCCCTTTGACAGTTCCCCAGTCAGGCACTCATGCTGCTAGAATGTGGTGATAACTGTCCTACTTGAAGTATGCCAAGAGGTGCAACATAAGAAGCATTCAGGCTTATTGCTAAATGAAAAAATGTAGTAGTTGCTTCTGTTGCTCATTTTACTGCCTCAATTTCTCTATTTTTCCTGTCATCCTGCTGTTGAATGATTTGGTTATTTGATAATTTGATTTCTGCTTTCATTCTGTGTTTTTTTTAAAAAAAATAAATTGAGTGCTTTTTTACATTGTTTAGATAGTCAATGTTCCTGATAAAGCAGCTCGGAAGCATCCTCGTGGGGATAGCATCCAGGTATTCTGTATTTGCTGGTGATTTGCCATGTTTTTGTCTGCAAGTGTTGTGTTAAACTCCTCTTGTGCTTAAAAGCCTTGTCTATATGTCATTATCTGTTCTTTAGTATAGTTTTTAATTTCAAGAATGTGCATGACCACTCATGTTACCCAACTCTCTTATTTGATCCTTGTGACTTTGCTTAAGGTACAGGGATTCCTTATAGGAATTGTCAAACTTTGATGAATGGCCATTTTTCTCCTGAAAATGATGATCGCTGAAACTATGCTGCCTGTTTTTCAAATTTGGGTTCTTCTGATTGCTGTCTTCTTCCTGTCTCAAATTGAGTTCTTTTCATCTTGTTGGCGTCTCTTCATCCTAGTTTGAGGCATATAATAATGGAAAGGTCTCTTTTAATCTCATGGATATTGGTCGCTGTACTTTGTGAATTTATCTGATTTGTAAGAATGTCAACCTGTAGATTGTACGATTTATTTCGTCTCTTGAAACTGTTTATTGGCTTTTCATCTGTCTTTCGAATTGCTTTTATTGCTTTTATTAGACAAGTTCGACCTGTCTCTTTTGAAATAGTATGCTTGTTAGTAATGCTCTCTTGGATTGCTTTCTCTTTTAACATGTCTGATGCTTGACAGATCAACACTAAAGATATTCTGTTTATTTGTGGGGGAGCATTTGTTGACCTGGAGAAAACTATATCAGAAAGGTTTGTCATGTTGTCTCATTCTTTGGTATGTCCTTCCATTTTTAGTTCATTGCAAGTACTCCATGTGAAATAAGATTCTGTGTCCTTTCCTTAGACGGCATGATTCTTCAATTGGTTTCGGAGCACCAGTACGTGTGAACATGAGAGCTGGTGGGACATCTAGCGCGGGGATGACATCTTCATTATTGGAATCAGTAAGAATCATAGTGCTCTGGAGCAGAAAAGATCCCAATTCGTACCACTCTATCTTACTGCGTTTGGATCTGAGTAGGTGATTGATTTTGCTGACTAATTCATTGCTAACAACAATGTAGGTGGAAAGTAGCGATCTTATTGCTTATGGCCTGATACCTGAGTTTGTTGGACGATTTCCAATTTTAGTGAGTTTGTCGGCACTGAATGAGGATCAGCTTGTCCAGGTGCCTTTCCAATTTCTCATATATTTGGTTGGTAGGGCCTCATAAAGTTTAGTTGCTGTCCACTCATCTAAGTATTGCGAAACACCACATATTTCATGCTTCTTGGTTACCCCCCCCCCCAAAAAAAAAACCATGATATGCCTCTGGCGGCAGTCAATAGTGATGCCAAGGAATAAAATTTGAACAAATTTTCCAAACATAAATGATGTTGTCTTCGGCCTCTTGGCCCAGAACTCTCTCTCTCTCTCTCTCTCTCTCTCTCTCTCACACACACACACACACACACACACACACACACACACACAAACTGGCTTACCAGACAATACGATCTTGCTGGACCACTTGTTCACCTTCCTTTCCCAAAAATGCTTGAGATATTTTCTCATTTAAGCAGTGAAACTTATAGGTTGGTCTGTCTGTGGAGTTGGATGCTGGCCTGCTTTCCATTTAACTGGATTTATTGCTTATTTACTACACATTTAAGATTGATGAAGTCTTAGTACTAGAAATGCTCAAGAAATGTGTTGGGTCTCTTCTAACTCCATTATGAACCATCTTTTGGCATGGGAGGGCTATATTGGTAGGAAAGCTAAAAAGAAGGTGGCCCTGGCTTTTCCTCATGTGCCTTTTTGGAGCATTTGGAGAGAGAAACCCAAGGGTCTTTAAGGGAGAAGAAACTTCTCTTTAGGGCTTAAAATACAACTGCATCAAGACTATCTTTGGGATAAGCCGGAATTTTTGCTCTTCATGTTTTGATGTGGTCGACTCTGTGGAGAGCTTGCATTCCTAGCATCCATCCATTGATCCTTTCTTTAATATACATATTTTTCCTTATCAAAAAAGGAATGCTCAAGAAATGTGATGATGAGGCTATGAGCCGTTGTTTCTTGTATCTAGTTTCTCCATTCTGGAATTGCCTTCGTTTTATTAATTGTTTGCTTTTATGTTATTTAGTCTTATTTTGTATTGGGTCTTTCAGGTGCTCATGGAGCCAAAGAATGCTCTTGGTAAACAATACAAGAAGATGTTTAGCATGAATGGAGTAAGTTGACCATTTTCATTTCTCTGATATCATTTATCTGGCAATTCAGAGGCAGCCTTTTTAATTTTCACATTTGAATGCTGTAGGTCAAATTTCACATCACGGAGAAAGCTTTGAGATTGATTGCAAGAAAAGCAATGGTTAAAAACACTGGTGCGCGTGGCCTGAGGTCAATACTGGAGGCTATTCTGACCGAGGCCATGTTTGAGGTAGGTGTGACTTCTATTAAGAGATGTTAATCTTTCAACTTTTTATTGTGTAATAAACATTGTCAGGTCTGTCATAGACCAAATATGCTGCCACATCTGAAGATTTGATTTACTATTCCAATTTCTCATCCTTGTGCATTTTGTCCCTCCTTAAATGAGGATCCCTGTTTGTGAGAACTATGGACCACGAGCTTTAGATGTATTTCGGGGGGCTTAGGCTAAGCTATTTTGTTGTCGTTTTAAAAGAAACCAAAAAAAAAAAAACTAATTACATTCTTTCCCACCCAACCGCTCCGCTGTTACCACCTAACCTACCCTTGCCATGGTGGTGCCATCTGCAGTAATGCCTTCGGCAGCAGGGTATCAACCAATCAGGTTCACATGACATATATGACACAGCCAGTTGTGGTATTAGCTTGATCATATTGGGATGGATTTATCAAGATTTATTTTAGGAAGAAGTATAAGAATAATAGTTTAGATATTTTATTGTAATTATAGTTTATTATGGTTTCCTATTTCTATTAGGATTAACATTATGGTGTCCAAGTCCTATTACGAATATTGCACTTTCCTATATCTATTAGGAGTCGTATTAGTTTTCATTAGGAAGGTTATGCACGTATAAATAAGGGCTCTATGTAACTTGTGTTAATCATCTATCATTTATTCATACACTATTGAATATTGAATGAATATTGATTTAAGCAAAGAGATGCCAATCCCTCTCTTCACTCCTCTCTAAATTTCTCCCCTTTTCCCCCTTTCTCTACCCAATCTCTATTAACTTGGCATCAGAGCAAGTTCTCGATTCTAAGCCAACCCACATCCCAAATGCCACTGTGAGCCAAGCCAAAGATTTGAAACAGTGAAAAAAAAGAAACCCCAGAATTTGCTGTTTCAAAAGTTCGAACATACAACCTACTTGCTTTACACATCCATCAGCCTCAACCCACCACATTCTGCGTCCTGGAATTGCTGCTGCGTTTATTGTGCGTTGCCACTGCTTACTGGTTGCTGATGCTGCTGAGTGCTTCACGAAGAAGCCTGTTGAAATCCTTTGAGGCCTGAATCAAAGCGAAATATGTGGTTTCTTGCTAAACAGATTAGGCCAACTTTGGTATTTGTTAAATCTCTTCCTTGATTTTAGGATTTTAGATTATTAGTAGGTCGTCAATTATGTGTTTGGAGCTAAAATTTTTTTCTTCCCCCCCCCCCCAAAAAGAAAGGACGATAAGGATAGTTAGCATAATTTCCTTAATTGACTTGCGTGCTACGAGTGCTTTGGAAACAGTTCATTCTTTGAGTTGCCTGTGTGTTTTGTGTTGATTTATTGGTGTCCACCAAAAAAAAAAGGATCTTTTCTTGCAAGCCAGTTACAGGAGCCATGGCATTAGAACAAAGAATTGATGGAATTGACAACAGAATTGATAAACTTGACCAAAAATTGGAGGCTTTACAAAAGGGTACTAATGATGACATTTTAGAATTGGCTAAAAAATGGAACGGTAGGTGGGATAAACTTGGAGAGTCACTTCAAAAGGGTAGAAAGGAAAATCAGCAACATATTTGTGGGGTGGAGGATCAAGTGCAAGGTCCCCAAAGTACCATCACGGGTTTCCAGAACTATTTAGGTGGTAGTCATGGAAGTGTTACAAAATTGGCACAGGAACTAGAATCTCCCTTGTCAATGTGTGCACAATATGGCTAGTTCCTGTGATGTCCAGACTGGAGGACCCAAACTCGTTGACTCAATTATTCATTTGAAAGCCTCTACTTTTGGGAAGCCTAAGGACCCATGTTCCGAGGACGGAACCTGAAGACATTGGTCACATTCCTAATGGTTTCAGAGATAATGAGTACTACCATGACGAACTTAATGAGCCGCAATCTTACCGCCATAGAGCTAGGTACTAAGATCGATATTATAGGCACCATTCACCTAGAAAAGACTAAGGCTATCCTAGGAACCAAATATATGATGATCCTTATGATGTGACGAGAAAAGTCATGGTTGATGTCTCTCACTTTGATGGTAGCCATGATCCCAACACTTTCGTTGATTGGTTAGACTGCCTAGGGGACTACTTTGAATTTTACGGAATTAATGACATCTACAGAGTTCGTTTTGCCAAAATGAAACGTATTGGGTGTGCTAAGAAAGACTGGCATAGTGTTCAAGGGGAGATAGATCACCTAGGTGAGCCGCCCATAACTTTGTGGGATGAAATGAAACAAAAATTGAAAGAAAAGTATTTGCTTTCATTCCATAAAGGACAAATGATGGATAATTGGTTGAACCTGAAACAATTGAATACCGGATTATTATGCCCAATTCGAGGAAATGAAACTCAGATGCACTGCTAGAGAAGAACAATGGGTAACTGTGACTAGGTTCATTAATGGACTTAGAGATGACCTTAAGGGAGAGGTGAGCCTACACCATCCTGAGTCTTTAATGGAATCTTACGAAATGGCCCTAGAAATAGAGAAGTACAAAAAGCCTTCCTATTCTCGTAGGTGGGTTTCCCAAGCCGTTGAGTCTAAGCCCTCCAAGTTTGTCACTTTTCAAAAAACCTCTTACCCAACGAAAATCACAGAATAGTCATTTTTTTAAGAGCAATTTCCAGTTTAGTCAACCAGTGAGCTCAGCTAACAGTAGCTCCCTCACCTCACCCCCTCTCCCCTCTCCCCCCTTCCCTATCATTATCTTCCATGGTGTGTCACAAGTGTCATGAGCGAGGGCATCCAACATCTCGCTATTCTCAACCGTACTCTTGCCATAAGATTAGACACTCTTGAAGATGACGACCAGAGAGGTGGGACTGTCTATCTTGTTGGTGATATTCCTACCGAGAGTGAGCATGAAGACAATGAGAGAGGCAGTCATCTTACTGTCATAAGATGTTTTCTTTGTTCTATTGATTGTGACCCTTGGAAACGTACCTTTGAGACTAGAATGCTATGTAGGGATAAAATTCTTCATTTAGTCATTGATAATAATGGTTCCATGAATGTGATTTCTAAGTGTGTTGTGAAACTTCTCAACCTTAATACGATACCCTGTTGCACCCCTATTAGGGTTGTCTGGGTTGATAAGACGTCTTTGACAATTTCGGAGAAGTGTGAAGTCCCTCTCCAATTAGGTGCATGTTTTGAAAGATTTGGTGTAATGTATTAGCTATGGATGTTGCCCACATTTTGTTAGGTCATCCCTAGCTATATGAAAAAAAATGTCACCAATTTTGGAAAGGATAATACTTATGTGTTTCATTCATAATGGAAAGAGGATTAAATTAGCTCCTGCTCGATCCTCAGAACATTTTGTATCTAGATATGACTGTGAAATAGAAGGAAAATAGTCTAGCATGTTACTAGTTTTAGTAGCCAAGCTCCCATCTGTGTTTCCTTGCACTAGTACATGTGAGATGTCCCTCTATCTTAGTGAACGTGATGAATTTAAGGATGTATCTCCTGACGATCTTTCTACTGAACTACCTCCTTTGAGGGATATCCAACATGCTATAGACCTTATCCTAGGATCGCCCTTACCTAACTTACCTCACTATGGAATGAACCCTAGTGAACATGAAGAGCTTAATAGACAAATTGAGGGGCTTCTACAAAAGGATTTCATTCAGCACAGCCTTAGTCCTTGGCTGTTCTATCCCTCTTGACCCCTAAGACACATGGCTCTTGCGGGATGTGTATTGACAGTAGAACCAGTAATATTAGTATAACCATTAATAAAATTACTATGAAATATAGGTTTCCTATACCTAGACTTGCTTATATGTTGGACCAAATGTCAGGATCTAAGTGGTTTTTCAAAATTGACCTTAGGGTAGGATACCATTAAGTAAGGATTTAGACCTGAGGATGAGTGGAAAACTGCCTTTAAGACTCCTGATGGACTATTTGAGTGGTTAGTTATGCCCTTTGGGTTAACCAACGCTCCTAGTATTTTTATGTGAGACATGACTCATATTCTTTGCGCTTTCCTTGAGAAGTTTTTGGTGATGTACTTTGATGACATTATAATATACAACTTTTCTAGGGAAGAACACCTGAAACAGTTGCGGTTAGTCCTTGAGGTACTTCGAGCAAAGAAGCTATGCATAATTGTAATTTGGCTAAGTGTTCTTTCTTGCAATGTGAGGTTGTTTTCCCTGAGTTTGTCATGTCAGCGAAAGGATTCTTCTTTTCTGCCCATTCTGAGAAGTTTAAAGCTATAGTAGAGTGGACCGAACCTAAAACCGTTTCTGAGTCATGGATTAGCCACTTTCTATAGGTGCTTTATCAAGAATTTTAGTTCCATTATGCCTCCTATCACTAACTGTCTGAGAAAAGGTGCATTTACATGGATTAAACCTGCGAAGGGAGCTTTTAACCTAATTAAAAAGAAAATGACTGAGGCCTCTGTCTTACGCCATCTTGATTTTTCTAAAGTTTTCGAAGTTGCTTATGATGCTTCAAGGGTCAGGATAGGAGGTGTTTTGAGTCAAGAAGGACATCTTATAGCTTACTTTAGTGAGAAACTTGATGATTCTAGGAGAGATGAGTATACCACCTATGAGAAAGAATATTATACTTTAGTGCGTTGTTTGGAACATTGGCAATACGATCTCCTTCCTATGGAGTTTGTTCTTTGGAGTGATCATGATGCATTGAAATTCATTAACGACCAAAGAAAACCTAGAGAAACACGCTAAGTGGGTTGAGTTCCTTCAAGATTATTCCTTAGTGCTTAAACATTGTTCAGGTGTTGAAAATATTGTTGCTGATGCTTTGAGTAGAGTAGGACTCTTATTGCATAGATGGACTACATCAGTTGCTTGATTTGAAAAGCTGAAAGACCAATACACCTCATGCCCAGACTTTGCTAATACTTATGATGAGGTTTTGCATGATAACCATCGTGACTTTATTCATTATATGATTATGGATGGCTATTTGTTTTATGGATCAAAGTTGTGTATTATAACACCTCGCTTCATGATTTTCTAATATGGAATTGCATGATGGAGGTCTTGCTGGTCACTTGGGTTGGGATAAGACCGCCACTCTTATTGCTGACCTTTTTTTTGGGGGGGGGGCCTGATTAGCCAAGGATGTGGCCGAGTTGTGTCTCAGTGTCGAACTTTACAAGCTGGGAAGCAGGCTTATATATACTCCTTTACATGTTTCACACATTCCTTGGAAAGACCTTAGTATGGATTTTGTCTTAGGTATTCTTTGAACTGCTAGAGGTCATGGTTGTGTTTTCGTTGTTGTGGATAGGTTTTCTAAGATGGCGCTTTTCATCCCTTGTAGCAAAACTACTGATGCATCTCGTGTTGCAAGGATCTCCTATAGGGAAATTGTTCATTTGCATGGTTTACCATCATCTATTGTGTCTAATAGGGATGTTAAATTTATGAGTCATTTTTGGATGACATTGTGGAAACTGGTTGACACTCACTCAAAATTTTCTACTGCTTTCCAGCCTCAAACTAATAGACAAACCGAGGTTGTTAATTGGAGTCTAGGTAACCTTCTTAGATGTCTTGTCAGTGACAAACCTAATACTTGGGAGTTGGTTTTACCTGCTGCGGAATTTGCTTATAACAATGCTGTGGCACTTTGGGAAGAGTCCATTTGAACTTGTGTATAGTGCTGTTCCTCGTCTTCCTATTGACTTAGTGCCATTACCTATTGATTCTCGGCCTGGTGAATTTGGCGAGACTTTTGCTAAACATATTCATGATGTCCGCATCAATGTTCAACAAAAAATTGCATAGAGCAATGAAAATTATATATTATAAATTTGCTGCCAATGTACATTGTAGAAAGCTAGAGCTTAATGAGGGTGATTATATGATGGTCTGAACTGAAGTTGTCCTGAAAGATTTCCAAAAACATTCTTTTAAAAAGCTCCTTCCTTGAGCTTGTGGACCTTATTGCATTTTGAAACGTCTTGGCTCCAATGCGTATTTAATTGACTTACCCTCTGATTTTTACCTATTAGCCTTATCTTCAACGTTGAGGATTTGACACTTTATCGAGGCACTTTTGCGCCTCCCACATTTTTTGTGAGTGTTACAAGTGGTTCTGTGACTTCTTTAGTTTCGGTACCTAAGTTTTGCTCTGCCATCAGTTGTCGATGATGTTGAAGCCGTATTGGAAGATGAGATTGTTAGTACTGTTACTGGAGATTTTCAATGATTCTTGGTCCGTTGAAAAGGCCACCCCAATCTGATAATTCTTGGGTTCATGAGGAGTCATCGATCTTGATTTACTGGATGGGTATCTTCAAGCCAACTCTGCGGGGACGAGTGTTTTCCAAGCTGAGGAGAGAGGATGGATTCATCAAGACTGATTTTAGGAAGAAGTATAAGAATAATAATTAAGATATTTGATTATAGTTTATTGTGGTTTCCTATTTCTATTAGGATTAGCATTATGGTGTCCAAGTCTTATTAGGAACATTACACTTTCCTGTTTCCATTAGGAGTCATATTAGTTCGTATTAGGAAGGTTATGCACCTGTAGGGGTCTATGTACCTTTGTTAATCATCTATCATACACTATTGAATATTGAATGAATATTTAGTTGTGCATAGAGATGCCAATCCCTCTCTTCCCTCCTCTCTAAATTTCTCCCGTCTTCCCCTTTTCTCTACCCAATCTCTATCACATTGTCCCCACCTTTCTCCTATTTCTCATCTCTTGTGTTCCTTCCCCTTCTTCAATTCCCCTGGTTGGGTAGGCCAGAGTCTTCCTTATCCCATACTGTTGAATTTGGCCAAATGTTTCAATGGCTTCACTAGTTTTGAGACGAAATTATAAAAGCGAGACAAGTTCTTTTTCTCTGCTCGGACCTCTTGACTCCTGGATGCCCCACCGTCATGATTAGCAAGAGCAGTGGGTGAGATAGGAGCAGCGTCTGAAAAGGGCTAAAATTATTCAATTTCTTCCGGACCATATAACCAAAAGAGTACTTGCACTTTTCAAAGAGACAATGCTTTGCCCACAAAAAGAATATTTGGAAGGGTGCCCTCCAAAAAGCCAATGGAACTAGAGTTGAAAAAGTCCGAAATTCTACGTTAGTTTTATAATACTTGCCTGCATGAGGCAACTTCTGTCATTTGTCTCAAATGTGGAGGTAGGAAAAGGAAACTCCAACTATGTCTTGCTCCCCTGCGGGATTCTTCACCCAATCCTTGTCCGCTAGGGCTAAAATTATTCAATTTCTTCCGGACCATATAACCAAAAGAGTACTTGCACTTTTCAAAGAGACAATGCTTTGCCCACAACAGAATATTTGGAAGGGTGCCCTCCAAAAAGCCAATGGAACTAGAGTTGAAAAAGTCCGAAATTCTACATTAGTTTTATAATACTTGCCTGCATGAGGCAACTCCCGTCATTTGTCTCAAATGTGGAGGTAGGAAAAGGAAACTCCGACTATGTCTTGCTTCCCTGCGGGATTCTTCACCCAATCCTTGTCCTCTAGGTAGTTCTTGGAGATGGCTAAGTTTCAATTCATTGTAATTGTAGGCTCCGCCAAATTTTAACCTCTTCTTTTTTTTTTTCCCCAATTCGTACACTATAGTTTATGTTTATGGCTCCTCTCCCTCCCCCCCAAAAAACAGAAGAAAAAGTAACGTCCATGTCCTTTTTGTGTCGCAACATGAGAGGCCTGCCACTGGCCTATTTTGTTGATGTTAAGCCCAAATTTGTTCAAGTTCTATCTAGTGGGTAGCAGCTAGGTTATTAAGAGTTTGGCTTGCTGTCTTCTAACTAAGTTGGTCTTTTAATATTTGGGAGAATTCTTTTCCATCCAATAAAAGGGAACACTAGTCCTTTCCCCTGCCAAAGTTGTGATTAATTTTCTGGTGGAGCATAGTATTGGGCAGTGTTTACTTCCAATAACTATAGCATGGTTGTGAGGTTTTCCATCAATTGCAAGTTTTTATCAAAACAAACAGGACTGGTCAGTTTGACTAACCTCATTGTGCCCTAGTGACCAAACCAGTCCGAAGCTTTCAACAAACTACCTGCACAAGCAATCAGCAGGCTTATCTGGATGGCCCAAGTAAGAGTGAACTGCCGTGAACTTCTTTCTTTATTTCTTTTTTATGTTTTTAATTCTAAAAAAATGTTGGCTTTACAAAACTAACCTTCGGATTCCCAGTCTCGCCTAGCCTACTTAATTGGGGTTTCAACAGAGTACACTCATGGATACGACTCTCTCTCTCTCTTTCTCTCGCCTTTCCAATGTCTATCTTGGTGCCAGCTGCAGTTAGGATCCTGCTAGTGATCAGAGCATTTTCTGAGAGATGTGGTTGAGGAGAATATTTGGGTTTTGGGAACCCCGTTTTTTTTTTTTTTTTGGGGGGGGGGGGGGGGGGGGGAGGGAATGCTGTTTACTGGCTGACTTGGGGATTGGAAGTGGGATTGGTTCATATTTTTGTTAATTTGGGAAATTGGGTTGAGGGAGTAAAGGCGATAGTAACTTGGGGGGCATATTGGAAGTTATTTGAAACTAGAACTTAATAGAGACTCCACAATTGTTTCTTTTAAATATAAAATATTTGGTATTTAGACGTGAATGATATCGGCTATAGGGAATCGGATGCCTATATGCTTAAGAAATAACACTCAATGCTCCATGTTTTTAGAATATCTATTTTGTACATACCATCGCTGACCTATTTTGTACATACAATCGCTGTGTCAAATATACTTTAGCTTAGTGATTTGGTGACCTTATGGCTTACTTATCAGGGGTTAATGGTAGATTTTTCTTTGCTTTTATCACCATTTGTGTGTGATAAATATACTGTCGTGTCATTGTATCTTAGAATTTTAAGGATACTGATTTTGTTTGTGCGAACAGCGAGTTATAAGCACTTTGGCCTATAAATTTGATGATGTGGTAGCTTATTTATTTTTTTTAATCAGGAAAAGAATAGATATATTTCATTAACAAAAGACTGGATGCAAAGATAGCATCCTATAGAAGGCTATACACATCCCATGTGCACAGAATCCATAAAATCTAAGAGATCAAGAGAAGAGTAACAAAAGATCCCTTTGTCCCAAAAATAGAGTGTCTTGATGAAATAATCTTTAAAACATTGAAGTGGCATCTCCACATCCTCAAAGACTCTTCTATTTCTTTCACGCGAAATGCTCCAAAAAATTGCATGAGGAGATACTCTAGCAATCTTCTTCTTCACTTTTCTACCAAAAGAGTCCTCCCATGCATAGAAGTGTTCTGAAATAGATTTGGACAAAACCCAAGACACTCCCAAGCAACTAAAGGCTAGATCCCAAAGAGCTCTTGCAAAAGGGCAATGAAGTAATAAGTGATTCACCGATTCTGCTGCAGCTTTGCATAAAGGGCACCAGTTCACCAGTTCACCAAGATCTCACCAGTTCACCAAGATCTTACCCCTATTTTGCAAATTATCAAAAGTCAAAATACCATCATGGGTAGCCTCCCAAACAAAAAAAGACACTCTAAATGAAGCCAGAGATCTTCAAATGATCTTCCATGGAAAACATATTCCCCGTATTCGATGCAAAGGTGCAGAAGGCACAGAGGCAAGCCTCATATAATAAGACTTTATCGTGAAGCTCCCTTTAGAATTGAGATCCCATTTGACTGGATCAAGAGAGGATTGCCCGATAAGAATCCCATTCAGCTTAATAAGCAAGCTTATATGGGAGGCGTCATCCACTAAGGCATCACGAATGAAAATAGGTGACCAAATGGACGACCCCGATATATTGTCACAATAAGCAGCCACAGCAACTTCTTTATTCTTCACAAGAGTATAAAGAGAAGGGAAAAGGTCCCTCAAAAGAGCACCTTCACACCAGCGATCATGCTAAAACAAAATGGTAGAGCTAGCGCCCACCTCAAAAGAAAGATGAGGAAAAAATCTATCCCATCCTTTACGAATAAACCTCCAAAGGTTTACTCCATAGGGACCATTTGGTCTAGATGGAAACCACCTAAGCCCCTCCTTACCATACTTAGTACAAATCACCCTTCTCTAAAGGTTGGTGTTCTCATTCATGAATCTCCATGGCCACATACTAAGCGAAGCCTCATTAAAGAGCTTCAGGTCTCTGACTCCCAATCCTCCTTCTGACATGGGAACCTTAACAATATCCCATCTCACTAAATGATACTTGAAATCAGCAACGAAGGAGTTCCAAAGAAATTTCTTGTGAATGGCTTCCAACTTGGCCGCCCCTGATGCCGGTATCGGAAAAAGAGATAGGAAGTAAGTGGGAATGCTAGAAAGGACACTTCGGATGAGAGTGAGTCTACCATTCTTGGAAAGATAGTTAGCTCTCCATCCAGAGAGCTTTTTCTCAAATCTTTCCATTACTGGCTCCCAAATAGATTTATTTTGTATTTTGCTCCAAGAGGGAGACCAAAATAGTAGGTAGGAAAAGAATCCACAGTGCATCCTAACACACCCGCTAGCAATTGAATATTATCCACCTGGCCCATTGGTGAAATAGAGCTTTTAGCCAAGTTGACTTGTAGACCAGACACTGCCGCAAAGCAAATGAGAATACAATGCAAGTTCACCATCTGCTCACAATCGTTGTCACAAAAAATGATTGTATCATCAGCAAAGAGAAGATGGGATGCATTAATGGTAGTTGCGTTCCTTCGGCCTATTGAAAACCTAGATAGGAGACCTGCTGGAGTGGCTGAGAGTAACATCCTTGTGAAAACCTCTATGACCAACAAAAACAAAAGTGGAGAGATTGGATCCCCTTGGCGAAGGCTTCTAGAAGCTGAGAAAACATCTATAGGAGAACAATTGACGAGTATTCCAAAGGAGGCCAAAGAGACGCATTGTCGAATCCAAGTGATCCACCTCTCCCTGAATCCCATTCTACTCAAGACATACATCAAAAATTCCCAATTGACATGGTCATAGGCCTTTTCAATGTCCAGCTTGCAGACAACTCCCGAAATCCCAGACTTGATTCTAGAGTCAATAAGCTCATTTGCAATGAGAATGGCATCCAGAATCTGACGGCCCCCTACAAAGGCATTCTGATTCTCTGAGATAAGAGACCTTATTACACCTCTCAATCTTTGGGCTAAAACTTTAGAAAGAAACTTGTAAATGCAAACGACTGAACTGATCGGTTGGTAGTCTCTAATATCCTCTGCATTGGCTTTCTTAGGAATCAACCCAATAAAAGTAGCATTGAGGCTTGCCATAAGTTTCCTAGTATGGTAAAACTCTGAAAACATCCTTAGAACATCACTCCTAAGAGTATCCCAATTCGCCTGGAGGAAAGCCATAGTCATGCCATCTGGGCCTGGAGATTTATCGCCATAGCAATCATAAAGAGCTTTAAAAATTTCCTCCTCTGAGAACTCCAACTGAAGCCCCTCTCTAGCAGAGACTGATAAGGAGGGCATCCTCAAGTTGTCAACCTTTGGTCTCCAAGCTTCAGACTAAGTAAAGAGGGATTTGTGGAACCCATGGATGGAAGACTTCATCTCATCCCAATCCTCAAAACGGTTTTCAGCCACAATTACAAAAGATAGAGTTGAATTTCCTACGAAAATTAGCTACTCTATGAAAAAAAATCTAGTATTCCGATCTCCAACTCTAAGCCACAATGCCCTCGACTTTTGTTTCCAGGATATCTCATGCATAAGGATGACTTTCGCTAGCCCATCTCTGTCAGCTTTTCTCTGCTGCAATTCCTCATTAGAAAGGCCAAAAGTTTCCGCTTTTACGTTAAGTTGGTTAATAGAATCCATGAGGTTGTACTTCCGAATCTTGATATCCCCAAAGACCTCTCTATTCCATTTCTTGATTTCCGCTTTGATCACCTTCAATTTCTTCACAACCACGAAACTAGCATATCCCTCAACACGAGCCTCTTCCCACAATCTTTTAATAAGATCCCGAAAACCCTCAACTTCAAGCCACATATTCTCAAATTTAAAAGGAATTCTCTCCCCCTGAAATGACCCATTTTCCAAGCAAATAAGGAAATGATCTGAAAGAGGTCTAGGCAACTTTTTTTGAATAGCGTCGATAAAATGATCCTCCCATTCCAAGACGATAAGAAAACGATCAAGTCTTCAACCGGCTGGAACCTCGCCACATCTAGACCAAGTAAAGTCACCCCCTTGTAATAAAAGATCAACAAGAGCACCGCTATTAATAAAGCTATGGAATTCCTCCATAGAACTAGAGGGACTTAAACCCGAGCTCCTTTCGTGAAGGTATAAGATCTCATTGAAATCCCCTCCTACACACCAAGGCCTAGACCACTTTTCCTTAATAAGATGGAGCTCTTTCCAAAATCTCAATTTCTCATTCCTAGATTGAGGGCCATACACACCTGTGAAAGCCCAAGCGAAACCACTCTCGACCGTTTGAAGAATGCAAGTGATCGAGAAGTCTTCACAAAAAAAAGACACCAAGCGGTACACACTCTTGTCCCACATTACAAGGACACCCTTTGACAAGCCTACTGCATTAAGAGCTGCAAAATCAACAGAGTGATTACCCCATAAAGCGTGAACATCTGAAAGGAAACGGTCTCCATTTTTGTCTCTTGAAGACACACAAGGTCACATTTTCAGTCTCTCAAAAAACTTTTAAGCAAAACTTTTTTGTCGCGGTCATTAATGCCCCTCACATTCCAAGAAAGCAGTCTAAACATAAGGCACTAGCATCCCACTTGCAGAGGCATTAGCTCTGTCATAGTTCACTCCTAATTCAAGTCTTCGCAGTTCTCTTAGTCTTCTAGTTGCCGGAGGCAGTCTAACCACATTTTGTTTAGGCAAACGATTGTTTCTTTCAATTCTTGACAGAAGCTGAATCACCTCAGCCTCATACCATGAAACGGCCACACCAATACAGGATGCTATGCCTTTGAGTTTGGAGGCTACCCATTTAGAGACCTTCTCAGAATTCACGCTATGACTATCCCACACATCCTTAATGGAAAAAGTCTCATTGGAATTTTGAAAAAAAGATAAATGAACTGCAAGAGGGGCTACCAAATCTTCCGAACTTGATGGGGGCCTAATGGAGATCAAGGGCCAATTATGCACTGTAGGCTATCCCCTTACAACGTTATCATCAGAAACGCCTGCAAAATTTCACGGTCCTACACTCAGGGCAAGTGCATCCCTTACAACATCTTGAGGCAAATCACAGGGAACACTCCCATACAAGCCTACCCCCAATTGAAGAGAACAATCCAAATCCGTTGCGTCAGTTGTGGAAGGATTTATATGTGAATCAATAGCTTTTCAAAGATGTTATAACTGTTCTTTTAGTATGAAAATCTGTCAATTAAGATGTCAAAAGCGATGTGTCCCAAGGATGTATAATTTTTTTAAAAAAAGAAATCTATTAATTATGATATCAAAAGCACGGTTTCTTAAGCATGCATCTTGTATGAAGACTATACTAGCCACGGAAATGAGATCGACAACCCCTAATGAAGAGGTCCAAAAGTACTCGTTATCCCAAAATTGCTGATTAATTATATGTTTTGTGCACTGGGGCGGTGTTGTCACACCCAAAGGCTCCTCGTATTCTTTCAGACCAAAAAACCTGACGATGTTGTATAGTCTACTGAAATACAAAAAATACTGTTTGCTCTGTGTGTGTGTGCATGCGTGCACGTGTTCTGATGGCTGGTGAGATTAGCATGGTAATCTTGTGGTGGTTACTGCAGGTTTCAGGTTTATTTAGGCTACTTGAATCCTACATGGCTCAATGCCTCACTTTGACTGTCAGATGGCTTGTGAGATTAGTGTTGTAATCATGTGGTGGTGGTTACTGCAGGTTCCAGATATGAAGAGTGGAACTGAGAGAATAGATGCAGTTGTCATTGATGAAGAAGCTGTCGAGTCAGCTGATGAAACCCGTGTTGTGGCAAAAATTCTTCGGGGTGAGTGCGGACTCGAACATTTCCTACGTGAACTGAAGTCTACTGGTCAGATGGTATGTTGTTTTTGCACGCTGAAGTAGTTTGTCTTACTTACCATGGACTTTCAAAGAAAATTCAAGTCTTCTGAATTTCATCTCAAGGAAATTAAATGTTGCATGCAGGAGAAATGTCAGAGAGGAAAGATTGGATTAGAGAATGATATGGAGGTCTCATCTAGAGCTATGAGTTTGTAATATCATTTTCCTTTTCTTTTTAGGTGCTGAAAATATGTATCCTTGTGTATATTAGCCCATAAAGGGTATTTATAATGTGCAAGTCCTCAAACCAAAAAGTTTCATGGTCTGCGATTCATGGATTCAAAATGTGGCTAATCCGCAACGAAATGGCCACATCGGAAAAGTTTTTGAGTTGGCTGAACCACGTTTTAGCCGTAGTATGGAATGCGATTCCTGCGTTAGAGCGATTTCTCCATATTGCAACCGAAACTGCAATTGTGACCGAAGCCGCATTTTGAATTCTTGGTCTGCATTACGTCGTGCATGGTTAAGAAAATCGGACCGACCGGCGGGTTTGACCGGTGCGCCGGGAACCGGTCGAAGCAGTGGGCTGGAAATTAGTTTAAACCGTTTGGGCAATAGAACCGGAAAAAACCGGTCAAACCCAGGTAGATCGGCTGACTCGGTCAAACCGGCCCACCCGCGGTTGGACTGACTTTTCCTAGGTTCTTTAAAAATCGGTTGTTTTTTTGGGCCTTGGCCTGAAAAATTCGCAGCCCTGAAGTCGAGACCCTCACTCTCTTTGGCGACTGCAACCCTAGATACCGTTGTCTCTGTCAAGCGTCCCTCAACAGTCTCCGTCGTCACTGCCGGTCGTCGGCCGTTGCTACTCTCCCAGTCTCCCTCCTCGTTCTGTACTTTCTCACTCGCAAGTCTCACACTAGATGCTTTCAATGACTTTCTTTGCTATGATATATGTATGTGTGTGGATTTTTTGGGGGGTGGGGGGGGATAGGGAGAGAGAGGAAGAACAACTAAGAAGTCTCAGTTTGTTTTTTGAATGCCTACTGCGGCGTCTACGGTAGAGAGAGGGAGTAGATGGAGTGATGATTTGATTATTTATGGTATGTCTCAGCTCACTCCAAAGGTTGCCCTAGGGTCTTTTTTTAAATAAGAAATAAATGGATTGGTTATGAAGCTAATAGCTACACTAATTGGGTGTTAATTGCACAGTAACTTCATGCCTATGCGTTTTCTTCCTGTCTTTTCATTTTGGTGCTTAATCCTCCTTTATTGGTTATATATATATACATATATATATATATATATATATATACACACACACACACACATATATATATATATATTATATATATATAATATATATATATATATATATATATACATATATATATATATATACACACACACACATATATATATATAAGAAAATAGTCAACTGGGTCAGGTCCGGTTTAATTCGGCCGTCAACCGGTCTAATGCGGTTCAACCTATCCAACTGGTTGGACCATTGACCAACTTCATAGACCGGTTCGATCACTGGCTCTGTTCTCTTCTCGTTGACGCTGTATTCACACAAAATGAGTAATGGAAACTCGTGCGAGTTGGTGGAATTTGTTTGTAGAGGATCTTTGATGAGGGATGTGACAATTTCACTTGCGCTCAATGAATGTCTAGTCCATTTTATCAAAAAAGGTATGTGAAAATTCAAAATATATGGATGATGGATGGATGGTAGATGATGGTTCGACAGATTGGGTGGGCACCGAGTGATACTTTATTTGAGCTGGAACTAGGTGCTGGTTCATTCAACCCATCACCAGTTGATTGTAAAAATTATCCGACATTGGTTCATCATCTGCTTAGTCATCTTTCTAGTTAATAATCATCTTTGTAGGGGGTGATAATAGGTTGTTAAACAAAACCAAGACTTTGCATAGCTAGTCATCTTTCTAGTTAATAATCATCTTTGTAGGGGGTGATAATAGGTTGTAAAACAAAACCAAGACTTTGCATAGCTAGTCATCTTTCTAGTTAATAATCATCTTTCTAGGGGGTGTTAACATGTTATAAAACAAAACCAAGACTTTGCATAGCTAACCTAATTGCATTCGATGGTGAATAGGTTTGGGTTTTTCATGTCGTAGGAAAGGTAATACAAGTAATCACAGTAAAGACTAAAGAACGCCATATGGTAACACCAGTGAGGGAAATTTTCACAACCTATATTTGAGGAAATACACTAATCAATAATCATATGTCCAAGTCACACATATACTGACTCCTAAAAACTGCAGAACTAGTTCCAAGGTGTTCTACGACGCGTTTGGCCACTAAAGACGATTTCTTTGAGCCGTCGTTGGTGCGCCACTCCTTCAGCCCACCTAATTTGTTGCTCTTTTCTATTTCTCCATACCTTGCTGTAAACTTAGGGTTTGTTAATTTGTCGCGTCAATCCCTGGGATTACCATCCTCCTTCCCTAAATTTCAGCTAACCTTTCGGATTTACTCCAATTAAATTACTACAACCCCCAATTGATAGAACTTAGAGGTGAATTCGGTGCTTTATGGTTCTCCTTCCATGGCTAGTCCGTCTGAGTTACTCTTCACTGGTCTCTCTCAAGGTCAATTCAAGGAGGAATTTGGTGAGGATGTCAGATATGCTATCATGTAGATGGAATCTACCCCCAAGGCATTACTAAAGTCTCAAGCGTTGAAAGAAGAAGGAAACAAGCTTTGCAGGACAAAGGCCTACAGGAGTGCTCTGAACAGGTATGAAAAATCTATCCAATACTTGTTTGTGGTTGTTCCCGGGAGTGAAAATGAAGCATATGAGATGGTGGAGCTTGCGATTGCGGTTAATCTAAACATAGCCGCTTGTTGGTTAAAATTGAAGGAATTTGAATTAGCTAAACGCCAGTATGATGTAGTTATGAATCTTGACTTGTTCAATGTTAAAGCTCGGTTTCGAAGGGCACAAGCCCTTGTGAATTTGGGTTTAAAGGCAGAAGCTCTTCAAGACCTTTTGGTAGCTCTTAGTTTTGATCCAAATAATGAAGAAATAAAGCAGGAATTGCGAAGGATAGAGGAGATGTGTAATGTTTCTAATGAGAAAGATCTTGTTAAGGAAGTTGAGGTTAATGGTAATAACTCCGTTGAAAGTTCCTCTAAACAAGTTGGTCAGCTTGCCTTTGACCCCATAAAACTCCAAGTCTCATCTGTGTATGACAAAATCTCTGGTAAAACTAGTAGCCTTGGACCCGGTGATCCTATTGCGAAAACGGGAAAGGTGTAGCATGTGGATGGGAAAGTGATGCCTGAGAATGTACGCGAATGTGAACTGGGCGCTTGGAATGCTCAACGCACAAACATGATTTTGGACAATGGAAGCTATGTGGAGGATGATAGTTCAGCACACATTGAAGACACTAAGTTATGCATTGAGGGGGATAATTCAAGTAGCAGGTCTAGTATGAGAGTAAAAGAAATTGACAATATGGAGGAGTTGAGTATGGAAGCCTGCTCAAGTATCAGTTCCAACATGGAATTTGAAGAACATAATACGAACCCAAAGTCAGTGCCACCTGATATGACCTATGTGAAGAGTCAGGACTACTGCATGATGTCGACACCTATTTCAAATAGCAAATTTGCTACTAGAAATGTTATGTACAAGCCTATAGGTATTACCACTAGAAGACGTTCATTAAAGCTTCTTTGTCTATTAGAAGCAACTTACCAAAGGATTGAACAGGGAGGCAGTATTGAGTTCTTTGATAAAAACAAGTCGTCATATATGGTGATTCGTATTCATCGTAGTGATCACCAAAATCAGCGAAGCAATATCATGGATGGAGTTAACCAAGAGCATTATACACCTATTGCCTTTCTATTCTCAGCTCAAGAAAACAAAGAACACAAGAAACAAAAGCAATGTTGTAGGAAGAATTCTCGAGCCTGACAAAGAACAAGCATTTCGCAACTAGCTCATGAGTCAAATACTGGCGAGAATAGGTATGAACTTAAGTTATTTAATGCTAACTCGGTTGCTTGGTACAGGGAGGATTGCTGCAATCCTGGCAAGCGAATCAAGCATTGGAGATGCAATGGAGATAATCAACTCAATCAAGACACTCATATTGAAAGTCTATGTGGTAAGAGGAAAGCTGAACGGTCAAGATTGGAAGATGTCCAACTGATAAGCAAAAAATGAGTTGTTTGTCAAGGAAACGATAATGGGGGTGGTAATAGAGATTGTCGTAACATCTCTATGTTTCCCAAGACAAATGTTGTAGGTATAAATGTAAGATAGGTAACAGACCCTCTTGTAACACCATCATTTGTGTTTAATATAATGTGCATTACCTTACTGACCCCAAAAAAAAAATAAAAAAAATCATATGTTTAGTCTCCACCTTCTGAACATTTGCTATACTAGTGTTGGCTGGCCATCCAATGGATGGGCTCTCTTTTTTTCATTAAGATTTTTTAATTAATTTAAATAACTTGTACTAATGCCATCAAAATAATTTTTATTGTTTTAAGAATTTTTTTATTTGAACCCAAAAAAAAAAATATGTTTTCAAGTACTTAATACTTAACTAGATAATATTTAAGTGAATTTTTGTTATATTTATAGGCAAGTTACCTTTATCCTTTAATTGAATACTTAAATTAATGTTTAAAGCTTGCATTCATAGACGTGCTCATTAGTGTCAAATGTCTTCATATTTGGTCCTCACTCTCTGTTAAGTAACCTAAGGTTTGAATTCAAGTGTACATGGGCTAATGATGGTTTAACTCTTCTAATAGAATAATCAAAAATTGTCAAAAATAAATATACTCAGTAATTTTATATTTATTTATTAAGTTAGAACTTGTACTCTTTTAAGCACAAGGTAGGTATACTATTTAAGTTTTTTTAGCCTTATTGCCCCCCTTTTTTTAATAACAAATAAATTGACATTTTTATTTTTCTGTTAAGTCTTAATATATGCTTCTAGACAATTATATAGCAAATCTTTTCACAATGTGAATTCTATGGAAGTATATGTCTATATGAGGCAATCCATGGATGAAGACAAAATTTAGAGCTCAAATAATAATCAGCAGGTTTTTTTTTTTTTGAAAAAAAAATTGTTTCGAATAGCTTACTACGTGGCAACGAACAAAGTATTATAGATTTCATAGAAGTGATGACGGTCTGATTGGCAACTTTGCAGGCTCCACGCCTCCACTGCAATGCCTTATTCGAAGCTAAGGCTTGATTACTTTTAAGACAAAATTTTTGTTTGCTTTGAAACAAGGCAGGAGTTTTTTCGAAACAGATGATGGCCCCTTTTTATGGGGGAAAGATATTTGGTGACAGGCTGACATCTACAATGAATTTTCACTGTGGGTTTGGGATGGGACTGACAAAGAGTTATTGTAACGCCCCCAAATTAAACATGTTTCACTGCTTGTATTTTCCTTAATAAATCCCTTAATTATCATTTAGACAACTCAATGATAGGGGCATTACCGCCGTCCAAAAGGACCAGGCTTGAAACATGAGTACTATAAATAACACAGTTACGCATAACTTCAATCATACACATACACACGTGATCAATCCATAAATAATCAACTGTTAATCAACATGAGGTTTTACACCATAGTATAAACAATTCACCATGTAATTTGTATCTCCATCCATTGAACATTTCAATATACTGCTCTAAAAATATGCATACACTGTATCAGTGTTGGTCCATCCAGATTCCCTTGTTCAACTTATTCTCTTGCGCTGGTTTACTAGCATGAAGATGATTCTCTGAGCATTTGCCTAAAACAAAACATGAAAAAATTTCGAACTGTGAGCCGAAACTCAATACATGCATTCCTGTAATGTTAAATGATCATTGAAACACTAATTGGGCCCGCTTAGCAATTCATTTAGTTAAAACAGTGAATAAGATGATGTAAAACTGCATTGCTAGTTATTATTTGATAATGGACTCCTTAATACTGTTACGATCTATGGATAGGTGTACACCTGCCAAGCCGACCGGGGGACCTGGCCTGAAGCTGCGCGGGTAACTGAAGGGCGAATGCCCTATAGATGATAACTGACGGGGTCACTAATTATCTGATAAATCACTGTGTAACTGATTCATTGATGTACTTACCAAAATATGATAACGTTGATAAATACACTGTAATTTCTAAAGATACAGGCAATGCACGTACCTTGAGTCTTTAAAAATGTCATCTGACTTGATAAATATATTCTGACTTGATAACACTTATGCAAAATGGGGAACGATAACTAGGCCTCAACTATATTTCATAAATGTCATTGTAAGTATATGTAGTCAGTAAATGATCCTTACTCGCATAATTGAGTAAGTAAAAGTATGTATAACAGAAATTGAGTAATGAAATGGGATACATAACTTGTGCATTTTAATATAATAAACTGATTTTAATGCAATATAAGACAAGTTAAATCAAAATGAACTGATTTAAATTAGTTAGGGTTAAGACAAGTTAAATTGAAGTCAAATAGACCAAATGGAAATGATTGAGGTGATAATGAAAAGATTTTAATTGATATAAATGAAATATGGATTTCTGATATTTCTAAAATGGATAATGAAAAGTGTGATGCTTTTGAAATGGATAATAGAATGGTTAATGCTTCTGAAATGGGTGACAAATGGTTTATGCCATAAGGGGTGCTGTGAGGTTCATAAAAGCTCATATAACACCCTAACTTGGTCCAATGGACACTGATTTTGAGTTATTACGCTGCTTACTTCCTAAATTTCATTTTCATACTTGTTTAACTCAGTTATCAACCCAAGTAAGGTTCTGTACATAATCAAACTTTTTGAACTTATGAAAATACCCATAATTATGTAGAAACTTCTGATAATATTTCCAAATGTCTCAATTTTTGCATTCACTCATGTTACCGTTGATGGTCTGCATTGGAAAATCCATATCTTTCACTACCGACTTTCAATTGAGATATAAAACCCTAATATGAAAAGCTCATAATATCCACTAAGACTTTCATTTAGGACACAAATCATGATTCATACAGTAAGGTCCCTAAAATTAGGGTAGAACACAGATGTACACAATTTCAGTTTAATTTGCGCAGTCGTAGCAAAATGACTATAACGTTTTCCACAGAACTCGGATTAAGGCGATTCAAAAGGAATTTGAAAGATAACTCATTGACCTATCCACATACCAAAAATCACAAGTTTTCAGTAACCCAATCAATACCAGTTTTTCCGTAAATTCACTGTTCCAGTTCAGTTTTCAGTTTCAATGTATTCTGCACAGCCTTGAGTAAATTGGTCATAACTTTGTCCACACATCTCCAAATTGAGTAATTCAAAATCCTATTGAAAGATAACTCATCAAGGTATCACTACACCAAAAATTATGAATTTTGGATGTGCCAAACAGTATCAGTTTAATCCCGAAGTGGCCCCTGTTTCAGGTCTATTGACAGCTCAATAACCACATATTTGCAATCTTTTCTTCACATAACCACCCACTAAAATCACTCTTTAACTTATATAAATTAGCATAAACATCTTGATATTCATTACTAATGCCAAAGATCACAAAATCTCATTTAAAACAACCAAAATTCAACACTTGAACATGAACCATGCATGACTAAGATAAAACCCTAACCCTAGCTTAAACTCCAACATGATCCATCACCAAGATAATTCTTAATACCATAAAAACAGCATAATCCATCACTGAAACAACCAAAATAAGAAACAAAAACCAACAAGATCAAGAATCAAAATAAAAATCAGCATAGGGGTAAAAAGAACACTCACTTTGTGATTGAAAAAGAGGTAAGAAAGATCCTTGATGTTTGTGGGGGTGAGAGGGGTGGTTGGGGGTGGTAAGTGGTGAATGTTTGGTGGTTGAAAGGTGGCTGAGAGCGGTGTTTTTGCTGCTAAAATTGGTGCCGGTAGCCATGTAGAGAGAAGGAGGAGAGGGAAGAGAGAGAAAGTGTCTTGAATGCTTGGTGTAAAATGAAAATAAAATGAAAATTTTACAATTTATACTTGGTTTTATTTGGCTGAAAATGAAAGTAGAAAAGTCAAGGATTTTAAACTTAATTAAGAGAGTTTAGCTAAACAAATAAGGGTCAAGTCTTGTTGGATCAAAGTCGGCCTTAAACGGGCTCAGTTTAGAGAAAGAACTGAAACCGAGTGCGTTTGCGAATTTTTTTTTTTTCCAAAACTCGAGATTAAATGTAATGTTATGAAAAATAATTTAATCTTTTAAATCATAAATATCGAGGCCTACTATCAATTTTCCCCCGAAATGGTCCGGTAAATGAAACTCGAATTGTAAAGTGGAGCCCGAAATGCATTTTTCCAACTGGGATGGTTCAATAAGATAAATAAATGTGAAAAATAAATAACATGGATTAATTAAATAAATAAATATGATTTAGGTTCGGGCTATTACAGTTATGGTTAGACCATGTTGGTGCAGTCATTCCTACTCCATTATCTGTCAAGCGCGACTTATATACAAGCCTATTAGTTGTTACTCTTGTTTCAATTGGTCAAGTACAACTGATTTACAGATCTTTTGATCGCTGTTCTCATTTTAATTTATAGTTATCCCTTTTTGATTTATAGTTGCCCATGCCACTTCTTCCCCCCCTTGTGCTAAGCAATAGTGGTCCACACCTTTATTTATTCATTTTTCGTCTTTTAGATAAATAAATTTGCGCATGTATACAACTTAGAAAAACTTGAACCTTGGTCTTTGTTGTTGAAATTAAGCACCTTATGACTTGGCTATCATCAAAGGGCTAATATTTCATATTTTAATTATTAATCAATTTTATATTCACTAAGAGCCATGTCACTTTTAGTTTGATGTACCAATTGTGGATTGAAAATTTAGGACACATATACTTAATTAGTGTGATAATAACGTCTGCTTTCTTAACATATAACTAGTAATTCATACCGTTCTTGTACTGTCAACCTTTTAGTACCGTACTTTTGTAATCCACGATGCGGGCCATCTTAGTGGCGCAGTGGTTGATTGTTGCAGTGGTTTTTGGTTTTTTCGCCCCCTTGCTTGGCTTCGAGTGCCATTAGTGACAAATCTAGGGTTGTTTATTTTACTTTCTTTTTCCTTTTCCACTTTCGATTTTCATACATATATTTTTTTAACTTCATTTGTCATGTTTATTGACAATAATAGCCTAACAGTCAAATATTTTTACAAAAGTTAGTTGACAAGTTAACCAAATATTTATTTTTTGAGTACTCAAAAAAAAAATGAATATAAAATTATGTAAAATCTGCTCTTCATATTGATGTATATTTTCAAGGGAATCAGTTTCATCCTTTAAACTCAACTTCAAGGGAGGAAAGTTTCATACAAATTCATACATGGCAAGGCTCTTCTTTGGTTCTATTATTTGAATTTCATGACAAAAGACACTTTATGGAGTTTTATTTGAACTTCAAAGTGCCTTTTTCAAAGGGATTTTCAAATGGGGATCGAGAGTGCAATGCATTTCAGAGGGAAAGAACCAAGTCTAGCTAATTTTGATTTCTGTCCAGTTTTGTGCAGCATGTATTCCAAGCCTTTCATGCACTTAGACTGCTACAAGTTAGCTTTTTAGAAAGCTCTTAAAGTCTACTTTGGGATTACGTAATTTATTTCAAGTTAAGTCAAGCTCTAGTTGTCAAAATAAGGGATAGAAGCCAAAGTGTCAGTGCTGCCAGCATGTCCAGTTTATTTGTCCGGTTTTGAGGATTAAAATTCTTA